>CM034706.1:245897266-245922436 GCA_020142125.1 Phrynosoma platyrhinos | reverse complement strand
TTAAGGGGTTGCAGGAATTAAGTAGAGCAGTGGAGGACAGAAGGTCTTCAAGATGTCTCATTCGTAGGGCCGCCATGAGTTGAGATCGACTTGAGGGCAGTTAACAACAACAACAAATAACCATTTTTCCTGGGTGCATGTTGAATTTACTTGGGGGTGATCTGTGAGGGGCTGCATGCCAATGGTGGATGAGACCAGAGCTGAATGCTCTTTTCATTCTCTGTCCCCCTTTTATTTTATTTCTACCATCCTGTACAAGCACTATGGAGTCAGATGGACTAATGGTTTGACTTGGTATAAAGCAATTTTGATTCAAACTGGTATTCTTGGTCACCTCTTCCTGGCTTTGTCCTGAAGGAGAGACTCAACTGGCCCTCATTGCTGCCTTTTTGTTGGTAGGGAAAAATCTTTTATTTGAGGTAGGCCTTTGGCAATTTCTTACTAGCTGTAGAAGAGGCTTTGAAAACTGGATGGGTGCTGTATTCTTCTTTTACTATTTTTTAAACACACACATACCTATGGCTGAGATCCTTCATGGGGATCCCAAAACCAACCTTTTATCCCTGCCCAATATGGCTGTTTCCAAGTTACTGGGGATCAGGTGGGTGAATCCTGACCACATCCAGCTCTCTTTATATAAGTTGAGGTCTCTGTTGTGTATCCAGCTGTACAGAGGATGAAGGCTGGATACATCATTGCTCACTCACTGTTCTGTAGCAAATTAGAAGTGGCCATACTGGTAGGGGCTACTTATACAGCTTAAAAGGTATGTTGGGGGCGTTTCTGGCGCAACGCTCATAAAAGTGAATTGTAATATCCTAAGTCAGGCTTACAACTTTGGACCTAAGCAGACTGCCAGAAATAATGCACATTAAATTGAGGCACTGCCCTGACTCAGTGCTAGGGAATCATGGGAACTGTATTTTTTTCTGAGACATTGAGCCTTCTCTGTCAGAGAGCTCTGGTGCCACAATAAATTACAGTTCCCATGATTCCTTAGCCCTGAGCCAGGGCAGTGCCTCAATTTAATGTGCACTATTTCTGGCAGTCTGCTTAGGCCCTTTGTAACTGTTGAAATGAATGCGAGCCTCTTTTTTAAAAAACACACCAATATTTTTAAATGCATTTGTTTTATTTAATAATACTTGTACTATTTAATAAGCCACTTTGAATTCCATTCATAAGAAAAACATGGGATATTAAACGAATGAATGAATGAATATTTTATTATTATTATTAATAATAATAATAATAATAAATTTTTATTTATATCCCGCCCCTCTGCTTAGCAATCGGGGCGGCTTACAACAATTAAAATACAATAGTTAAAATACATTATAAAATCCCAATCCCTCCACCCATCCCTCCCACCTCTTAAGACAGAATTAAACTTGAAAAAAATTTAAGACAAAGATCAATAAAATGAAACAAATTATCTATTAATTATTCCAGTCTTCCAGACTCCATGACTGTTATTTGCTAGGATTTAAAGGAGGTGTAGATATATCATGACTTTCCGGATGTTGCTGGATCAAACTCCTCAACCCAGAACTGCCAATGGTGAAGGTTGATAGGAGCTGCAGTACAACAACATCTGATGAATCTCAAGTTACTCAGTCTTGATTTAAGGCTGAAACAGATGGCTGTAAAGGGGCACTGGTTGGGGCCGTGGCAACTGCATGCCACATCTGCTGTTTGCTAGCTCAAAAAGAAAGCCACTGCTTTTTGAGCCAGCAAAAAGGCAGCTTTTCTGCCATAGCGGTGGCTTTTCTGCACTCCTGTGGTGTGTGGTGTACAAATGTTGTGCTGCCAGAGCACCGCAATGCTGCCCACCATGTGGTCATGTGGGCAGTGTGACACTGGCTTGAGGGTGGTGTCAGGCTAAATGCCATGCCCCCACGCCATCTCCAAGCCGGCATATTTTGCCAGACTGTTTTGCCCCATAGTGATCTAGAAGTTCAGCCAATTAATCTCTGTAATCTTAGACCAGGGGTGGGAATCATGCAGCCTTCTGGATGGTGTCAGATTACAATTCTCACCAGCCACCATTGCCAATGTGATGACTGTTGGGAGTTATGGGCCAATAACATCTGGAGAGCTGCATTATTACTACCCTAGACTTCGGGCCTTTGCAGACTGCCAGAAATAGTGCAAATTGAGTCCACTTTAACTGCACTGGCTCAGTGCTAGGGAATCATAGGAATTGTATTTTTTTTCCTGAGACATTGAGACTTCTCTGTCAGAGTTCTGGTGCCACAATAAACTACAGTTCCTATGATTCCCTAGCACTGAGTCAGGGCAGTTAAAGTGGACTCAATTTGCACTATTTCTGGCAGTCTGCAAAGGCCCTTAGTCCCTGAGTTTAGACTCTGGCAATCCAGCTTTCAACATGTTTAACCATGGTCCTGGATTGATACATACAAGTCATTTTAAGATCTTTACAATGTAATTGTTCCTGCTTTCTTTCAGGACATTACTTATTATGAAATAAAGGAAAATGAAAAAGAGGAGGAATGAGGATAAGGAAATTAAAATGGCATTTAGCCATTTATTAATGGATAAATATGCAAAGCACCCACTTTATAGAGAGGTATATTTAACAATATTATCCCATATATATATAACAATATCCCACATTTGTTTTTGGATGTGTAGCCACACTGTAGAAATGAGAAATGCAGGTCTTCTCAAACTGACAGATCTGTTATCTCTCCTTATTTATGCACTTAACATGTTGCTAACCAAGGGCAGTAGCAAGTGCAAACCATTGAAAAGATCACAAAAGATGCCAGGGGCTGGAGTAAGGATTTACAGTAGGAATTTTTTCAAGATGCCTTATCAATGTTCAAGCCAGGGAGAAAAATTCTAATTGTAAATACCTTAGAATAAGAAGGAATTTCTACTCTTGTTTCAGGTAGAGGGAGAGATTTTCTAAAATAGTTCCAAAATAGAAAAGGGTACCTTTTTTGCCCCTTGTTCCTCTTCAGCACCATCTCCTATTACAATATACACAGCTTTCCGTCCAAACCTCTGCATTATCCTCTCAAAGCAGCTCTCCTTTCCTGCATAATGAAGGAGGAGCATTATTATTATTTTTTTTTTTGATGAAAGTGAATCACAGAAGCAAAGAAGATCCCCAGTATCATTTTTCTGCTTGCATTTAGTTTATTTCTTGGATAAGTGCTCCTGTAAGCCATTGTCTTCCTTCTCAATAAGGTGATTCTTTCTTTTACCTCTTTCCATAATATAATACAAACAGAACTGAGCAGAAAGGGTTCATAAACATACATTTTGCTTTAGTGGCTGGATCAGAAATATTCGGCATACAGACTTTTCAGTACTGGGATTCTTTAACATAAATTGCAACTGTCATACAACTCACTACCTCACTTATCCACTTAGGGCTTTTTAAAAATCCACCCTACTGCAGGAGATTATGTTTCTGAAGATCAGAACAAGACATCCAGCTATGTGATTGAGGATGAGCACTTCATTCTGACCTCAGAGAGGAGTAACCCACAGTAGTGGCAGCAGGCAGCACAGCAAAATGTGTGTGTGAACAGCTGCTTAGTATCAGAATGGAGGGCCTGAGGTAATGTTGGAGAAACTCCAGGGCCAGGATACTCCAGGTTATCCCCTGAGTATCTTGGTCAGTGTAGACAGGACCTAGGAGAGTTCAGGCTTTACTATTTTATAAAGCTGTTCTATGAAAGAAGGATAGAAATAATTATTCTTAACTCCAAAGCCATATTTACTGTGCTGTTCCTCCTTGGGATGTCCAAACTTACTAATAACTAAATTGGTTTTAATATACAGAGAGATGCTGTGGCAAACTAGGTGATAACACCTCTGGATCACAGGTCAATGTTTTAGAGTTCATCTTTATTATTCTTGATTCTACAGATTATTTATATATGTAAGAGTGAAAATCACTCTGGGAAATATTTAGTTACTTGTAAATAAATTATCTTCTGCAAGATTAAAGGTATAACTAAGGGGCAGAACAGACCTCCCTGAAGAGACAGCTTGGTGCCACCCCTGAGAGAACTGGTTTGGGGCCATGGAAACTGTACAATATGGCCCCAATCCAGCTTTTTGCTGGCACAAAAAGAAGTGGCAAATTGCTGCTCCTTTTTGATTTGGCAAAAACCTAGCGTTTCTGCTGCCGCTGAGGCTTTGCAGCGCTCCTGTGGCATGCGGCATCTAAACGGTGTGCTGCCAGAGTGCTGCAAAGCTGCCCCGCATGTGGTCAGGTGGACGGCATGAAACCGGCTTCCTGGCAGCTTGGGGGCATGAGTCGTGCTTATGCCATGTCCCCAAGCCACTGGGAAGCCAGCTTTTTATGCCAGTCTGTTCCGGCTCTAAGTAACATTATGGATATAACTTCATAAGTAACAACTTCATTTCCTGTTGCATGATAACTGTAGATTTTAATTACTCTTATAGTTACAGGGCATCACTAAATGATGGTAGAGAAGTACATAGTTCAAGTGATAGTTTTGTGCTGTGATTCTCAGATTTATTGTGGTGATAGCAAAGGGGATGTGGGAGAGTAGGTTTTGTATCACAGACCAGTTACTTGTAGCTTTCAGATTTTTAACAGTATCTTTTGAAACCAATTACTTTTTAGAAAGCAATGTTCTAAGTGCTGGTGGAAGTCCAAAACAGTATGCTAATTATTTCAGCCTAATTTTATGTCTGCAGATGTAGAGATACACTGGGGAAATTTGACCAAGATTGTGATTTTCAGCACTCATTTGTGCACAATTTGAAAAATTGAGCTCTATAAAAGTTTACCCTAGAGCCAGTGTGATATAGTGGATTGATCACTAGAGACCAGGGTTCAATTCCCTGCTTGGCCACTGGGCAACCTCAGACAAGTTACTCTCTCAGCCTCAGAGGAAAACAAAGGCACCCCCCCCTTTGAATAAATCATCCCAGGAAAAACCCATATTAGGGTTGCCATAAGTCAGAAACAACTTGAAGATACACAACAAGTAATGGTTTCCAAGAATTCTGAATCTGCACTGGTGTGGTTAACATTTATGTACAATAACTATGGGCCTCTACAGACTGGCCCAAAGGTCCGGCCTGGAGGCAGAGATGGGGAAGGGCAGCTGCATGCCGGCCGCCCCAACCCCACGCTGAGGATGTCCTGATGCTGCGTGCTGTTATGCACGACACGCAGCATCAGGATGTCCTTCCAGCGCAGCGTTTTGACACACTAAGCTGGAAGGGGTGCTAAAGAGCCATGTGCTGGCTCTTAGGGTGGCCTTTTGCCACCTGTAAAAGGAGCGGCATTTTACTGCTCTTTTCCAGTGGGCAAAAGGGAAGATTGGGGCAGCACGGTCCGGCAGCCTTGGCCCTAATCCACCGCTTCCCAGGGTGGCTCTCCACCTCCCCTTTGGGCCTGTCTGCAGAGGCTCTATCACTCACTCACCAAATATCATCATTTATACAACTATATGTTACAACTATGTGTTAATGATGTTGTTCTTACCTGTCTTTGTTGCACTATAAATATTTTCAATAGGAAAGACTGTGCCTAGACCATATAACAGCACTTTTGCAAGTGCTGGTATGAGTTGGGTTGTAGTTACCAAAACATTTACGCAGTTAGGCCTACAAAACAGAAAACAGGATGAGAATGAAAGCAAAAGGGGACCCTCCTCCCTTTCCTAAATAGCAATCCTTGCTTTCCAACCCTATTAGTCTAAACTGGAAGCAGGATGTAAGGTTTGCCAGCAATGAGTCCCATGAAATCAGTGATTAACACAGTCAGCAGTGGCTAGACTTTTAAACATTTTTCTCCTTCTATAATTTATTAGAACTCAAAACTAGTCTGAAAGTGAAGTACGTCACACGTAATCACACACCGGGGATATAAATGGTGTAAAACTCCAATAGCATTTACACTCTGTGCCTCTTGGGCAGCCGAATCCCTTTATTACTTTCCTGTGTTTCACAAAAGGCATATCTGAGAGCCAGGAGTTGGGCTTGATTGTTCAAGTTTTACATCTAGTTCTTCATCATATGTCCAGATGGGCCCCCCACAAATCTGACCAAAGGTGTCCTATAAAGGAATATGCCTTGGTTTGTTTGGAAAACACAAGAGGAAAGTAAAACATTTGCAGCCTGGAGATGACTCCTTAAGCCGTTCTTACCGGGAATGTATCAAATCCAGAGCTTTCAAAGCATGTGTTAGCCAGAGATCAGTCAGCGCTTCCAGTTCTGCTCTTAACTGCAGCCAGGTTTCCCTCTTAGGAGCGCCTATTAAACCTAAAGATAGAGAAAGCAGCATTTGTAGCTTACTCTAATGGGAGGGCATAGAATACCTTGCACATGGCTTTTGCAAAACCAAAGAATCATGAAGTTAAAATGAACCAGAGCTCCATCTTGTCCACCCTGGTGCCTTAAAGGCAAGTCCATCCACCCACCAGTTGCCTACATACATAGTTGATATACAGTGTGTCAAAAATGGGGAAGGAGGGAGGATGAGAGAAACTACATTGCAGAAAGGGGCTTATAATACAATAAACAGCTTGTTCCTGTAACCTGGTCAGAAAGGAACTTAATTTGTTCCTTTCTATTTTATTAATTATCTACAAATATCTTATTTAGAAAAATAATAAAAATGAAAAATTGTTAATTCTGATTTTATAATCATGTTCATTATTTTTCTTATTTTCCATTACATTTCATTACTTTAAGTCTTTTAAACTATCTTGGGAGGATTTGGTCTAAAATGGGATTATCATTTAATTTATATGCTGAATGTATCATATGTAAAGCAGGATTAGACTTGGAGGAAGGAGGCATGAAAACTGGAGGCAGGAACATCAACAATGTAAGAGATGAGATGACACCATACTAGCAGAAAATAGCAAAAACTTGGAACAGTTACTGAAGTCAAGGAAGAAAGTGAAAAAGCAGGTTTACAGTTGAACGTTAAGAAAACAAATATAATGACCACAGATTATTTACGTACGGTAACTTTAAAGTAGATGATGAAGACACTGAAATAATTCAAGGGTTTCCATTAATCAGAATGTCATTAATCAGAATTGAGGCTATAATCAAGAAATAAGAAAATAAGAAAACAGAAAGGCAGCTACGAAGAAACTAGACAATATCCAGAAGTGTAAATATATATGAATGAATACTAAAATTAGGTTTGTCCACATTGTCATATCTCCAATTTCTATGCATAGTTGTGAACGCTGGACAGTGAAGAAAGTTGACAGGAAGAAAATCAAATTATTTGAAATGTGTTGTTGGAGAAGAGTTCACTACATATCATGGAGTGATAAAAAGACAAATAAATGGGTCCTAGAGCAAATCAACAATTACTGGGCAGCAGGAGTAGGGGTGAGTGACTCTGGTGGATGATCTTAAGAAGAAACAGCAATGGCACCAATACTAATTGAATGTTAGTACTGCACAAAGGCAGGCAAAGATGAAACTCCTTCTGAATCCCTCTCCTGAAGAAAATCCGATGATGAGACAACCCAAAATTAATGAAAAGGCAGGATTAGAACACAAACAGAGAGTTAAAAGAAGAATCAGAGGACAATCACAAACAGAGACATGGCAAAGGGAACAACAGAACTCAAAAAGACGGGAAGGCAAATACTAGGCATATATGACAATATAAACAAAGTTCAAAGTTGTACTACACATATTATAGCAAGTACATTTCTATACCACTTATCAGTGCACTTAAGCACTCCCTATGCTTTACAATGTGTAAGTTGGGTACTTATTTTAGTGACCTCGGAAGGATGCAAGCCTGAGTCAAGCCTGAGCCCCTGGCTGGTACTGAATTCACAACCTTATGGTTTGTGAGTGAGTGGCTGCAATACAGGCATTTAACCACTGCACCAGCAGGACTCTTACAATTATAGGAACATGGAACATGAGAAACATGAGGCAAGGGAAGCTAGGCATAGTAAAAACAAAATAAAATGTATGAACATAACAATACTAGGGGTGAATGAGTTAAAATGGACAATGATGGGACTTTCTGAGTCTGACAATCACACAGTGTTCTGTTCAGGAAATGAAATTACAAGATGAAATGGGGTGGCAATAATAGTAAGGAGAGATGTAATAAGATCAGTGAAAGGATATACCACAAAGTCAGACTGAATCATTTCAATAAGGCTTCATGGAAAACCTATAAACATTACCATAAACCAAGTATATAAGTCAACCACAGAGGCAGAGGAAGAAGAAATTGAAAGATTCTATGGTGGAGTCCAGGACGAAATTAACACATTCCAAAACAGGACTGAATGCTAATAATATGCAACTGGAATGCTAAACTAGGAAGCAAAGAAAAATAAAAAACACTGTAGTTTGGACTAGGTACAAGAAATGAAGCAGAAGAGGAACTAACAGAATTTTGCGAGGCCAACAACCTATTCATTGCAAATACCTTCTTCATATAACTAGAGAGGAGACTATAGTCATGGACATCACCCAATGATCAATGCAAAAAACAGATAGACTACATAATTGGAAGCAGAAGATGGAGAAGATTCCATTTTTGCAACCAAAACTAGACTAGATGCTGATTGTGGCACAGGTCATGAACTACTTATATCAAAATTTAGAGTAAAGTGGAAGAAAAACACAAAAGCAATCATCATACCAAAATATGACTTGAACAACATCTCAACAGAATTTACTGATAATGTAAGAAAAAGATTTGCATTATTAAGCATAATCAACAAGGAATCAGAAGAATTATAGTCAGAAATAAAACTGTATGGAATTTTTAACTGATGTAAGCTGTCCTGATTGGTTGACAGAGGGGTGGGGTATAAATAAATTTTATTATCATTATTATTATTAGAAGCCAGGGATATAGTCTAGGAAGAATGCAGAAAAACACTAACAGTGGCCAAAAACATTAAATAGAAATAAAGAAAAAAGAAAAATGAAAAGAAAAGAAAAGAAAAAAGAGAAGAGAAGAAACAATGGATAATAGAACACTTCAAGCAACAAAGAAAAGGCAAGAAGGAAAAGTAGAAGAAGATAGGAATAAAATCAGAACCAGGAATGGAACTGTTCAACGACTAGTGCACAAGGATAAAGAGAACTACTATAATAATCAATGCAGAGAAACAGAAGACAAGAACAACAAGCAACGGTACAACTAAGTAAGATATTCAAATGTAAAGACAGATAATTAAGTACTAAATTCAGAATCATCCATTCCATAGTTCTATGTATGGTTGTAAAAACTGGATAGGGAGAAAATCAAGTCATTTGAAAAGTGATGCTGGGGGAGAATTGTACAGATACCATGGGTCTCCAAAAAGACAAACAGGCCTGAGATCAAATCAAGCCTGAATTCTCACCAGGAGCCAAAATGATTAACCTGAGGCCATTCCACTTTGGACACTTGAAACAATATGACTTATTGAAAAAGATAATAATGCTGGGAAAAGTAAAAGGCAGTAGAAAAAGAAGATGGCATTACAGTTGATTGACTTAATCCTAGAATCCATGGCCCTGAGCTTGCAGGACCTGGGTAGGGCTGTTGGGGTTCTTGGAGGTCCTTCATTCATGAGGTCAGGATAAGTTGATTCACCTAACCACAAATAACCACAAAAACAACTACCAACGTGTAACTTTTGCCTTGTAGGATACCAAACAGCTTAGAAATGCAATTTTGATAAGATAAATTGCTCAATTTAAAAGAGAGAAAAGCCCTCTTCTTCCTCTTACAAGAACATGTGGTACACATCTTTTAGATAATTCCCTCTGTGCCAATCTTTCTACATAACATTCATGCATCTTAGTGCCACATGAAGCCTTATAAAGACTCAGCAATCTTGCAGTTCCCCTGAATAATGTGTGTCAAGGAAGTTAAGAGCCAGAGAGCACCTAAGGGTTTGGAGGTGAGGGCTTTTAAAAAGAAAAAAACCTCTATAAGCTGTTACCATTTTATGTGAATCTTTAAAACATATTCAGCAGAACATGAACAGAACTTAAACAATAACCATTAAAGTTTCAGACTATTTCCTGTTGATTAGCAATTTGTAGAAAGCAGCCAATGGTCTGAGGTAAAGCAGAGGACTGGAAAGGCCTAACCATGAACTCAATTCCCCAGAAAAGTTGTGTGCCAAGTCATTATTCCCATTAACCACAGAAAGGTCATTATTCTGGATTATAAAGGCAGACAATGCATATGTTTAAAATACCTGGAGGGCCAATTGCTATTTCTATCGCTTTTCTTTTTTGGTGGTTGTTCTGGCTCTACCTATGTGACAGATGTGATGAGGTAATGCTGGGCCAGATCTGTTCTGAGATATGTTGGATTTCAGCACAGGTGGGGCTCCCCACTGTTTTTGTGATGAGGTTATGAAAGTGAATGGCAGGATCTTTTTTTTTTCAACAGAAGTGTATTTCCCTTCAGATCTATGAATAATTCTCCTTTCCACTAATGTTTACAACATCAGTCCTGATACACAGAGGGGGAAAGGAGCAAACTTCTGGTGAAACTGGGAGCTGCTCCTTTTTTCTCAGGTGCACAAGGGCAGATGGAACATATTTGGGCAATCCCTCCCCTGGTAGATATGGGGTAGTCAAGGGAAAGAAGCTGCACCCAGAAGCGCTCTGACTGCTGTTACTCACTAGTAAAGCAAGTGGGAAAGAGAGAACAGCCTCTGCTCCTATTACCCCAAACATACGTACAGTTGGCCCTCCATATCCACAGATTCCTTATCTACAGATTCAACCATCCATGGCTTGAAAATATTCAAAAGTAATATAAATTTCAAAAGGAAAACCTTGATTTTGCCATTTTAGATAAGGGGCGCCATTTCACTACCCTGTTGTATTTAATGGGACTTGAGCATCAACAGATTTTGGTATCTACAGTGGGTCCTGGAACCAAACCCCTGTGGGTACCAAGGGCCCACTGCACATGGACAAAGACTTGTGCTCTGCCAGCATACCTATTTGATCTCAGCTATAATGTGCTCTAAATAGAGTCGGAGTCGATCTAGCACAATAGTACCTAATTTGACTGGCAGCAGTTTCTCAATGTCTTAAACTCAAAAGTCTTTGTCAGTCCTGGCAACCACAATCCTTTTTGCTGGAAGTATTGGGGACTACATTAGAACTGTTCCGCATGAAAAGTATACATGTGGATGTGGTCCTTGCCTACATGTATGCCTTGTTTTCATGTATGAATACAGACATTATATATCCTATAGATCCTTCTGTTTCAATGTATGCATGGCAGAATTGTACCAATCCTTGGCTCATTTTGAGGAAGTAGGATTACGTTTTTCCATCCTTCACAGAAGGGCAATCCTGCAATTGCCCCACTATGTTGTTTGTTGTTGTTATGTGTCTTCAGGTTGACTCCAGTTTATGGCAACCTTGCCAAGGTTTTCTTGACAAGATTTGTTCAGAGGATGTTTGCCACTGCCTTTCCAATGTATTATTATTATTATTATTATTATTATTATTATTATTATTATTATTATTTTATATAATGCTATCACTCTACATGGAATTTTACAGGTAAAAGAACAACAAAATGTTCCCTGGCCTCGAGCTTACAATCTAATCAAGACATGACACAAAAAGAAAAGGAGACGGCGGTGTGGGAGGAGATTAAGTCCAGCAAATACAACCCTCCACTGCTTGAAAATATTTTAAAAGTACATGTTCTCAGCCTCAGTGGAAGGCAATGGCAAACCTCCTTTGAATAAATCTCACCAAGAAAATGCTATGGACCTTATCACACAGGGAAATCACATGCAGAAATGGGATTCAAAAGGTGGTGAAAACCCGCAAAAGTGGGTAGATTTTCACACACATTGCTTTTAAACTGTGCTTGACCTGAACAGAAAGTAGTCAAAAGCCACTTAAAACACCGTTTCTGCATGGGATTTCCCCTGTGTGATAAAGTCTTATAATAGGTTTGCCTTAGGATCACCACAAGTCAGAAATGACTTGAAGGCAAACAACTGCATTATTTCCTGCAGTGCAGATTCAGCCATAGCCACAATAGTTTGTAAGTCAACTCAGGAACTTCTGAAAATAATTCAGTTGGCCCTCTGTTTCCATGGATACCTTAACAGATTCAAGCATTCACACCTTGAAAATATTTTTAAAATATATAAATTCCAAATACACAGATAAACTCTCTCTCTCTCTCTCAATATATACATTTCAAAAGCAAACATTTATTTTGCTATTTTATATAAGGGACACTATTTTACTATGCTATTGTACTTAATGGGACTTGAACATCCATGGATTTTGTTATCCACAGGGGATCCTGGAACCAAACTCCACCAGATTCCAAGGGCCCACTATAATGTTTCTTTTTTCCTCCTGAGGTGAAACAGACTGCCCCTTTGTGTCACCTTCCAGGCAGCTTGGGAGTGTAGCATTCACATGCTGCATATTCCCAAGCCTCCCAGAAGCAGCCTGGCCACTCTCTCTAAATGGGGGTGGCTTCACGATGTTCTGGTGGTGTGGTACTTACACACCACATGCTGGCGGAGCATCATGAAGCGATGTGGGCCAGCGTGATGTGGGCAGAAAAGCCGGCTTCAAGGTGGATTGGGGCTGTGGTGTGCAGTTATAACAGCCCCAACCCACTTTAGGAAGGGGTAGCTTCAAGCTGCCCCTTCTGCTAGTTTATTTTGTCCTGCTGAGGCCAGGACAGAGACAGTTGGGAGGGAGGGAAGGCCTTTCATCACCTGCTGTGCCTATATTCTGAAGCCTTCTCTGCTCCTCTCTCAAGACAACTGGAAATTAACAGGCAAAATAATTCCTCTTATTTTGTATTTCTATCTCTCTAAATTGTAAGGTATGTAGATTGTTTTGTGCATCCAGCCTCAAGTACAGGCTAATAGTAAGATTAGAAGGTTATTTCCCTGATGGCTTGGGAAGACACTTACCTCCGACATTGTTTTTGTAGGTGTTGTAGAGTTCTTTCACCCTCCGGTAGCGGAATGCTAATTTCCTCATCCAGTCAACTCCCCCGTGAACTCCAGAGCCCAGACAAAGATTTGCTCCAGCGGTTGAGCTGTGAAAGCCATCTGCTGAGAAATTATATGTGCTGTGGCAAAGGAAGGAGGAGAAGGGGAAGGAGTGAAATTATAACCTACACTTCCCATTAGGATGCAGAAACTAGTAAAGAGAAAAGAGGAGAGACTGAGAAGGGGGAGGGACATGTTCCAGACTTCTGGCCTTGTTAGACAGTGAGTAGAGACCAAATAAAAACGGTTGTTTTGCCATCCCATTTCTCACATTGCTTTGCTTTCTAAGCCTAGCATTTAGCTACTGCTTGTACTTTAGCTGAATGATGATCTATAGCTGGGTTAGCCTTTGAGCAATACAAGATCCCTGAACTCTACTTTTGCAAAACTCAAAACTCACTGCCATTCCCCTGAAGCCTCCTGAGCCCCTGCATTTATTAAAATAAATAAATAAATAAACAAATAACTAAATAAATGATATGACTGGCATTTTGATGCAGTTCAAAATGGGTTCATGGGGGTAAAAATTGGCCCCTGTCCACCACACAGTTGTACATATCAATATACATCTAGTTCCCATTTGCTGTTGTGTCCCTTCAAGCAATTTTGGATTTATAGCAACCCTAAGGCAACTGTATCATAGGGTTTTCTTGGTCAGATTTGCCCAGCTGGAGGTAGCCATTACCTTTCCTCAGAGGCTGAAAGAGTGTGACTTGCCCAAGGTCACCTGGTGGGTTTCCATGGCCAAATGGGGATTGGAACCCTGGTCTGACACTCAACTTTTGTTAACATGTTGGTGAAGAGAAGTACAAGAAGTTACACCTTTGAATTCCTATGCATTGATTTAAGAAACTGGGAGGGCTTTTATAACTGAATCTCAAGCCCAGCCCTACAATTTCATAGAAGGAGGCAACCATCTTGGTTGGCAGGTGCTAGGAGCCACAGTGACAGCTAATTAACTACCTCGGCTAATCCTCCTGACTCTCCTGGTTATTCTTGTCTGTTGGAACTGTGTATGTCTCTGATTCCTCTCAATTATCCTGATGCCTAAGAGGACAGTGGAGGATGCTTTTCTGTGCTGAAGTAAGGTTCAACTGCCAGTCAAGTTAGCTTCAGTACATGGAATGGAGTGAATGCCATCTTGCCCTTTGCTTCAGGCAGCAAAATTTGGGTCAACTTGGCTTTTTCATAACCCGTCCCAAAGAGTTGGCACTAGTGATCAATATGGGCAAATTGGCTTTTAGAAGGTAGGAATGTAATCTCATAAGATCAGCCTAAACACTTTGAAGGCATCAAATTGTGTCAGATCTTAGATGTTAAGCAGGATTAGGCCTGATTAATACTTGGAAACAGGATCTCCAAGGAATAGCAGGTGCTGTGGGCTATATTTCAGAGGAAGGCAATGGCAAACCACCACTGAGTATTCCTTGTCTAAGAAAAACCAATGAAATTCATAGGATCATCATAAGTAAACAGGTGGCTTGAAAACACATACAAACATCATCTCATAGGGCCTGGCTGCTGAAAGATTAATTTAAACATACAGGCTACATCTCCTGGCACTGTTATGTGGATTTGATGCACCTGACAAATCAGTTGATGGCTCTATCTTAGTTGAGACTAACCAAGAAGAGTCAAACTTATCACTTTTCAGGCAACTGGCAATAGACAGCTGTGAGAAAATAAAAAAGTGAGATAACTGCCTTTTGAAAACACAGAAGTTCCAACATGTAAGGATAGAAGGCTACTAAAATCCAAGACATACATTTATGCCATTGGCTATTCTCCATATATCAATAAGAAGCAGAGGCTGGATGGCCATCTGTCAGGGATGCTTTGATTGGGAGTTCCTGCATGGCAGGGGGTTGGACTGGATGGCCCTTGTGGTCTCTTCCAACTCTATGATTCTACGATTCTATGATTCTATAAACAGCCAGGGACTGGTTGCACTGGATGCTGCAGTAGAGATGGCTTACCTTAAATCTTGCCCATTGTCATCTGATGATACATCATCTATGTGTATCTGGTCACAGTCCTGAAAATCATTTCCAAAAAGCAATCAGCCAGGAAAGGACTATTTCTTTGTTAAGAGAAAGAGCAACCCACCCACCCAAAAACCGAAACCCAGCAACAATGGAGAAATTTCGTGCAACAGAAACCAAGCTGAGGAAAGATTCCCCAACAATTTCTGGTCAATTATAGTAATCAGATTACAAGCAACATTTCGGATACCACATTCCCAGAACATGAATACTATGTGGTTAAACACAGTAATTCTCTCAGACAATAAAGTCACTCATACAATTCTTTATTCACCTAAGGCTAAATTGTTTGCTATTCATTCAAGGCAGTGTTGAAACATGTAAAGAAAATCATTGTCTTTCAAGAGGAAAACATTATTAGTATTTTCTAAATCTAAGCCTGAAACTCATTTAAAAGCAGGAAGTGCTCAGAAAAACTAAAAAGCTGTTTTGGGCTGCATCTACACTGCAGAATTAATGTAGTTTGACACCACTTTAACTGCCATGGCTCAGTGTTATGAAATTCTAGGATCTGTAGTTTAGCCTTTTCTGTTAGTGAGTATTTAGCTTTTTCTGTTAGTGAGTTCTGGTGCCACAACAAACTACAAATTTCATGATTCCATAGTATGAAACCATGAAAGTGGTGTCAAACTTTAATTCTGCAGTTTGGCAGCTGTCTCATATGAGGGTGTCATCACATCATCAGCTTGACCTATTCAAAGAATTCTATGAGAATTTCAGGTAATATCACTCTCTACTTGTAACCCACCCTACTTTCCCACTACTTCTTCTGCCCTTTTCCCTTACTGAACAAAATCCATGAAGGTGAAAAAGAAAGAATACATGCGAATTGCCAGCCAGTTGAATGCCCTGTTTGGAAACACTTTAATACAGGTATACTTCAGTTAACAAAGTACATGTGTTCCTGAGCATTCCTTCTTTAACGAAAACTTTGGTACCAGAGGTAGAAAAAATAAGGAAAGAATAAGGATAGGTTCCTGCATCACAAAAAAGAAGAGTAGCTTGAACAAATTTCAGCAGATGTTTTATTCAGAACTAAAAATATGCACATGTGAAATGAAACAGGTAAGATTTGCATGAGAAAACAGAAACATGTTGAATCTTCCAGAGACCATTTCTTCCAAACTGCATCCAGGGATAGTTATTTCTTTCACCAATATCCATTTTTTCTTATGATTTCCATTTTGGTGGCCAGATCTGTCCTTTTTTAATGTATTGTGGGGGGGATAGCTGGGAAGGTATGCTTATTTGATCTGTTTTTGATGGAATTTTTCTTGAGATTTGTAAGAAAACTCAGTAAAAAAAAGGAAAGATTGATAATCTCACCAGCAAAGTGAACAGCAGAAAGTGCATGAGCAGAAAAAAAGCAAACAAGTCCACTTTTATTCTCCCAGCCCCCATGTGTCTTCCAATAAAGAACTAAGACAAAAGCCCATAGAGTAATATAAAAGATAAATTTATTTACAAAACTATGTGCATATTCATACACAGGTAAAGCTTCATGTTGCAAAGAAAATGAGGTAGAAAATAGTCTACATGCTTGCAGAGAGAGTTTCTTATCAGCATGCTAGAAAGTCATGCTTCTCCAGTAAAAGGACAATGGAGAAGGAGAAAGATAATGGTGTTCTCTCCAGAGACAAAGAAAAAAAGTGTGCTCTCAGAGAAGGAGGAAATGAAGGGGTCATAATACAGTAAACTATCATAGATATGTATCTGTCTTCCTAGAAAGATTTAGTATGCTTAAGTTGCAGAATCCCCAACAGTTTTTTCCTCTGCTTTGCCATTCACACAGGGTTAGCAAAGGACTCTGGAGGTAGCTTGCATTCACCTTGCCACAGACACAGTAGAATTGGCTAGAGTAGATTCCCGCTCTTTCCCAGTTCAAGGTTTAATGAACATGTACTGCCATTGAAAGTCCGTGTTTCTTTAGCCTTCTTTCACCATCTTCCCAGTGCTGCTGTTGCTAAAAAAAAGCCTCCAGCTAGGCAGAGGACAAGGAGGAAGGAAGGCTGAGCAGGCGTAAAAAAGACTTTGTAAAAAAAAAGTTTCTTTCTCAGAGGCTTTGTTGACTGAGGCATACCTATATATGCACCTGTCAGTCTCTGAAATAAGGTTCAGTGACTCTGCTAGCTGGAAGATTCAGGGAGTTATAGTCCAAAAAGTAACATTTCCAAGTTCTGGTGAGAAGTGGCATAGGAAGTAATGCCTGGGTGTGATTTGCTTTGGATGAGAACACACTGGATGATGGGATTTTTGTAATATCTGCCTGGTTTACCAAAAATATAAGTACAGTGGGTCCTTGGTATCTGCTGGGGTTTGGTTCAAGGATCCCCACTCCCATGGATACCAAAATCCATGGAGGCTCAATTCCCATTATATACAGTGGCATAGTAAAATGGTGTCCCTTATTTTTTTCAAATTGTAAAATCAAAGTTTGTATTATGGAATTTATTTTTGGGCAGAATATTTTCAGGCTGTGGATGGTGGAAAATGTGGCTGCAGAATCCATGGATAAGGAGGGTTGGCTATAATGGCAAACATCAGGCACTGCTACAACTGATCAGCTGTCTGACATTAGATCTGAGGATGTGCAATTCAAGTTTTTTTCTGTCTTCAGGTATTTCTTGTTGGTATCTGCCTTCAAGTCATTTTTGACTTATGGTGACCCTAGGGTGAATGTATCATGGGATTTTCCCACCAAGATTGGTACAGAGGGGGTTTGCCATTGCCTTCCCCTGAGGCTGAGAGCATGTGACTTGCCCAAAGTTACCCAGTGTGTTTCATTGCGCAGTGGGGATTTGAACCCTGGTCTCCAGAGTCATAGTCCAGGTATTTAAATGGGGTTAAATGTCTATATCAATATATGACAATGTTACATTGCTCCTTCTGTACTGGCCAACATTAAGACCCAAGCTCACTTTTTAAAATTCTATTTCTATCCTACTGTGAATGAAGAATGTCCATGTTCAAACAGACAACATTAATAAATTGGGAATGGTTATCATTTCCCTTCTCATGGTGTTGAGGCATGGAGATTGAGAGAAGGAAAGATAAAATATGGCTGCTATAAACCCAATTCCTTGTGTGCATTATAAATTGTTAAACAAATACTGGAGGAAAAAAGCAACAACCAAGTCCACCTTAATATATTATACACTTGGAATTCAGCCACTATAAAATATGCACTCCAAACCTTATCTTCCAAGTTCTTTATTGTCTGATTGGAGGAGGTCTCAACCTCAAAAACTTTTAAAATGTTGTTTTAATGGTTTCTTTATTTGATTTGACATTCCAAATTCCTAAAGATTCAGGAAGCATCTTTCTATGACCCTTACTGGCAGAAAACAAAAAATGTATGCTGCAAATTGGCAAGTCGTCCCCCACCTCCCAAATCCCTCCTTGAAATATGCCAAAGCCACACATTGGAAAGGCTTTTATTAATAAAATTTAATGGTACTTTTAGTGAGCAGATTGCTGGTCAAATTACATATTTTTTTAACTACTTCATTTAATATGGCTGTTGTTCAAAACAAAAAAATATCTCTGTATTTATGTGTGTGTGTGTGTGTGTGTGAGAGAGAGAGACAGAGAGAGGATTTACTCCTTTCTTTCCTGCTACACTCATAATGAAAATAACCCTTTCTTTCACATGAAATAGCCCAATAAAAGAACACATGGTTGGGATACAGAATTCTCTAGGTTTAATCCTTGATATCTCCTGGGAAATGCTTCTGTCTGAATCCTGCTGTTTATTAATACAAAGAAAGAACATTTTACTTGATGGGCCACAATGTGACTCAAAACAGAGGGTGCGTTTTTGCGTCACAAAAACATCCTTTCTTTGAAGGGCTGTTCAGGCCAAGTCTGGTTCAAAGACCAAGAATTATGAGAAGAATAAGGCCTTGGGTTTGTTCAGTAATGGCAAGCACTGTCATCCCATTTGTGGTGAGGTGCATTTTATTTGCATTAAAATTATTTTTAAATGTGAGTCTAGACCTATGAATTGGGGCATCCAAATTTTATGCAGATATCTGCCCTTTTTTTGCCCTCTTTCTTGATGATTTATCTTGATGATGTAAATTCCCACCCATTGGAATAAGGCAGCTGCTTATATTTCCAAGCTGCGCTTTGAATTAGGAAGAAAGTGCCAATCAGACCCTAAACAGGCAATGACAGAAGAATAGAAAGAACCAGAGCAAAGACTGAGTCCAGAAAAGGCAATGATCTTGGAAGATCAATACCCCAAAGGGCTGCAGTACTATTTTAATTTTTTATTTTATGCAGAGCTTAAAATGTTGCTTTTTTGGACAACAAGTTTCAGAATACCCAGCCAGTATAACCACAGCAGAGAGCCAGCATAGTGTAGCGGTTTGAGTGTTGGACTACAATTCTGGAGATCAGGAAATATCCAGGAATATGAGATCAGGGTTCCATTCCCTGCTTGGAAACCCACTGGGTGATCTTGGGTGAGGACACACTCTTGACCTATCCCATAATAGATTCATCTTAGGCTTGCCATATTGGAAACAACTTGTAGGCACACAATAACAACAACAAATAACCACAGTAAGCCACTGGATTTTTGCTTTAGCAAGCAACAGAAAAATGGGGTCTTGTGGCAACTTTAAGACTGGCAGATTTATATTAGCATGAGCTTTCATGGATTATAATCTATTTCCTCATTGCTTGGAATAAAATATCCAAGCCTCAGCTACATGTAAGTATAACAGCAAATAGTTGGTATCTGGATAGGCATACACATAAATATGAAAATATGATTTATGGTCATATATTTCTATTTTTGGATGAAGCACAAAGTGCAATTCTTTGCCCAGTGTATAAAATATACTTGTAGCTGTCATAGTGTAGTGGTTTAAGCATTGGACTACAACTCTGGAGGCCAGGGTCCGATTCCCAGCTTGGCCATATAACCCACTGAGTGACCTTGGGCAAATAACTAGCAAATCACTCCCCTCAGGGGAAGGTAATGGAAAATCTTGTCAAGAAAATTCAATATGTTCGCCTTAGCCTCGGCTTAGGCTGGAAATGACTTGAAGGAACACAACAACAACA
Source organism: Phrynosoma platyrhinos (assembly GCA_020142125.1). Taxonomy (NCBI): domain Eukaryota; kingdom Metazoa; phylum Chordata; class Lepidosauria; order Squamata; family Phrynosomatidae; genus Phrynosoma; species Phrynosoma platyrhinos. The sequence goes on along the minus strand of CM034706.1, from coordinate 245,902,308 downwards.
ACAACAGCTGTCAAGCCCTGGGATGGGTGACTATCTTTACTTACTGATGGGGAAGAGAGGAATGGAGAGGCAGTTCAGAGAAGATAGATCTGAGGAGAAATGACAGGAGAATGTACCTCATCTGTGAACCCACTCTCATTTTCTGCCCCCTCTGAGCCAAGAGCAGCCAGTTCTTCATAACCTGGCTTGCCTCCCTTGTCCTTCTTTCTGCTGGTAGGCAGCAGCAGCAGCATTCTCTCTTCACAGCTGCTGGCAGTGTGGGGAGTAGGATTTTGGATGGGATGCAAAGGACTAGATGCAGTGATCCTTTGATCCTTCAGATGCTTTGAACCTCAGTTCCCAGAAACTCCAACAGCCTTGGCCAGCAATGAGAAATTCTGGGAGCTGATGTCCAAAACATCTGAAGGACCAAAGTTTGGGAATCACTGGACTAGAAGATAGCCCCTGTCTTCAAAGAAAGACAGAAAGTTATGGACATAGAACTGAGCAGGTGGAGTGTTATGCTCTACCTGCCTGATGTAAGATGCCAGCCAATATATGTTAAGTATGGAAGTATAAAAATGTAAAGTATAAAAAGATGCTTATCTAAGTATAAAAGTAGCTACAACCTAAACGTATAGATCTAAATTCAACTGCTAAGTCTCAAAGAAAAGTAACACTGTTGAATCAGTAGAACTATGTACTTTGTAACTCAACACATATAAATTCCATTAGTTCAATAGGTTCCCATCTAGTTGGTTTTAAGAATTACATTTGGGTGATACTGCTTTATATTGATTGTGGTTTTGGCTTTCATGTTTTATGGATCTCAAGTATTCCTGAAGAATCAATCTGACCCACTTTCTTTTACAGTTGCTGAGACTGGTTCTGAAGCCCAAATGTTTGGATCTTTGGATATAGTCTTTTGGATGCACATTATTTTATTTATTTATTTATTGAATTTATATCCTGCCTTTCTCTCAAAATGGGCTGCTATGGATTCATATTGAGGTGGATTGGTATTGCATCATAAATAGCACCTTTGATTTCCCTTTGAATGTCATCTGTCAAGGTTGTCAAGGAATCAGAGTACTGGTGTTATAAGAGGTAAGGTGTCAGAGCTTGGAAATACAGTCATCCCTCCATTCTTGCAGACTTGAAGTCTGCAGTTTTGCATATTCATGGAGGGGCGACCTCCATTAAAATCAATGGGCCGTGCCCAAGGAGGCATGCCCCATTCAAGCCTATGGGGCTTGAATATTTGCAAATCCCCATTTTTGCGGGGAGGGTCTGGAATGGATCCTCCACAAAAATGGAGGGCCAACAGTATTACTTTTACACCACTGCATCAAGAATTCATTGCCAATGCTGGCTGGGAATTTCTGAGAGTTGTAGTCCAACTCATTTCATGCTGTGATAGTTCCTGCCTGCTGAAGTCTCCAGTTTGAGACCTATCCCTTAGCATCTTCCACTGTCTGCAATGTGGATTAATATCACAAAAAAGTCATGTACGTTTTACATTGCTATCTCTTTCAGCATCCTATGACACAACTGTTTTAGAATGCAAACAGAAAAAAAGAAGAAAAGATTCATGTTAGAGACACATTTTTCTTTATTTAACTTGCTTGTGCATTGTAAAAAGACCGTCTTCTGCTGTAGGCAAATCTGATATGCCAATAATTCTATACTTATGGTTATATCTCTAGTTCCTTCCTTCCTTAGTCACATTCAGGCTGCATTTTAAGTGAGGTCTGACTCTACAAACATGACCTGAGAAAACAGAATCAAAAGCACATTTCTTCTGGCACACTCACACACATGCCTTACCAAAATGATAAAAACATTCACAACTGTGCATGTGACATGGTGTAAACCATGCTGGAATAATATTGTGGCAGCCCACTCAACTTCAGCTGCACTGTGCAGTGAAAATTATGTCAGGGGAAAGGCATTTGTGGAAGGATCTGCTTTTCTCATTTGTGAATGAATTGTTCTGAATGCTAAAGCTTGACAACAGTAGCTATCACATTTCTGACTTAATAAAATACCATGACACTTAGTGAGACACTACCTCATAGTCCACCGACCGGCACTATCATGTTACGGGATAAAACATAGCAAAGCTGGACAAGGCAAGAATCTAGACTATATTTTACTACAGTACTTGGTTACCAGACTAATTTTTCATTCTTGCAGATTTTGCTTTAGAGTCCTTGGTAAGCAAGAAAAGGAGGATGTGAACATCTGGGTGGCTAAATACAAGGCTCCAGTTTTGCTTGAATAAAGTTTGGTAATGGGGACATTTCCTAGTCCAGGCTCCACATGTGGTGGCTTTAACTGATACATTGAGATCTCATAGGGTTGTATGATTAGTGTGCTTCAAACAGGCCATGTGGGTAATTAAAATAAACCACAAGAACCATTTTAGTTTCCCAGCACATTTGCTATAGTGCTGTAATGTCTCTCTGGTGATCAGAGGCGAAGTGATATAAACAGGAGATAGCAAGCGCTCAATGAAATTCTGGATTTTATGGGCTCAAAGAGTTATGAGGATTCTGACTCATAGGCTGTGAAAGCTGAAACTTTGAAGATTTGTATGTTACAGCAATCAGAAATATTACTAACTAATGACACTGTGTATTTTTAGTACACAAGTCTTCCATTCCTAGTCAAACAATTCATAGGGGCCCTGTACAAAATTTCCACATATGTGTGTACACATTTGCATACACAAATGCACATGTAGAAATAGAAATAAAAGCATTTTGAAAAGTAATTCTCTGGCTCTGATTGGTTCTCATACAGTTTGTTATTGTTGTCATGTGCCTTCAAGTTGATACTCATATGACAACCCTATTATATGATTTTCTTGATGATATGTTATAATCTTATTGCACGGTGTTCTCGTAACGTACTGGGTACATAATGTGAATGGAATGGAACAAATTTTATCACATGGTATGATCCTCATCGAGTTCCCATTCTGTGCTCTGACAGTCCCTAGCCCGTTCCACCAGTAGAACTGTAAAAATCCATCCGCAGCCAGCAAGAATGCTTACAGACCGTTCCAGATGATGCGCGCGCGATAATCCTACCCGGTCTCCATCCATCCTCATGTTCTGATTGGCTAAGACTACCTCCTCTTCCATCCTAGAATGTCCACAAACTCAAATCTTCTTCTGGTGTTGACACAAGGAGGGTGCCACAGGTAATTTTAAAAATATTTTCTTTTACTTTGATAGATGGAATTGTATCATGCTTATGAGGGAAAAAAATGAATGCTCACAACCTAAACCTCTCGGTAGCATTCTTTCTAATGCAGACATAGAGGTTTTCAGCATACATTATAAATATTTGTATTACATACAACCTCACCCCAACAGTACGCATGTGCCACAGAAGGACAGCTAGGGAATGACCTGAGCATCAGTACCTGTACAACAGTAAATGCAGTGTGATAATATGTGTTCTCATAATGTTATCATCGTGTTATCACTAATCTAATGCGGTAACACCCGTTCCCATAACGTTACATTTCCAGGACTCGGTGGGAATGTTACAGTTACTGGTTATTAACTTATTCATTTTGACATTGCTTTCTAAGGATGAGAGAGTGATTTGCCCAGTTGTGGGTTTCCACAACTGAGCAGGGATTCAAATGCTGGGTTTTTAGGGTCCTAGGCCAATACACCATGCTGGTTCTGTAAATCTCCTCCTCCTCAGCAAATCTCAGACTCAGGAAGTGCTCTATTATTCAAACTCCCAAATATAATGTAATGAGCACTGCTTGGCCTTCACATAAATATATTTTTAACTGTCCTATATGCACTTTGTTCTAATGGATTACTTGTTAACTGCCCTCGAGTCGATCTCGACTCATGGCAACCCTATGGTGAGACATCTCCAAGACCCTCTGTTCTCCACTGCTCTACTTAAATCTTGCAACCCCATACCCATGACCTTCTTAATAGAGTCCATCCATCTAGCGCAGGGGTAGGCAACCTTCCCCCTTTAAGGGCCGAGGGACTTCAGCTCCCAGAAGCCTCAGCCATGTTGGCCAATAGTCCCATGTTGGTCAATAGCTCCTGGGATTCTGAAGTCCCTCAGCCCTTAAAGGGGAAAGGTTGCCTACCCCTGATCTAGCATGTCGCCTTCCTCTCTTTCTACTTCTCTCCACCTTCCCCAACATTATTGTCTTTTCTAATGATAGCAATAGCAGCTTCATTTATATACCGCTTCATACCATGCTATGCAGTCTCTAAGCTGTTTACAACAGTAGTATATGGGTGTAGCTCCTGTCAAAATTTGATTGATGGGTTTTTGATGCCTGTCAAAGGATGATTTATGACCTGTCAAAATGGATTGATTTATGACCTGTCAAATTGATGGGCGTGTCCCTCCCCCAGAAATGCTAAGGTGGGACATCCTGTCCACATGACCCCCTTGATTCCATGTGACCCCAATCCCCGGCCAATGGCTGTTCTGAACCACGTGTCCCTAACTGGCCAATGGTGTTTTCTGATTGGTCCCTTGAATTCACGTGTGCCCCCTGACCAATGGTTTTGGTCCCCATGAGAATCACATGTTCCTAACTGGCTAATGGTACTAGATTTCCCAGAGCCTCCATTTTAGGCATGCCCAGACAAGTTCTGCGAGACAATATGAAGACACCAAGGCATTTTGCTGCACCTTCTACAGCCCGGAGAATCCAACCCACAAAGATAGCATCCTGGCCAAATAATTATCACAGGCCTGTGGGCTTTACTAATCCTCCCGTACCGTTGAATATTAAACCTAAAAAGGAAGCTAAAGAGCCTGAAAAGACACTCAACATTATGGATTTCACTAATGATGCCTCAGAACTGGAGTGTGATTGCCATTGCAATTTAAAAGCCATTCTCCAGAAGAAGAAAATGCCTGACACTCCACAGAGCCCAGATGAGCCTGATGGCGCAGACCTTTTGAACCCTGGCACTCAGATGGAAGAGCCCATGGAAGAGGGAGATCGTGAGCCACCACAGGCCTCACATGTGGATGAGAGCATGGAGACTGATTCAGGCTAC
>CM034706.1:245845937-245890446 GCA_020142125.1 Phrynosoma platyrhinos | reverse complement strand
TCTTCCCCCCACCCTCCTGTCTCTCTGTGTGCCCTCCAAAATGGCTTCATATGTCAGAGATGGCACGTGTGGCATAATTTCGTCAACCCAATTCTAGATCATCCAGTGTGATTCTATCATATATTTCCAGTGGAATTTGACCATAGAGTCACATTGGAGGTCCTTGAAATGTCTAGAGAGTTGTTCTCTTTAGGAATCACTAGGTCTTCCATTGTAACTCTATGGTCATCTTCCTCTGTAAGTCATTTATTTCAATAGGGTTTGCTATTATCTGCGGTTTTCAGTTTCCACAGAAAGCCTGGGAATGTATCCCCAAGTAATACAGGGATTATTACTTGCACAGTAGTGGAGAATTTACAAAACATATATTAATTTATAAGTGTTTTGAGGTAGACTGATGTCTCTTATTTGAATCATGGGAAGCCCAGTAGGTGTTCACAGAACAAGAATGCAAATGAGAAGAAACCCAGTTTCACATGATTTTGTTGTCCCTATTCCCATATTACTTTTTAACTATCTGAACATTTTTTTGCATATTTGGGTTTAGCAGCCATAGAATAGCAAGATCATCAAAAGAAGCACCACATTCACATCTGCTATAGCTTCCTTTTCACCACATGTATGCATTTTACCTTTTACCTATGGATATGAAATGAAATCAAGAATCACATCCAGTTAACATAGACCCATTAGCTACTGCTCATAATAGTATCTAAAGTGGTCCAATGTGGAAAAGTCTTAAGGACATCACTGGATATTCATGGGTGGGTGAGATTTGTCTGGAGCCCCCCAGACACTTCAGCATAAGTGGAAGAGAGTGGTTCTTAACCTTTTCCTGTCTGGAGGTTCTGGACTCCAACTCCCAAGATCCCCAAATATTGGCTACGGCTTCTGGGAGTTGAAGTCGAACATACCTGAAGACTAGAGACTAGGAATCACTACTGGTATCAAGCCAGCCAATGTTTCACCCTTTCCCTAGCAACATCTTGACCATACCAATGCTGGCAGAGCTCCTGTTCAACTTAGAGGCAATGTAAATACAGAGAAGATTTGCTATCAAATGTCAAACCGCTTGCTCCTACATATGAGATTCAAAACTGGCTCTGCCTTGCTCTAAAACAATTTAAAAGGCCTTTTCTTCCCTCTCCTGCTGATGATAATCAACACAGCCAAAGGATTTTTCAATTTGTTTTTGCTGGTAGTACAGTTTGGTTACCAGATGCTTTATTTACTTGTTACAACATTGTTTTGATTTTTCCCCATCAGGAATACATTATTGTTATTTTTATATCTTCTTTTGTTATGAACAGCTTTGGATTTACTGTTTACAGAAAATGGGAACACAAAGTGATTTATTGATTGACTGAAGAAATTCCAAAATGCCATTCTGAGAGCCCGTGACATGGAGAAGCTAAAGGCAGGACTGCTGGTTCTTGTTTTTATTTATCTCTTTGTGCAATTATATCTCAACTGTCTTACAATGAACTCATAGTGGCATGTATGGCTCTCCTCTTCCCCACTTTATCCTCACAACAACCTTGTGGGGTAGCTCAGGGGGAGAGAGAGAGAAAAAAAAAAGAGAGAGGGCATACCCTCCAACTGTCCTGATTTGTCAGGGACAGTCCTGATTAATCCTTGGTCGTCTTACTTTTTTAGCTGCTTTAAAATGTCCCAGTTTCTCTCTCATCCTCCCACTTTCCTCTTTTGTCTTCAGCTTACTCTGATTGCTGTAAACTGAATTCGAAGTGGAAAAGTAGTATATACCCAATTAATTCATTAGGGAGGAAAGAAGAGGAAAGAGTGGAAACTCTTAGGCTCAGGCAAAAGTAAACTGCTGTAGCCTCTCTTAGCTTGTGTGTTCTTTCTTATTAATAACATTTGCCATCTTGATCACATGTTGACTTTGCTTGGTCATGTGTTCTGGTTTTCATCTATGAAATGTATAGCGGATGAGCGACTGGCTCAAGATGATACAGTGAGTTTCACAGCTCAGTGTCATTACAACTTGATCTCCCACAGCCCCCTCCAAAGCTCTAGCCTCACCATTTTTCTCCCTTTAGAATTAACTACTACACAGACTAATGGGCATGAATAATGGCTTAGTTTTGTTTGTTTGTTTTGTGCAGACAAGGGAGAGTCATTTATAGGGAACACAAGCTTTCATTCACTAGAACCAACTCTTTGTGGGCCCAAGGCTAATTTGTTATCTGGCTTTTGGCATCATTGCCAATTTAGCTCATGAAGTAATTAATGGCCTTACTGCCAATTATTTTAAAATGATTGTCCACGCTCCACCCACTCTTGATTTTTTTTAAATTGGGCAACAATTACACAAAGTTATAGCTTCGAAAATATTTTCAAACCAACTTTGAAAAATTCTAATAAACAAACAGCAAATCCCCAAAAGCATTGGTGACAATGGTTTAATTGTTAAATTTAGCAAGAGTGCCACTATAAACTTATTTTACTTCCACATTATCATGGAGTAAAGACAAATGAACTGCAACATTAAATAGGATCTCATCATACTCTACTTTACTCATTAACAAAAGATACAGAGAAGCAGTCCCCCCCCCCCCCCCCCCCCCCCCACAAATTGTTTGACTGTAGTGGAGATAACATCTAGTGGTTAAGAGGAAAGAAATAACAAGAAATAAATATATATTTTTAAAAAGAATACAATCCCTACCTCCAAGTCATTAAAGAACAGATGTGTATCTGCAAGGTTGAAGATCATTTCTTCCATCATAAGACCTATCCGGACAGATGTAGTAGTGTCCTGTTAAAAACAAAAAGCTATTAGTTTTTCTATTTACAACCAATTTTTTTTTGGAGATAAAATTTGTCTTTGTAGAGTAGACTATTTAAATAATTTTCAGATCTGAAACTCCCCTGCATAAAAGTTATTATATCTACATTTTAAAAAACGATTGTTTTTGCTAGTCACAATCTCTTGCAGAACCCCTAGAGATCTTTCATAGAACCTTAGGGTACCACAGAACTGTGCTTGAGAAACCCTGTTGTAAAGTAACAGTAAGGAGACTTAAATTATCTGTCTCTTCTTCAGCTAAAAGGGAAATAATATTTACTGTTGTCTTTCTGATGGGAGGAATAAGACAAGGGCCCCTTCGCATTAAATGTTAATGAAGAGAGATCTTATATCATGAAAGAAGTTGCAGCATGAGCTTTCATAGACTTAAGTCTACTTAATCAGATGCATTTGGTGACCAAATGCTCATGCTGCCAACTTCTTTCTTTCAGATAGCCTCAATGGTGCTACAAGATCTCTCTATATACTGATTCTACAGACTAACACGGCTATCTCTCTGAATTAAATTTTAATGTTATCTTTCACTTAGACTGTATCTGCATTGCAGAATTAATGTAAGTTGACACCGCTTTAACTGTCATGGCTCAATGCTAAGAATTCTGGGATTTGAAGTTTTGTGAAATATTTAGTCTTCTCTGTCAGAGAGCTCTGTGCCACAACAAAGCTGGAGCCTTGACAGTTAAAGCAGTATCAGACTGCATTCATTCTGCAGTGTGTGTGGCAACAGCCTTAAACTACCATTGCAGCATCCTATAGAATCCTGGGATTTGTAATTTGTGGAAGCCCTAGAGTTACCCTTCCCTACACTATAAATCCCAGGATTTCACAGGATGTAACTGTGTAGTGATGGATGATCACCAAAGCTGGGTCAAGCCTGAACAATGAGAAGGAAGATGCTGACCAGCTCCTATAGCTGTCATCACTGTGTTGCATTTACGCCTTCTCTGCTATTTTTCCTGTCTTCTGGAAAGGGCAAGAAGCCATTCCTTTGGGGAAAAGACCCATCAGGGCTCTGTTTTAATGGGCAACCTAATTACTGACATTTACAGGAAGGCTTCCCTCTATCTTCCCTATTTGAGCCCAGAACAACAGTTTCAAAGCAGAGTGATCAGAGGCCTGGGAAAGTTCATTTTGTGGACTACAACTCTCAGCAATTTCCAGCAAGTGTAGGCAACCATTGGTTGTAGTAAAACAAAAACAAAAACACTTATGCAAGCACATGGACATACACACCATATTTCTATTTGTTCTTTGACTTTTGAAATTGCTTTTTGCTATCCCTTCCCACATTTTTCTATTTCTGCGTATCTCTAACATTTCACTCATTTCCTTCTTGCGATTTCTGCTGACAAACATAAGCATCACCATACCCAGCATTCAATCAGAATTAGAACAGATGATATTTCCCCCTCCACTTCTGTCTGTTTGAACTTTGAAGACATAGGAACTATTTTAATCCCACTTGATTACAAATCACATTAAAACCATGCAAATTTGTATAGAGTCATGTTATTGTATGGTGAGGTCACTCAAGAAATTCCATCTGAAAGAATCTCCAAAAAGCGCAATGCTCAGAGACAGACCATGTTTCAATCAACCTTTGTGGCAAATACTGTTGACAATGGTTGATGTATTTATGTACCAAACCAATTACTATGCATTCTTGATGCAGTTGTTAATTAGAGAAGAATGGATGTGGTTCAGCCATGTGGGTGACTCATGGGGGTTTCAATTAAAGCAAAGGGAAAACTATGCTCCTTAATTGTCTTTGAAATGTGATTGCTGATGTCTTAAACCTAAAAACAGCCATCGTTTATTTTACTCTGTAAGTTTTCCATTCTCCATCCACCCCACCCCTCTGCCATGTCCCTGGATTTTCCTAGAGCCCATAATGACTTTAATATAATCCATTTTTCCCATTTATGTGAAATTATATATATCACAATGCAAAACTATGACTCCTTCCAGGTGCAGTATGAACAGGCCATATGGTTAAATATTTTACCATGTGAGCAGCTGACACTGGTGTATTTATTAAAATTATTTCTGCTGTTTTCTACACTGTGGTCTGAATTGTGTGTGTGTGTCTGTATTTTGTAGGTACTTTGTTTCAAGTCTACTACTTCTACTTGTACTCTGTTCACAGCCACTCAGCAACAGTTTATCCCATCCTATGGCCATGTCCTGTCCTGTTTTAAAAAGTAAATGTGGCTGAGATTCTACATCACAGATGTAATTACAAATGCATCTACAGGATTATTCGCACTGTGAAAATAATCCACGATGAATCGAGGTTAAATATCTGTTGTTCACATGCATCCCAAATGCCAACCCCTTCCCCCACTTAATCCAGGATAATCAATATCAGGTTTTCTCCTAGATTTTTTAAAAGAATCTGCATTGTCGGTAGTGTGAATAACTAATGTGAATAGACCCGAATAGACCCAGGATAAAATACTGCATACCCAAAAAGGGCTTTGAATGCATTATGAATGCATAAATAAATGCTTACATGTCTGAGCAACTGAATTCACAGAGATGCAGATTGAGTGTGAATAACAAAGCCAGAATGCATGAACGAGATGATCTGCATTGTTGCACTAAAAAAAAAAACCATCTGAATGACCCCTACATATCGTCTTCTGACCTGACACTCCAAATCTGCCTTAACAGCCAGCAGTGCTGAGTGATGAAGGACTGATCTGTTGGTGACTAGGCTGCAGTAAAATTATATTTCCAGCTACCTCCCACCAGCAATCTGCAGGGTGATGAAGAGTTGTGATGGAGTCCTGCTTCTGAATGTCACGCTGTAGATCACTGGTGGGACAGGGTAGGAAACATCATCCTGCTGCACTGTGATTGCCAGCAGAATATAGCTTCACTGCTTGGTGTGGTCACTGGCTATTAATGTAGGCTTGGGAAGCATTTGTGATCTTCGCAGTAGTGAAGAATATAAAATGGTGGATTTATTGATATTAATATGTAGAATATGAATTGAATATTTGTTAGCTAAACCCAGATATATAGAACAAGAACTGCAATGGCAGTTTGCAGAATGTTTTTGTTGAGTTGTATATCAATAGTAGCCAACATAAGGTTGTGGTTTGAACACTGGACTATGACTCTGGGGGTCAGGGTTCAGTTCCCCGCTTGATCATGAAAATCTACCAGATGACCTTAGGGTTGCTGTAAGTTGGAAATGACTTGAAGGCATGCAACAACAACAGCAGCAATGATGGGTACCATTTTTGTATAATACTGCTAAATCTCTAGTTTTCTGCTGCTCCAGAGACTAGGACCCAAAGCAATGGATGCAAACTACAGGAAAAGAGATCCCAGTTCAACAAGAACTTCTCAATGGTAAGAGCTGTTAGAGAGTGGAACACACTCCCTCGGACTGTGGTACAGTCTCCTTCTTTGGAGGTTTTTTTATCATAGCCTGGATGCCCATCTGTTGGGGGTGCTTTGATTGTCTATTCCTGCATGGCAGGGGGTTGGACTGGATGTTCCTTGTGGTCTCTTCCAACTCTATGATTCTATCTGGGTCCATGCATATTCTTTCCATAAATAAAAATATAATGACCAGAATGCTCTATCATGGTCTATGTTGCATAACTTTACACATACAGTGGACCCTTGTTTTACACAGGGGATCCGTTCTGGACCCCCCTCCCCCCGCATAAGGGAAATACCATGGAATCTCAAGTCCCACTGATTTCAATGGTGGTGTGGACATGCATGCCTTTAAGAGGGCCAGGGATCGCCATCCATGTGACCTTGAGCCTGCGTATGGCACGGGCGTACTGTACTTAGTTATGTTGCAGAGATACTAAGGAACACTGTTAGTGAATTGTGAAAATGCATAACAGGACACCAGCAAGAATGTTCTGATGTGCATTGGATGTCATTGTGCATGGGCCTGTTAGGTCCCAATGTACATCAGCTGTGCTCTTCAATAGTAATTCTGATAGCTCCCCTACATAGGAGATTATCACACTGAATTTAAAGTGACTTATCCCCAATGGGATACAGTTGTGTTTAAAAGCAGGTGTTATTGCATACAGCCACAGTTGGGTGAGTGCAACCGGTATGCAACCTGGCTCCCAGCTTCGCTTATCCAGCAGCTTTTCAAAGATGGGAGCTTGCCATTTTTGAAAAGCCTCTGGATAAGCGCGGCTGGGATTTAGGCTGTATACAGGCTGCACTCACCTGGACGTGGCTGCGTGTGATAACATCCACTTTTAAAATTAAACACAACTGCATCCTATCGGGGATAAGTTGCTTTAAATACAGTGTGATAATATAGGCATGTAACAGCAGCCCCTTGCTTTATATGGATGTTACAAAACTGCACAGTTATTTTTCCTTCTGTGAAGACTTAAGTCCCCAAGTGAATTCTTGCATTTTTCTCAATGCTATGCCACACTGCACCTGATCTAGACACACTTAGGGTTAAGAAACCTGCCCTGCTAACAGAATTCACCAGCCACCACAGCTACTAATGTAATCCAGAAAAAGACGTTTCCCAAGCTTCCCTTGTACCTAGACTGTACTTTGTGGCTTAATACTGAATCAGATTGTCTCTCCAACATTTCAAAGAGGAATCTTTCTCTCCCCTACCCAGAAATGCTAGCACTTGAACCTGGTACCTTCCGCATTGAAAACAGATAGACTTCCACTGAGGTACAACCATTCTTTTCTTTTCTAAATGACTCTTAATTTTTTACCTTCTCTACTGATTTGAAACAATGGAGGTGCCTAGTTTACATTCGGTACCACAGAGTTCTGATGTCATTGCTGATGTGTGGATAACAGAACTAAATCTATACAGTCTTAACTGGGAGTATTGGGAACATGTATCCAAATGCACACAGCCATAGAAAGCTGTTAACTTTACAGCTTCCTTAGCCCTGAAGCTACAAAACATAAGAGAGGCCTCATACTGGATTCTGCCAAGATTTCTGAAGAAAAAGATAGCCAACTCCATTTTAATCTCACTGAAGCAGAAAACTTCCAGTGTCTAAAGATGTAAATCTTCACTTATTTCACTCTTGCATGTAAAAACAAGTAATTTAAAAACTTTTCTCTCTCTCTATCGGGCAAGATCACAAGAGGTTTTGTACATTTTTTTAGTCTCTACCCTCCCTTCTGGACTTCCCTCTGCCCCAAAATCATTGCTTCAATGGGCAGCAGTTGACCATTTTCTTGATAGCATGTCTTGTCTTAATAATAAAAGGTTCCCAGACTGATTTACAGATTAAGTGCATCCCCACCTCCAAAACCCCTCTCCCTTCAAAGTAGCAAGGCTCTACCTTCATGCACCATGAAGGGCAAGCTGAGGCATCAGTGTTTAATGTTAAAAAGTTTCTCATAATGTCCAGCCAAAATGGAAACATTTTGAGACAGGAGGAACCAATCTCTTAGATAAGCCACTCTGTTGGGACCTGACTTCTGCCTCTTTGGGGGCCTCCGCAAAGGGGAAAAAAATCTCTTGAAGTCTCAAGAAGTTCCAATTCTTTTTGCTTTGATCGTAGCTGTTTATTCATGATTTGCATGCATTCTCTTTCTTGAACCATGCTGGCTTTCCCTCTCTGCCTTTCCTTCTCCCACTCATCATGTGTCATATCCAATTTTATGCAACATTTCAGAACTTGATTTACACCAATTTCCACTGAGCCTTTTAAAAACTATTATTTATGAGTTATAGTCAGAGTGCTAAAGTGGTTTAACAATATGACACTAGTTAAGCACTGGGATCATTTTAGTGCTAAGACCCCTCTTTCCCTCACTTGATCTCTACTGAATCTGTGTCCTGGAAACAACAGCTGTGTTTACTGGTGGTAAAAATTGTACCTAGTTCCCAGAATCTAGAAATGCACAAAGCAAGAACTGTACAGATGCATTTTATGTTGAAAAATACTGGGTTAATTTATTCTGATCTGGAGAGTGGGAATGAAAAGTTTTGGCAATGCATGGAGCTCCCAGGAAACACTTCAGGCTGAAGTAGACATCACATGGCTCTCCAAAATAAAACCAGCACAGGTACAAAACCTGAGGCTCACAGGTTTTAAAACATTTTATCTGGATGCAAATAGCATCTTTGAGACTAAGGGGCTAAGCAGACGGCGCAAAGCGCTATCTTCAGAGCAAGGAAGGGGAGGGGCAGCCACATACTGGGCATCCCAACCCCTTCTCACAAACCGTCCTCGGAGCAGCCAGCCCTCCATACGGCTGGCGCTCCGAGAATCCCTTTCTGTTGCAGCGTCTGCACACGCTGCAGCGGAAAAGCTGCCGGAGGTGTGCTGGCAGCCTTTTGCGGCGCACCTTCAAAGATTTGTGGAAGGAGCGCTATTTTAGTGCTCCTTCCAGGGGTGGCGAAGCTGCGCTGCGGGGCCGAGGAATGGGGATGCCTCAGCCCCGATCCGCAGCTTCCTGGGGCGGTTCCGTGCCGCCTGTCTGCTTCCCCGCTAAGTGAGAAAGAACAGATAGACTTGAGTCTTATGCATCTAACTAAAAGATCCCCTTGCACACTGATTTTTGAGACTAATACAGTTATGTTTTTGAAATCTGTCTGGAGGTAGTCTTTTCTGCAATGTTCTTCACTTTTAACTTTCAAGGCCATTTAATTCTGAAGTGCTTAAATACATGAGGTTTTCAGTTGGAATCCTGTTAATTTGTGTACTGTTAGACAAAACGTATGTGCTACTGAAGTTTGACTCAGTTTGCTCCCCCAACATTATTGTGGACAGGTATCCTGAACAAGGTCAGGTTGTTCTTATGAACCAGAGCCACTCCACCCCCCCCCACTTTCTCATACCTGCTCACTGACAGAGTGCCCAGCTGGGAAGGAGTACTAATGATGTGGTCAAGCTCCTTGGTAGAGTGAGGAAAACAACCTGCCCTCTTGATCTTTGCCCTTTGTGGCTGGCCATCCAGGGGGAGATGCCTTGAGGATGTTCCTTAGAGACATCATCAATGCATCCCTTAGGGAAAGTCATGTTCCATCCTGTTTGAAGGAAGTGGTGGTTAAACCTTCCTTCTGAAAAAACCTTCCCTGGACCCCCTGGACATGAACAGCTATAGGCCAGTCTCTTTAATACCTTTTCTGAGCAAAGTGATTGAGAGGGTGGTTGCTCTTCAACTCCAAGCTGTCTTGGAGGAAACCAATTATCTAGATCCATTTCAAACTGGCTTTAGAACAGGATATGGAGTTGAGACTGCCATGGTTGCCTTGGCTGGTGACCTTCGTCTGGGCATCGACAGGGATAGTGTGACTCTGCTAGTGCTACTGGACCTCTTTCAATACAATAGATGATAACATCCTCTTCGATTGCCTGAGGAGGTTAGGAATTGGAGGCGCTGCATTGCAATGGTTCCATTCCTTTCTCTTGGGCAGATTCCAGAGGGTAATGTTGATCAGTTGATCTATAAGGAAAGAGCTTAATTGTGACGTCCCACAAGGCGCCATGCTGTCTCTGATATTATATAATACATATATGAAGCCGCTGGAAGAAATCATCCAGAGACATGGGGCGGGGTGTTATCAGTATGCTGATGACACCAAGATATATTTCTCCATGTCTCGGTCCTCAGCTTTGACTTCAGATGGCGTCTCCCCTCTCAATGATTGTCTTAAAGCAGTAACAGACTGGATGAGGAAAAAACAGATTGAGACTGAATCCAGATAAAACGGAGGTACTTACAGTAGTGGCCCTGAAACCAGGTATTGGGATATAACCTCCAGTCCTGGATGGGGTCACACTCTCCTCTAAGGACTGTGTTTGCAGTCTGGGGGTGCTCCTGGATCTGTCGCTCCAGATGACAAATCAGGTAAATGCGACGGTTAGGAGTGCCTGTTATCAACTTTGGCTGATACACCAACTGCGTTCTTTCCTGGAAGTTGGGGAACTTGAAACTGTGGTGCACATGCTGGTAACCTCCCATTTTTATTTCTGTAATGCACTCTACATGGGGCTACCCTTGTGCTTGGTCCAGAAACTCCAATTAGTACAGAATATGGCAGCCAGGTTGTTCTCAGGAACAACGAGAAGAGACCCTAAAATGCCAGTTTTAAAATCACTTCACTGGCTGCCCATTAGTTTCCGGACACAGTACAAGGTGTTGGTTATTACCTTCAAAGCCTAAATGGCTTGGGTCCAACCTATCTTTCAGACCACTTCCTCCCATATAATCCACCCCACGCACTCAGGTCATCAGGGAGGAATCTGCTGCAGCCTATAAAAACCAGGATGTCTATAACCGCCCAGAGGGCCTTTTCAGCAACCGCTCCCAGATTTTGGAATGGCCTGCCAGATGAGATCCATCATATCACCACATTAAACAGCTTTAAAAAGGCTGTTAAGATGGATCTCTTCTGGCAGGCCTTTCCTGAATAGATTTCCTGGCCTTCAAGAGTCAGCCCATCTTTCTCCCTAAATCTTTGCCACAGTTATTGTTATTTGTTTGTTGTGTGCTATTGTGATTTATTTTAAGCATGTTTTAAATTGTTTCATTGTTTAATATTATTTTAAAAGGTGGGTGGGTTTTTGGGATATGTATTGTATTTTTTACTGTACTTTTAATGTTGTAAGCCACCCTGGCTGTGTGCGCAGAAGGGCGGGATCATCATCATCATCATCATCATCATCATCATCATCATCATCATCTAAAGTTATGGTCTCCACTGTGAGCTATTGAAAACTGCAGTGATGGCATAGTAGAAGATTTGACCCCCATGGTGGTCCAGAAAAGGAACTGGGGAGCTGGATACACACTTAGAATGGTTCTTATAATTTTAAAATTTTATTTTAGAGGGTTTTGCCACTATATCTAAATATTTCTGTCTTGAGCCATGAGGACTAGCAACTTTCCTTGTTTAAATAAAACCTACAATCCTGAAAATTTAACCTACACAGCTTTCATATTTGGGACAAACCCAGAAACCAAAGTCTAAGTAACTAAGGAAGCAATTAAATGGAAAGGTTCTGTAGTTCTTCCTTATAAAATTGAAAAATTCATAGCACTGCATCTATTGTTAGTTCAACCTTTTCAGCTTCATTTTCATTAGCTTCATACTGGACTTGCACTGGGGAGTTTTTATTTTAATTTCCTTTGGCTTTTCCAGTCATTCTTCTGGTCCCAACACACCACTCTTTTATAATTTATTGTATTACCACAGGCACTTCTATCAAAATGTTCTTGTAAATTTGTTTTAAGTTGTCTCTATTGAATTTACTTTGATTTGGTTTCATAACCTTTTGCAGCCTGAGTAAATATATTTATACCTGGGAATTTTGCTATATCAAGTGAGGGAGGATGATGTTCTATAATTTATAATTAGAAAGTTAAATTAAAAATTAACATTTCATGCCAATCAAAATGCCTCACCCAGGAAAAGGACCCAGACAACACAGTGTTTATATGTGTGTATGTGTGTGTTATGCAGAATCCCACCACACTCAAGAATTTGTCAAACAATCTTCGGTTGCCTAAACACCCATGCTTGAACTCTGTCTGGTGATGGTACCATATCCAGGGCACATTCACTCCAACTACAGCTTAAACTTCATGTTATATCAAAGCCAAAAACTAGATACAGGAAGCACCAAAAGAATGTGTTTCATACCCTACCATTTCTAACAAGGAGAGATTAGCAATGTTGTGAAATTCCAAGTGTTTCTGTGAGTGGCAACGAATGATGTGGAGTGGCTAGAAAACTTGGCAATCATGATGTCAGTTATGTGGGTAGGTTCCAGAATTAAACACATGGCTGCCATTTCCATTGGAAATTTCACATGTATATTAATAGTGAAGGATGCAGTGGCTCAAGTGGTTAAGACATTGACTCTGTTGACTGCAAGGTTTGTAGTTTGAGGCCCAGGTGCTGCATGATGGGGCGAGCTCCTGCCACCACCGTATTTTCTGGCGTATAAGACGACTGGGCGCATAAGACGACCCACAACTTTTCCAGCTAAAATATAGAGTTTGGAATATACTCGCCGTATAAGACCCCTTCCAACGCACAACAAATAAAAATTTAAAAAAACCCATCAGATTTGATTTCAATATGGTAATTTTAATTCAAATGGTTATGACATGCAGGTACTTAACAGGAAAACTGTCACTTAGAAACACAACAAACTACAGCTCCAATGTTCCCTAGCATTTATTTCTGCTGTGTGTTTTGGACCTTACTTTTTTTAAAATAGTCCAGATTTAAATGCTGCTTTAAAATTTATATCCATCTCCCAGCTATGAGATGGTTGGGGGGAAATGAGAAAATGTTGGGGGGAAGGACTACCAATATACTATGTGATGCATTCTGGGATATGTACAATTTGCAGCCAAGTAAGTGACCCTGGGCATGTCACACACTCTCAGCCTCAGAGGATGGTAATGGCAACCCCCATTTGAAGAAACATGCCAAGAAAACCCCATGATAAGGTTGCCTTAGGGTCACCATAAGTTGGAAAGGACTTGAAGACCCACAAGAACAACAAAAAAGTCTGCAATTGTTTTATAGGTAGTACATGGGAATAGGAGTCAGCATGCTGCAGTGGTTTGAGTGTTGGACTACCACTCTGGAGACCTGGGTTTGATTCCCCACTCTGCCATGAAATCTACTGGGTGAACTTGGACAAGTCACACATTCTCAGCCTCAGGGGAAGGCAATGGCAAACCTCCTCTGAGCGAATCTTGCCAGAAAATTCCATGATCACCATAAGTAAGGAAGAATTTGAAGGCACACAACATACACATATAACCTCCAAGTAAGGAACTTGGTTCTTCTTTAGATAAATCTTCAAAGGTACACGCTTCCTCCTCTTGCTTGGATCCCTTCGTTTTCTCCCCTCTTTTTCTTCCTCCTCTTCCTCCTCTTGCTTGGATTCCTTCGTTTTCTCCCCTCTTTTTCTTCCTCATCTTGCCTGGATTCCTTCATTTTCTCCCCCCTTTTTCTTCCTCCTGTTCCTCATCTTGCCTGGATTCGTTCGTTTTCTCCCCCCTTTTTCTTCCTCTTTTTCCTCCTCTTCCTCCTCTTGCTTGGATCCCTTCATTTTGTTGGAATTTTGTTGTGAATATTTTCAAGCTGCGGATGCTTAAATCCATGGATGCAGAATCTGTTGATATCGAGGGCTGACTGTATAGCTAAAAAGGTATTCTTCACACACAGGAGAGAGATTATAAACAGATTCAAGGAGAACCCAAGTTATGTAGTAGCAAAAAATATCTATAAGGCATCTTCCCTGTCAATAGAACAATGATGAGTTATGTGCCTGATGGACATGGGATGATGATTAGCTGGGGGGGAGGGTTACAAGGGGCTAGAACATAATGTCTGTAATTGTGAATAAGATACATCACAACATTGGTCTCGCTTGTCTATCTTGGGGTGCCTCACACAGGTCAAAGAGCTTGGATCTCAAAGGAGGATTCTTTTTGTGTTGCTAATGGACTTTAAATTTTACTTCCTGGATTTTATGACTCCTTGTCTCCCAGAGTCCACATGGTAAAGAAAGAGGAATGGCCTCTACCTACATACCATCTTAACTAAGGACAACTATAACAACATCTTGAGAAAATGAAGGCTTATGCCTCTAACATTACAATTTTTTCTTTCTCCTGTTTAATCCCCTCATCCAATATATGTAAATATCAGGGGAAACTAGGCAAAACTCACTGCTCTAATATTTAACCTGACAGATTTTCCATATTGTTGGGAAACCTGGTTTTCCACTTGGAAATGAATAACTGCAAATATTCTTTCCATTCCTAGACACTACATTTGTGTGGTAGCATGTGAGCTTAGATATGGGTGAAGCACACACTATCTCATCCTAGCCTACTATACAAGGGTATTGTAATATTAAAATTGCTTTGTTATACTGTTTTAGGTATGGCAAATGGTATACAAATAAAATAAACAAACAAATGCAATTGTGATCTACTTAGAGGTATTGTATATAAATGTTGCCTCCAAGGTCATGAAGTGGACATCAAAGGAGCCTGAAACAAGTCCAGTTCTCCACCCATTGCTCCATACTGATTTCAATAACATTAACACCAATGATAGAAGCAACTCTGGCTTCAGTTTAATTGTATAAATTAATTTTTAGGAATTTGGATTGAGGAGAAAAGGCAAGATTATTTCCACCCAGCTAGGTGAAACAATCAAGTGTGGTTCAGCCCCATCCCATCCTCCCAACATGGCTTTTCTTTCCATTCCATGTTTTCCCAACAAATAATTAGTAGTAGAGACTGGTAAAGTTACTTTTTTAACTAAAACTCCCAGCATCCCCTTTTCAACAAAATGTGGTCCAAAAGCTAACTTTGCCATGATCTGATTAGTAGCTATCTCAGAAGCAGGAGGAAACATTCATTTAAATGTTCCCACTTTTTCTACCTTTGGGCAAGTCATACTCTGTTAGCCTAAGAGGAAGATAACAGCAAACCTCCTTGCCAACAATGCATATGAGGAGGTCACCATTTGAAGGCACATAACAAGGACAAAAACACGTATTGTCTACTCCAGTAGTAGTTCTCCAGGACCTTCAGCAAAGATCTATGCTACTCAAGAACATTTTATCTAAAGATAATAAGAGCCTTGTGTATACAGTAGTTCCTGTTTATTTGCAGGGGTATGTTACAAGAACCACAGTGGATGCCTGAAACCAAAGACCCAATAGCAGTAATATTTTTGGACCTTGATTGACTTCAAGTAACTGAAATCGTGGAAAGTGAAACCACAGATAAGGGGGAGGACTACATAATATTTTCAGACTATGGCTAACTGCAGATAACTAAAACTGTGGAAAACAAAATCATTAATCAGGATAGACTACTGTATAATGTGTGTACTCTATCACACAGCTTGCTCCCCAGTCTCAGTCAGCAGCTGGGATAGAGATACTCAAACATCCAGCAAACACATTACTTTCTGTCTGAACTGCTAATCTTTGGGTGGGGGTGGGTTGCATAAATGTATAGATCTCATTTCTGAAAGAACAATTAGCAAGAATCTGCTTAGATTTCAGTACAGGTCATAATTCCTTTTATTGGTTCAAAACCTTTGCCTTCTAAAAGAGTTTATTTTTTTACTTTCCTTGCATGGACTTTTTGTCTCACAACATGTGTTGTAATCAGGGTCAGCTGCACCAGCAGAAAGCCCTGAAAAGTATTAAGTACTAATAGTTTGAAAGTAACTTGAATCTGAAAATTCTTCTCTAGGATCCTTTATTTTATTGGAGGGAAGGAAGGACCTCTACATCATTGTGTGTGTGTGTGTGTGTGTGTGTGTGTGTATGTATGGGGGTGGGGAATTATGTGTGGATTTTGGAGTTATACATATGTATTTCTCAGAGAGAGAAAAAAAGAAATTTCATATGTTGTTACAGAGGTTGGTAAAGTCACAATTTGGATTACAACTCCCAGAACTTTATCACACCAAGCTGCTAAGATGCCACAATTGCGTTAGTGTAGGAAGCGTAAACATATGGGTCTTGGGACATTGTTGCACAGCTCTTCAAAAGTGCTATGGTGCTGCTATACTCCCAAGATCTTGCTGTCCTATGCCCTTCCCAGTATGCATTTCAGTCTGTATTTTTTAAAATAATATTTTTACTTTCAATTGTGCAGTTACAGCAATTGATTAAATAAAAAGAAAAGAAATTTAAAAAGAAAAGAAAAACAGCCTGCTAAGGAATAGCAAGGCGGAAATGGGAAATGGGGAGAGGAGCATAATCACACCCATTTGCACCATGTGATTGTCTGTTTATCAGGACTGCAGTGAGAGGAACTTATGTGAATCAATAGTGGAAAAGCAGCACAATTGGGAGGCATTGACAGGTTTCACCCGTCAATTAAAAGGAGAGCTCCAGGAACAGATGGAGAATGAAGCACCTATAGGACAGACATGGCATCATGTGATAAGGTACAGCCACAGATGCTACTAACTCCATCTCAACAGTCTTGGGTGATGAAGTCCCCAGAATCTTTCAATGCTGAAACTGTGACAGGGAATCCAAAACTGTAAATTTACTGAGCTCTGGTTTAGCCACCCAAGTACAAGCCTGCATGCTTGTGTCTGTCCATTTGCCAGGGAACCTGTTGCATGTTGACAGCATTCACAGTATGTACTCAGCTACATGATGGATATTTTGGGTATGAATCTTTGGAGAGGGGGAAGATTTTAACTATAAAGACCCATCACCCAATTAAAAAAATAAAGCCAGAGTTTATTTTGAAGCAGTGGCTTTAATTTTACTTCTTTTTAAAACAAATATTTGCTTCTGCTTAGAGTATGTACAAAGACATACTCTGCAACATTTCACAGATGAAAATCCCAACACATCTGGACAAATAGCATCAGAGTGTGTCAAAATTGCATTAATAATCAAGATGGTTTTTAATGAGGAAGAAACACAAGCTAGGAGAGGCTGCAGCAGCTTGTTTTTGCCTGAGTGTGCAGGGAAGGGCAGTATTCTTCTCTCCTCTTCTTTTCAATTCACTTCTGAGTTACTGTAATTGAATGTAAACTACTTTTGCACTTTGAACTCAGTTTGCAGCAACAGAAGTAAGCTGAGGACAAAGGGGGAAAGTGGGAAGAGGAAAGAAAAAATTGAATATTTTGAAAAGTAGCTGAAAAAGTGTGATTATAGAGAGTAATCGGGACTTTCCCTGACAAGTTGGGATAGTTGAAGGGTATGCAAAGGCACACTTTTTAAAAACTACCTGCAGATACTCCTGATCCAGTTGGCCGGACATATTGCATTCAGTTACCTCCTCCTCTTCCTTCTTCATAGTTCTCAGTGAAATTGTAAAAGGAAGTTGTAGTCTAACTTATCTTTGGCAATCTCTCAAGCACAAGTCACTCTTCAGTTTCTGGTTCCAAATCATTCACCATTCCAGACTGATGTCTTAACTAGTTAAACTGTTAAGACTTGTACTCCTTTAATGAACAGGGCAGAGATTGACTGTCCTTCCATTTTACTTCTCTGTCAACTCATCTGATCACTCAAATGTTTGAGTAATGTATTTCCACCTCTCTCAGTTTTTTTTTGCTTTTAAAAAACAAAACACACAGCACACACAAAAGGCACACACACAAAAGTTCCCCACACCAGCTACTCTTTTATTGAAATAAACAGACTTTCTCCCTTCCTGCCAAGTACTTGCTTATGCAGTGAACAAATAATGACTTTTCCACCAGGAAGAAAGCATTAATTAAGCGTATTTGTCAGACTTCTATTCTCTGGGGGAAAATGGGGAGGGTTATCTTCTGGAGGTGTCAGCCAGAGGTGAAAGGCAGATTAGTATGCAATTGGGGGCCTTCCAAGTCAAATCTTATCTTTGCGGTTAGCTGTTAATAATAAAGTTGTCATTAAAGATAGAGTTTAATGGTTTTAATTTGGTTTAATTACTTGGAAATGCTTGGAAATGGGACCAGTTTGTTTGCTTGTGTTAACTAGAAAAAAGAAGTCATGGTTGTAAAGAGAAAAAGAAGGAGGGAGAGAGAAGGGTGATTCACATGTCTGAACGAGGACAAGTTATAATCTATTCTTTGGTTGTTGAGTTTCATGCCTTGGTGACATATCTATCTATCTATGAATAAATATAGGGTTTTTTTATTTAAGCAAGTTTTTTCTGAACTCCAACTTCCCTTAACACCAGTTGCTTCATTCTGCTTTAATTATTCATTTTAATATACCACAAAGGAGTAATGTATGTTAATATAAAACTATTTGTGATTTATGTCTCTATAAAACTATTAACTCTTTACACACTATTTATCTTTTCTTTCTGACCTTCTCCTTCTAAATGCATAAATCCTCTTTCATCCAAAAGGGATCCTAGGTGTTAGACATAACATGATAAAAAACAAACAGAATGACAACAATTAAAAAAGGATTTAAAAACGAATCAACTGCCAAACTAAATGAATCATTTTTTTAAAAAAATAAAATGCCTGTGGATTTTGCTATATTAAGTGGATAAAAGGGACTATTTTGGTGTGTATGTACGCACACATACAACAGGCTAGAAGACATAAAGCAGGGGTAGGCAACCTTTCCCCTTTAAGGGCCGAGGGACTTCAGCTCCCAGAAGCCTCAGCCATGTTGGCCAATAGTCCCATGTTGGCCAATAGCTCCTGGGATTCTGGGAGCTGAAGTCCCTCGGCCCTTAAAGGAGAAACGTTGCCTACCCCTGACATAAAGGATAAGATTTATATGAACAACTTACCAGCTGAATGATATCAGGGAGGGAACAAAATGACAGTGTTAAAGTGGAGACAGGGGAGAGATGGCAGGAATGAATAAAGATGGTAGAGAAGACTACAGTGGAACCTGAAGAGATGTGTAGTTTTTTTTAAAAAAAATAACTTTGCCCTTTAAAAATGAATAGTAGATGTTATCTGGGTTTCTCAGATTAGTATTGGTTCAGGCCCTGAGATTTTTCACTACTAAAATCTGAGACCAATTGGTGAAGTCACAGGGAGCAGGCTCTGATGATGTCAATGATGATGCATTGAGCATCAACCCCAGGTGCTCACAGTATGAATGACACATTCAATTCTTTTTTTAAAAATAATAATAAAGGAGAATTTACTCCTTTCTCTCTCACTCTCACGCACACACCCTGAAATTCCTCTCCTTCCCTTGAGGACTGGAGAAGAAAGGCCAGGCTCTGAGTTCTGGGAATCCTAGATGTTACAACCATTCTAGCAGCCATAGTTTACATCCAGAGATAGACAATATGGTAGTTTGCAGAAGTTTTGGACTATAACCCCCATTAACCCTAGCCAACATAACAAGTGATCAGGGATGATGAAACGTGCAATCCAGAACACTTGGAGAACTCCAGTTTCCTTATCCATTATTACATTCCTTGGAGTCACATTAAGCCATGAAAGGCAGAGTACAGAAACAAGAAGCAGTGTGGTGACTCAGACAATATCCTATCCAGTTCAGCATTCTGTTCACATAGTAGCCTAGAAATTTTCTATTGGAAACAGGTCTTCAGTGCAAAAAGCAGCACATGAATGCTTAAGCAACCTCCTTCTGCCTTCTGTAATGATTATACAGAAACTATTGGCTCAGGTAGCCATCTTGCATGAATTTGTCTAATCAACTTTCAAAACCATCAAATCTGGCAGCCATGTCTTGTGGTAGCAAATTTGGCTGTTTAACTGTGTGCTACACTCTTACATGCTTCTGTTTTTTTCTTTAAAAAGAAAAAGAAAATCTGAACATATGCTAACAAACCACACTGGCTGCCTGGAATAGCTCTCCTGGTAAACGATACATTGGCATGCTTATAATAGTCTTAAAATTGCTTACAATGACTGAATGCTTTTATTATTTAACCTAAAAGGGCACGGAATACAAGATTTAGCCTCTAGTAGTTTAAACAAAATAGTTCCTACTTCCTCAGAAAATCCTTCCCAAATTGTATTCATCTTGAATTAATCCACCATCTATTGAGTAAATTAGTGTGTATTTGTTTTCAAAATCTATTTTATAGAATTCCAAAGGGGTATGTTTTCCTTAGGAAGGACTTACTCTGCCTTTCTCCTCTTCTCCCCCATTTTATTTCTTTTCAAATGGGGTTGCCTGCTAGTAGGCCATGGTAGGTTTTTAATATCCCAAGGTGCCCAGCACATATGAGTAACAAAATGTAAATAAACACAGCTGAACCAGGAAGAAGATGGAAGGTTTTCTCATTAAAGAAATAAAATAAACAGATGTCCTTGAGCACTTTGGCGTATGTTTGTCAAAGGAATGGGGGACTCTTAGATGTCTGAACAGCAGCAGCGGTGGTACACACATATTAGGTCAATTCTCAAACAAAGCAAAGAATACATGCCACTCTGAATTAGCTAATAAAGCTCAAGGGGGAAGTGTAGATTTGATTTGAAGCATTTGCAAACCCAGCCAGTCAATCTGAACTTCTACCAGTAATTTTAAGTGCCATTTTAAACTCCGCTGCTGAATAATAAAAAGGGCACAAATGTGTATCAAAGTCAAGGGCAGTCTGATTATTTTTCTAGATAATTTAAAATCAGGTACTCATTTTAAGGGAATTCAACATTATGAGTGGAAGCACATAATTAAGCTCCATTCTGGAAGATTAAAAAACACACCAACCGTAACATCCATTCAAACAATATGTCTTTAACATGTCTCTGGATATAGCTAGAAAACTTTAATATGGAGGCAACAGGATCATGTTTGTCTAACATGTTCATGGATGTAAGAGTATTGGCATGTCTTCATATAGAGTCCAAACCATAAGAAGCTCTCATTTGTATCCTAACAATTTTGATGGGTATCATCTCAAAATGTATTGCATGCATAGGGAACTTTGGTTTTCCATATTTTGGAGTTCAGCTTCCAGAGATTCCAGGCAGCACAGTAAATAGCAAGGAATGGTGGGAGCTTCAGTTCAAAATATCTGGAAAACTGAAGGCATAGGCTGCTTGGAATTTGGATCCATGATTTTATCTTCAGCTGAGGAAGCTTGTGCTGGTGAAACAGAAAAATAATTATTGGGATATTCTGTCCTGTGACCATAGTATTACCTCTGCAAAGCATTCTGCTGGAATCCTATCTCTGCAATGGGAGGTATATCAGCAAAAGTGCCAATGTACAAAGTTTTGTTTTGTTTGTACAATGTATTTTTGAATCCTGAAATTACTGTTGGCATTTTCACATTTTCACTCTCTTAAAGTCTTGGAGACCTTCCATGTATTTATTTATGGATTAACTGATACAGTGTAATTTGATTTATGAATTGATTGTTTATGACTGAATTTTTCCATGAACTGATTGATTCAATATCCCTGATGTATATTTAAATGTGTATAAACAGTTTATTGTGGTCTTATCCTTGCTATGGACGTTATCACACGTGGCCCAGAAACTGAAAATAAAGTGGAAATGAGGCATCCCGAAAACAAATGGGAAATAAACCTTGTTTCCACAAACGTCATTACCTTCATTGCGAATTTACAGTAAGTGCATTGAACGTCCACACACAAGAGAAAAAACCCATAAATGTAGTAGAAGTGAGCCTCTTGCATATGCACAGATAGAAGAATGCTCGCTGGAACCATGGCAACAGCAGGAAAATGCTCCCCAATGCGTATTTGGTGATCACATTACGGTAAATACGTAATTACCGTAATTACGTATTTGCATTTCCTCCAGACAACTGGATTACAAAAGATCGTGGTTAACACCAGTTTCTGTCCACTTTCTGTCCAGTTTCTATGCGACATCGTGTGAAAACACGGGGCACTAATCCAGTTTCGGTCTGGATTTTGTGTGGATTAACCAGCAGATTTGCCCCCGTGTGATAACGTCCTATGTGTCTGTTACTGTTTCTACAAATTGTTTTTGAAGCTTGAGCTTACTATCAGCAATTAAACTGTTATTCACCTGTGTTGGTTCTATAGTCTTCAAAGTTACTAAACAGCATTTACAAGTTTATATATTTTTCATTTTCACAATTCATTTTCCATGGTTGTCTGAGCTCTCCTCCAACTTGGCTGGCTCACCAGTTGAAGATCATCCTTGGTGGCTTGATACTGATCACTGGACAGGTGAAAAATCTTGTTCCACTGGGGTTACATGTGCCACTCCCAACTAAACCATTTGCAAATAAAATAGAATAAAGGACAAAGCCTACCTACATTAAGAATTAAGTGAATAAACTTTTGTTCTGTCTCTGGCCCTGGACCAATTACAGACCATTGAGGTCTGCTTCAGGACCCACCCCTACTCCCATTGCAGATTGTACCCAAGAAACAGAAAGCCTTGTCCTCAGGACCTTCCCAGGTTCCTTTTGGAAGGAGTCAAACCAATATGGATGAATCTGCAGTCTTCCAAATCTCTCAGCTTTGACAACTGGAGTTCTCATCAGCCTCTGCCACCATTGTCAAAGGTGAGAGATGATATCAATATCTGAAGGACTACAGGTTCCTCAACTTTAACTTAGATCCAGTTTGCCAGTGAGGGTGTCACTGAGTTCTTGTGATTTTCATACCCTTTATTTATTCTCCATTTTTAATATTTTGCATCCATAGCACAAACAGAAAGTGTGTGAAGTGTGCAGATCATCACACCCTGTAAAATCACTAAAATGTGCATCCATAGCACAAACAGAAAGTGTGTGAAGTGTGCAGATCATCACACCCTGTAAAATCACTAAAATGTGAACTGAGATACAAACCTCAAAAGGATTAATTACTTAGGGCTGTTATTATTGTTGTTGTTATGTGCCAAGTCAATTCTGAATTATAGCATCACTAAGGGAAACCTATAACAGGGGTTTCCTGGCAAGATATGCTCAGAGGGGATTTGCCTTTGCCTTCCTCTGAGGCTGAGAGTGTGTGACTTGCTCAAAGTCATTCAGTGCATTTGCATGGCTGAGCAGGGATTTGAACTATGGTCCCTTGTGGCCCTAGTCTAACACTCAAACCATTACACCACTGTGGTTTATACTACTTAGGGTTAGGATTATCATATTACAGCCACTCAGATGTGCTGAAACAGAACAGAAAAACCCAAATTCAAATCTCTGCTTAGTCATGGAATTACTACATGATCTTGGCTCAAAAGTACCTCTCAGGAAGTCTACAGAGCTGTTGTGAGGATTAATAGCAGAACAAGAACCATGTAAAGTGGCTACATATTCTTGCTGTAGTGATGGCAACAACAACAACATGTCAACATGCACAGACACCTTTAATGATACTGCATTTTCATCAGATCAGTATATAAAAAGTTTTTGGCATCAGTTTTGTAAAAAGGGAAAGATCCATGAAAATATCTCAGGAAGCCCCAAGAGTGACTGCCCTCTGATTCCCAAAGGAAAATTTAAAAACCACATCTCTTTCCCTTGTCTCTCTTTTCATGTCCGCTCATTGCACCTCTCATTCTTTATTCCTCTCTTTTGCTTCATCTTATGCTTTCATAATGTCTCCCTCTTACTTTGTAACTGCATTACTCTCCCTTCTTTGCTTAACCTTGCAACTTTTCCATGCTCCCCTCCCTTGCTTCTTGCACTCTGTGACTTACACATACCACTGGCATCACTAGGGTGACACCCTGAGGGGTGCGTGTATGTGACACCACTGCTCCGCAAACATCTGCCTTTTGGTAGAAATTTGCTGTGGCATTCATCTACATCCCTTTAAAACACTGAAGAGATGGCTTGAGTGGGGCAAGGCTCAGTGGAAAGAGAAAGAAATGGAGAGCCCCTATGTTTTCTTAAAGATAAAAAAATAATAAAATTTATTTTTAATTTTTAAAATTCCTTTTAAATTCTCATTTCATGTTGCTCCGCTTCCTCCTTTTTCTTGTGCCTTGCTGCCTATCAGTTCTTCCTCCTACCCTCTTGCTCTTCCTCCTTCACTTGCCCATTCTTTCCTTCCTTGACCCTGAAGTTGCACCTCCAACTATCTCCACTATCCACTTCAGGCAGATAAAAGCAGTGATGCTGATGCTACTACAAGACAAAGAGCATGAGGAAAGGGAGATAAACCTAAAGCTAAACACTTTCAAAGGGACAGGCAAGGTTGTTTCTTATAAAATGATTGGACAGAATTGTAACTTCACCTTTCCCCCTGAAACCCCACACCTACAAGGACTAGAAAATTATTTTTAAATGGAAGCTTGGAATCTGGGCCAGGTGATGGTTGCAAATGGGCACCAGGTTGCATGCTTGGGATCCAGATATAATCTAGCTACCTGAATAGTATGTCAGCCCTACTTATCCAAATGGTATAAGAAACTTTTCTTAAAGCTGGTAGAGCAATAATTTCATTCAAACCAAACCACAATTTTGCACCTATTGTGTTTCCTCTTCTTCTGCCACTCCTCCAGTTCTCAACATTATGTACTTTCATCTTTTTTAAATGCACCTGTTCACACCTGAATGCCATAAAAGGGAAAAAAAAGAGAGAACAGAATACTACTGGAACAATAATGTCACAGCACATTTGGTGCTTAGGAGGCCTCTGCTGATCTCTGTTGTCCAGAGATCTATACAGGTGGAATTAATGTCCATCGGTATAATTAATGACAGATTATGTTTCAAGACTTGCATGGGAAATATACTGATAACAAAGAGGATCACAGCTAATATAATGTATATTGTTCAAGGGAAGGTTAATTCATGCAATCATTTGTTCACGGAAAGCCCACTGAATCATTTTCTTTCAAACTCATTCTGTTTGGACTGTACCCCAAAGATTTATATTTGACAATCATACATTCTTTTTGTATGGACATTCTGTTCCTTGTATACGAATTCACACTTTACTATTGCATTTCATCACAAGGATATATCTGAAGAGATATTCATTTCCAATAGAAGTTTTCTTTAATGGTATCTGTATTCCCCCCCTTGTCAACAATCCTTGTGTGTATATATGTTCAGTTTCTATCTGTCTCTCTGTTTCTTATGGTACCATAGGAAAGTGGCTGGTTGATTTTTACCAGATTTGGAGGTGTTTACTTAAAATATGAATTTAAAGGCATACAAGAAATTCACTTTGGGGGAACCTGGTGTGGCACCCATTTTTTCATTCACACAAGTAGCGTGACTCATATTTGAAAGATTTCAACAAGCTAAGTCCAACAAATTAATTTTGTAGAAGTTTTGCTCTAACCTCTTGTGTGCCTTCAAGTCTTTTCTAACTTATGGTGACCCTTAGTTGACTCTATCACATGGTTTTCCTGACAAGATTTGTCCAGAGGGGGGTTGCCTTTGTTTGCTAAGAGAATGTGATTTGCCCAAGGTCACCCAGTGGGTTTCCATGGCTGAGTGGGGATTCAAACCCAGATCTCTAAAATTGTAGTCCAAGGTTCAAACTACTACACCACACTTGCTCTCTTTGCTATAACTATATAAATTAAATTAAGTTTCTGTCATTTCATTTATATCACTGCATCATGATGGACTGATTTTTACAAAATTTGAAAGGAATGTTTGGTATGTTGTGATGTTGCGTACATAAAATTCACTTGGGGATTGGGGATATTCTAATTATTTTTTCATTTATATGGAATAGTGTCTCTGACAGCCACTTGGAAGAGGCATACTCTCTCAGGAACTCCATCTGCACTGCAGAAATAATCCAGTTTGACACCACTTTAACTCATGGTTCAATGCTATGGAATTCTGGGAACGAATAACTAATCACAAAAGGATCATTGCCATTTCAGCTTGGTTGGGGAGGCTCTGCTCTAAATGAAGTTTGCCTATTGGGAGCAGAAGAAGCCATGCAAGATTCCTTTTCCATTGACACATCCAAACCAATTACCTTTCAGAGCTGGTACAAAGTATTTTATTGAAAAAAAGCTTGTAATACATTTTCCTCCCTTTATTTAAGTTATATGTTAAAATTCTTTTTTGAGGCATACAACCCATTTCCTAATGATTGCCATGTGCTAAAGAAACATCATAAAGCCAAGCACTAGACAGACTATTACTACAAATACTGGACTTTTTAGAAAAGAGAGTTCAGACATTCATCTTGTAAGATGTTTTAAGACTAATTGGAAGGAATAAAAATCGAATGAATCTTGCAAAAAAATATAAAGGAATCTTGTAGCACTTATAGAGTGAAACTTGATGGTTTTGCTTTATTTTTAACACCTGTGTCCACACTCCACTTTAGGTGAGGCGAGTACCATCAAAAGAACAGTAGCTATAGTGTTTGTGCATGTGCAAATCATGTGGCACTCTAATTGTTGCTGGACTGCAGTTCCCAGCATTTGTTATTAATGGCTCTGCCACCTAGGGCTGATGAGTATTTCAGCCTAACAGCATCTGAAGGGTTGCATAATTTCCAACTCTGGTATAGATAAATTCATGCATCGGAAGGAAGGTGCTTATTGCTGAACTACAGTCACATAATGGGATGGCCTTCTGACATACATGGCTGATCCTATGTCCAAGCAAGGAATAGCCTTGTCAGGGGCAAAACACAGATTAGGAGATGAACATACAATCAATGACTACAGAACATGGAGGAAGGATCAAGAAATCCAGAGTTCTGAAATACCTCATGAACTGATTTTTGGATACTTCCATTTCTAAACTAAAAACATCTCAAAAACAGTTGCAGAACACTTCTGCCTTCTTGGATATTCTGTCTTGAACCTCTGAACAGTAGTCCTTGAACCAAAAATTTCAAAGGGGTATTGGAAAGAGGAGCAGCTGAATTAGAATGTACTTACAAACTCCAGTCCATTGGCAGTGGTTTGAAAACAGAAAATGGTTTCCTTGCACATTACACCTATTAATACACTACTTGATGCCCCAGCTACTGAGGGCCTTTGCAGACTGCCAGAAATAGTGCAAATTGAGTCCACTTTAAGGGTTAGGGTTAGGGAATCATGGGAACTGTATTTTATTGTGGCACCAGAGCTCTCTGACAGAGAAGGTTCAATGTCTCAGGAAAAAAACAATTCCCATGATTCCCTAGCACTAACCCTAACACTTAAAGTGGACTCAATTTGCACTATTTTTGGCAGTCTGCAAAGGCCCTAAGTAGGGTTCTTGTGCCTGCTTTATTGCAAAACCTCTTTGGTCCTGTACCCATATTAATGCACTAGACCAAGAATATACTCCACTATCCAGGTTTACCTGTGTATCTTAGCTTGTATGAAATGCCTGTCTCCCATCTTTGTCCTTTTAACTAGTCTTTTGCTTTTAACTACTTGACTAGTTGGGATACCATCACATTTTCCATTTATTTTACAATTCACACTCCCCTTCACCTAATATAAGTGTCTTTCTATAGAGGCTTCACTCCATTTAATGAAGTGGAATATTGTCCACAAAAACATATGCTAGAAATGTCTTTCTCTCAATCTCAAAGGTGCAACAGGATTCCTCTATTTTTTAAAATGTGAACACTCACGTAATTTTGGCAACATCATTTTGAATGCCCAAAACAACTTTCTTGTGATTTTTTTCATAATAGGTCATGATAGCTGACAATTCAGAGTAACACAAGACCATGGGAAGAAGCTAATGATGATTCTGAAAATACAGTAATCCAATAAGTGCATCATCCAATAACTGGAAGTCTCCCCTCACAACCATTCCATGGTATATGGAGAGTGGACAAGATTACAAAGCATTTGGTTACGTCCCCTAACCAGATGTGAATGATGATATCAGTGCTGAGATCATCCTCTGGAAGTCTCTGCACTGCTGTAATCATTTCATATCTGGTTATGGGGATGTGGTCAGATGCTTCTACAATTCTGTCCACTACCCACAAAACATGGAGGGGCTTCAGAGGCTATTCAATAAGTTGGGAATGTGCATGTAGACCTACTACTTTATGCTGAGCCATACAGGATTGTGGTCACTAAATGTTAACTGCAACAATTGTTTCAATTCCATTTTCATCTGATGGTGGAAAAATTAGTGCAAAGGGGTATTTATTGTGAAATTAACCAGTTAGAAACAAAAGTTTGCCTTCAATTACATGTACTGTCTTTTCAGGGAAAGACACTAGAAGCATTCCAAACATTTCAGGAGGTTTCTACATCATAAACAACACTTTAGATCTTTTTACATGAGTTCAGATCTAAAGGCAGAAAATAAATCTATCTGCTAATTACATGCCCGGCTTGCTATAACTATAATAAAACAAGTCCAGCTGGAAGAATAATAAAATGGTGTAAAATCATATTTCTACAGTCACAGCAGCAGTGTCCATGGCAATTCAAACAGCTGCCTAGTTGGTCATCCTGTTATAATGAATAGCAAATGCAGCCTCTTATATTCCATTTTTATAGTGCTTAAACAGAATCTACCACAAAGACAGTTTGAACATACTTGTTTTTATCAGAAAGAAAACTGTTGTAAGAATAAATTAAGGCCGACTGTTTTAGAATTCTCCTGTAATTACTTAGGTGTAAAAATGTCAATTTTGTGCCATGCTGTTACTTGCAGATTAAATATCATATGGAAAAACAATCTAATTATTATATAATAAATATCATATGGAATAACGCTCAGTTATCTAGTCAAAAAGCAATCCAATCCAACAACAATTTCTGGGAGTTTAGCCATATGTTTTTATCCAGAATTTTATTGTAGAGGTGTGTTTGTAAAATAGTGATGGTGTTTGACTGTAATAAACATTTGTATTATAATCCAAGTTAAGAAACAAAGAAAGAATGTGTTACTCTTTGGTATGAAGCCAGTGGTCTTGAACTGGAGCAGAGAAAAGGTCTGAAGCTACATATTTTTGGTTGCATCTACGATACAGAGAGAAACCATTTTGAAACTGGTTTCACACTGGTTTAGAATTATTTATTACAGAATTTTAACCTCTTTACAGTATCACAATTTGTAGAGTTCTTTGACAAGGAAATACTAAAGTGTAATGGTTTTCCATCTAGGCTTTTAAAAAAAAAATGAACAACCCCTCTGTAATGTTGGCAGAATGAGAATGAGCTATGATATGTGCCTTTTGAATCTTCCAGAAGTCATGCATGACATGGCCCATCTTAACCTGTCTAGCATTAAAAATCAGGATTGTTGATATTTTGG
Source organism: Phrynosoma platyrhinos (assembly GCA_020142125.1). Lineage (NCBI taxonomy): Eukaryota > Metazoa > Chordata > Lepidosauria > Squamata > Phrynosomatidae > Phrynosoma > Phrynosoma platyrhinos. The sequence continues at coordinate 245,861,039 of CM034706.1, read as the reverse complement.
GAGACAGAAAGCCAGAAGTACCTTGCACATAGACTTGAAGAAATGAGATGCATGATCCATATAACTTATTTGTTGTAGAACTATACCATGCTAAAGAATAGGCAGAGGACTGAATATGTAAAATCAGCAAAAGGATTTTAGCCTAGTATTTTCCATAACATATTAATTTTGCATTTACAGTGAGGTTTGTTCCTCTTGTTTTTAACATGAGCAAACATTCAAAACCTATGTATACTCTGAAGAGTATACATATTTATACAAATATGTAATTTGAGGGGGATAATTGTCACAGAATCACAGAATCATAGAGTTGGAAGGGGCCTCAAGGATCATCTAGCACAGGGACCGGCAACCTACGGCCCGGGGGCCGGTTAAGGCCCCTGTCCCTGGACTTACCGGCCCAGGCCGAAGGTTGCCGTTGTTGTAGCCGTCCACAGCCGCGGCAGCACGTTTTTGCCGCTCTGCAGCCGCGCTCACCGCAACCGCATGCGCAGTACTCTTGTGCATGTGCAAACGCATTGCGACCGCCATTTTGATTTCCAAAATGGCGGCTGTGACATGCGCCGTGGCGGCTGCGGTCGCGTGTGCTGCGGCGGTGGTTGCTGCTGCGGCCGCATGCATGGGGGTGTTGTACGCGGCGGCGGAGGGCGCACACGTGTGCGTGAGCTCCACCATTCCGTCCCCCCTCGGCCCAGCTGAGACCTGGGCTATGGGAGACCGGCCCAGGTCTCAAAAAGGTTGCCTTCCTCTGATGTAGCAGAACCCCCTGACATGCAGGATTACACACCTAAGGTACACTTGAAAGAATATTCAATATCTGTTTAAAGACCTCCTAAGAGAATCCACCATCTCTGAGGCAGTCTATCCCACTGTTGAACAGTTCTTACAGTAAAGAACTTCTTCCTAATGTTCAGGTGGAATCTCTTGTCTTGTACTGTAATTAGAATCCATTGGTTCATGAGCTAGTTTCTAGCAGAGCAGAAAAGAAACTCACTTCATCTTCTACTCACTACATCTCTTCAGTTATTTAAAGATGGCTATCATGTCACCTCTCAGTCTTCTCTTCTTAAACTAAACATACCCAGATTCCCAAGTCATTCCTCATAAGGCTTGGTTTCCAGACCTTTGTGTTGTTTCTCTCATACAATGGAGGAAAAAAGGTTAGCTAACAAAAAGATATCTCAACCAGGCAAAACCTTTTGAATCATAGTTTTGTTTCTTTTAAAGTGAAAAGTCTCGACAAGAAAAAAAGCAACTCACTGTCCTAATCTAAGAGAAACTGAACAATACACTCTTTTGAAGAAGTTGCTCTCTTGGCAATCTTAATTAAATTTTCAGATGTTGGGGGAAATGTCACTGCATTTACTTATCTTAAATAAATGCTGAAAAGAAGATCAGCAACATCTGCTAGAACAGCTGCCATATTAAGTGCCCTTACAATTCTCAATCTGTTCTGAGTGGACAAACAGCAATGGAGGGTGAGCAGAAATCACACAGATGAATTCCACAGTACCTTTCCGTATCTGGATGCAAAGGTTCCCGTGAGTAAGGAGTGGAAAATAATTATTGTCTCGTCCAAGTCCCACACAAACACACGCTGCGATGAAAGACAGAGGGGATGGGGGTGAAGGACAGAAAAAATATACCAACCAGTTAATTGCAGGGGTGTCTCTATGGATGCTATCACACGGAGAGTTGCGGGGAGAAAGTGGAAATAAACGGGACGAGCGGAAGACTTTAATTTACGGGATTTGTCCCGTTCCGCCTCGTCTGATAACTAAATTTGAATTTAAAAGGGGGTTAATTCGAACGCAAACCTGATCTTTTTATTTTTGGGATTTTTGAGGATTTGAATTCAAATTTAGTTATCAGACGAGGTGGAACGGGACAAATCCCGTAAATTAAAGACTTCCGGTCATGCCCGTTTATTTCTACTTTCTCCCCGCGACTCCTCATGTGATAACATCCTATGTTGGATTAACAGTTTGTGAATAGCATCTTCCAAGGGTGACAGGCTATTCCTCTCTCAAACAGTTCTTACCACCAGAAAGTTCTTCCTACTCTTTAATCATACTCTCTTGTCTTTCAAAACTGTTGGCAGGCCTGACATATAAGTTATTTTGAGTGATTGAGCAATGATACCAGATAACAGTCTTCTCTTTCTCTCCTGATATTCTGTATACCTAGAACTATTGACCAGACTATCTCCAGAACACATCTGCCCTTCCTTTCCTCCTCAAAATACCTTTTCTATAAAACCATGGCGTGTGTGTGTGTGTGTGTATGAGTGTGAAACACTACTCTTAACACCTTACAGTAATTAAACCAATTTTTTGTGTATTCCTCTCTGGCTCCATTCCACTTCATTCTCCACATCTTGTTTCTCTTGTGTTCATATTTATTTGTGCCTCAGAGTATTGGCTAATCAAGACTATTCATTAGAAAATGTCATGTAAATAAACAATGCTTTAATTTTTAGGGGATGGAATAGGATAATTCTGTTTATAGATTCCCCTTCATTAAAAAAGGTGTTTTGTTTTTAAAGAAAAACCTTAACATCAAATAGTGTCATCCCATGTGCATATTCAGTCACTTAATGGCTCTGCCAAAAGAAATCTGGGGATTTTAATTTTTATAAGGAGTGGAGGTTTCTCTTCCATATGTACTTACAAATAAATTCAAACTGAAATAAAACTTTCTGCTGCACCAAATTTGATTGGTATAGAAGCAGATATCTCACACTGTGCATAAGAGATCATAAAGAAAAAAATGTTTTGACAGAGCAGACATCAGTTTAGCATCTGGGTTCATTGGCATTGATATCTACCCTAATTGGCAGCTCTCTTAATTTCCCACAATGTACATGAAGTAGCATCACTGTAGGATGGTGTGGGAAATTAATAATTTTTTGATTTGTGCAGCCACTAGAGACCATTTAACCAAGGACCTGCTCAAATTTGGAGTAAGTCACTTGAAAGAACCTTGAACCAATTCAAAGAATCAACACACAGGCGAAAAGGTATTTTTGCATTAATTATTTACCAAATGGAAATGTAGTACAGGTTAAGTATTCCTTATCCAGAATTCCAAAATCTGAAATACTCCAAAATTGTTCACATAGGTGGCTGAGATAGTGACACCTTTGTTTTCTGATGGCTCAATGTAGACAAACTTTGTTCCATGCACAAAATTATTAAAAATATTGTGTATAAAATTACCTTCAGGCCATGTGTATTAGGTGTATATGAAACGTTAATTGATTTCGTGTTTAGAATTGGGTCCCATCTCCAAGATATCTCATCATGTAAATGCAAGTATTCCAAAATCCAATAAAATAAAATAAATCAATCTGAAATCCAAAACACTTCTGGTTCCAAGCATTTCAGATAAGGGAGACTCAACTTGTAATCATATTGGTTTTTTAAATATATTCTGATTATAACAAAATAATAAATAAAACAAAGCGATCAGAAGGGAGTTGTCTAAAAAACTAGAGAGGTAAGTGATCTTGTCACCAGGAGCCCTGGTGGCACAGTGGTTAAATGCCAGTACTGCAGCCAAAATGTTGTGAGTTCGATCCTGTAGGGCTCCAGATTGACTTAGCTAACACATTGGCTAACACATTGTAAACTGTTTAGAGAGAGCCCAGCATCATAAAGTGGTATAGAAGTGTAAGTGCTATTGCAGTTGCTAAGTGCTATTGTCCCCTACTGTTTGTTTACCTCAATTTCAGTGTCAGCTGTTGGAGAAGGGTCATTACTTCTTTTTGATCGCCCTCGAAGTTTTCCATCAGTCCCTCTGTGTTGTCTGTCTGTTTCTGTGTCTTTTACAGGTGTTGTATATTCTCCTGTGGATATAAAGTGGAATCTTATTGAAAGCCAGACCCTAAATTATGGTTCTTCTGCACATGTTAAAAAGCTTTGTACAGCATCATATTACCAACACAAGAAACTGCTATTGAGGAGGAAGTTAAGTTGGCACAGCTAATTTTTTTTTGGGGGGGGGGGGAATTAAATGAAATGAGCATGTCTTTATAATTTATACTGGAACTGAAGTGATCCTATTCTTTACCTTTAAAATTATGCAGATTATAAAGATTCAAAGACAATGCTTTATTTGTTGTTTTTAAAAGCTTTTTATACTGAAATTTTAGCTTTATTTTATTTAATTTGTTGTAATCAGTCTTGGGTCTTGTGGTGGGGGAAAGGCAAGATATAAATCAAATCCATAAATAAATACATAAAAATTCACATGGCAGCCATTAAAAAGTCACAGCAGCTACCCTACTCATGGCATGGCAGGGGGTTGGACTGGATGGCCCTTGTGGTTTCTTCCAACTCTATGATTCTATGATTCTATGATACTCAGTTTGATGAGGGGCATCTCCAAACTGACTGGCCATCAGTGTGTAGTATATGCAGTAAAATAAAACAAAATATTAACATTTTTTAAAATTACTGATTATGCACAAAGAAACGATTTTTAAAATAATTCAAACAGGTTAAACAAAATCTTGGCTGGAGAGGTAAGAACAAAACACACTGAAAATTTAAAAGAAGGGTATTTGGCAAGCTTACATTTTTGGACTACAATATATGTGTTGGCTGGGTGGTTCTGGGAAGTGTGTTCCAATCCCCCCCCCCCACTCAAAATGCACCCCTTAAGCACTTGGCAAACCAGAATAGTGGGTGCCTCCATGAAGCTGTGTTTCACATCTGAGAACTCTTCCTGTCGTACATACTATTAGCAGTTTCCATTCTCTCACTGTCAACCCTTAAAGAGCCAAAATGGAACCTTCCACTCACACAAGATATAAGAATATTTTTTCATTGACTCATGTAGACAGCAGAAGTACAAAATAATTGGGGGGGGGGTGTCTATTGGATGGATCCTCCACCCCTTGCCACAAAACAACCCAATGAGGATTGAGCACATTCAGTGGAAACAGAATTCTCATGGACTGGTGGTGGTGGTAGAGGAAATGCACTGGTCTGTTATGAACAGGAGCATTATAGTGGCCCCTGCATTTTGTTGCAAGACCTACTTGTACAACATGCTGAATGTAATATCCCTTTGTATGGGAAGGAAATGCAAATGTGGATGATTCTTCTAGACATATTGTTCAAATAGATACACACATCATCTGCATCTCATTGACCATTTGGGACCTAATGAACCAGCAGGATGTGTCTTGATATAAATACATCCATACATATTGGGCTTTTACAGCAAGTAGAGATGAACAGGAAACAGTGACAACATTTCATTGGCTTAGCCAATCCTGAGGCTCTCTTAGGATATCATGAGAAAATTTTACCTTTATGATAGGTGGCAGTACGGCCTTCTAAAATTGCTTCTAAGAAAGACAGCTAATTATTTCACAGAACTAATCCAGGGTTGTTGTTTTTTTAAACAAGATATTAATTTTTTTTAAAAAATTAAAACCTCTTTAGGGTATAGTTTATCTGCATTTAACATTTTGTCATGCCCATTTTAAATTTTGGCTCTCTACAACCAATGAAAACTGAGATGTTTTGCAAGCTGAATGACGTTTTCACTTGGGCGATTTTAATTAAAAGTCATACGTTGTTTAAATACCCTATCACACAGCTCCAAGAAAATGTCTTAAGCACACTGACTCAAAATAACAATCTACTGAAAATCAATGGCACTTATTTCCAAAGAAACACACTTAGAACTCATAAGTCAGCTGAACTTTATAACAGAGGTCACAAATGCCTCAGCCTGCAACTCTTCGACAATATAAGATTTGTTAGCTGCATTTTGTACTCTAAAGGCTGCAATCCACAGCGTTTAGAGTAGGGGTAGGGAACCTTTCCCCTTTAAGGGCCGAGGGACTTCAGCTCCCAGAAGCCTCAGCCATGTTGGCCAATAGTCCCAAGTTGGCCAATAGCTCTTGGGATTCTGGGAGCTGAAGTCCCTCGGCCCTTAAAGGGGACAGGTTGCCTACCCCTGGTTTAGAGTATTGGATTGGGACTTGGAAAATCAGGGGTTTGGTCACCCCAGAGTCATGAAACCCACGGGGTGACTTTGTGCCAGTCACTCTGTCTCAACTTGGCTACCTCAAAGATCTGTTTTAAGGATACAGCGAGGAGTGGGGATTAGGAAAAGGAGTCCTACCTACCTCCTGAACTAACTGGAGCAGGGGTAGGCAACCATTCCCCTTTAAGGGCCGAGGGACTTCAGCTCCCAGAATCTCAGAAGCTATTGGCCAACATGGGACTATTGGCCAACATGGCTGGGGCTTCTGGGAGCTGAAGCCCCTTGGCCCTTAAAGGGGAAAGGTTGCCTACCTCTGGACTGGAGGAAAGATGGGATATAAAAGTAACAACCATTCCCTCGGCTTTGCCCTGCCAGGCTTGTGCCTGTTTGCATTGGAAGAGTTTTAGATATTTCAGAGGCTCTGATGTCATCTCTATTAGCAGTAGCAAAAAACCTTACCCTACCTTTGGGAATTATTGTGAGCAATGGTAACACTGATAAGATCCATGTTTACAAAATCACTTTAGACTTCAAATTTCTTTGTACTTTACACGTGGCTGTCCCAGAGCTTGGAAACAGTAGCATTAATGCCAGCACTAACACATCAGTGTTGAAAAAGTATTTGAAAGATAAATCTGAATCAGAAAAATGACCCCCCCCTTTTATTCATGGAAACAATTTTGAAATCTCAAGTTATAAAATCTAAGAAGACAACAAAAAGTTATTTTGGTGAATACGCCCCCCCCCCAAACCATTAGTTTATTTTCCTTTTTGAGTAACAGCAGATGTACAGGCTTGTTCCATAAGTGAACAGACCCCACTGTGGGCGGACATCCAGTGCTTATCCACAAATGACGTCATGTTTTATATAAATGGTATTGCCTGCCAATGAAAATTTCTCTAGGGAAATGGTATCTGAAGACAACATTCCAACCGTATATTGGAAGGTAATACTACCTGAGCCTCCAAAGCTAAAAAATAAGCACTCTAAAAGATTCTGGATAATTTCAAGAGGAATGGAAGACAATTTTTACTTAAACTAATATGGAGCTCTTCATTAATGGCTAACCTAACCTTGTATTCATTAGCTCTTTTTAAAGGGACCTCAAGCAATATCCACTCTGGTTAAATTTCTCCATAAAACTAGAATTAATAGCTGCTAAAATGGAATTGCTGCATTTCTAGAAAAGAGTATGAGACATATGGAATTTTGTGTAGATTCATTTTTTGTTTTTAAAAAAGACTCAGGCTGATGCAGAAATGGGATGCAACAATATTATGAATGTATGAAGAAAATTAAAAGAGATTAGAAACAGACTGATCTGTCTGTCTCTATATTCAAATAAGCCTCAATTAATGCAGCAGGAGTTACTTCTGAACAAATATTATATGATTACACAGTGAAATGTCTTCACTGATACTGGTTATTTTAAATCTATTGTCAGCAGCCTTATCATTTTCATACGAGGAATATATATAAATACACACACATATATAAATCTATTAAATTAATAAAGTTTCATCCGCAGAACCAAAACCTTTTTGACAGAAGTTTTGGAACGACAATATCAGAACCAAGACCTATCTCATCTGGAATACTTCCATAATAACCCTAGATTGAATATTTGTTTTATGATTTATATATTATAGGCATGATCCACCTTTCCCCTAAGGAGCTGAAGGATATGCACATGGTCCTCTCTGCATTTTTAATCTTCACAACAGCACTTTGCGGTAGGTTAGACTGAGAGATGGTAACTGGCAGTAGATCACACAACCAAGTGTCAAGTCCTTGTTCAGAACTAATAACTAATCACTAAGATTTGGCTTTGTTCATTAAGTAATGAAATAAACACACATTATATGAGTTTTAGAGTACTATCTTAACTGTTGGTTTTATGTGTTTTCTTTTTTAATTGTGTTTTTTATTTTAATGTGTTGTATGCCATCTCAAGCCTTGAGGAGAAGTGGGAAAGAAAAAAAAATATTGTTGTTGTTGTTATCCTATCCATCCAGTCTTTAGGTATCTGAAGACAATATATATCTGAAGTGCACAAACAGTTATGCCTGCTGGAATTTTGTAAGTTCTTTGACATTGTTTTCCTTGACTTATCCTTTGGTTCGTTTGTTACAAGCCCCTATGTTTTCCTTGACTTATCCATGGGTTATATCAAAATCTCTAATTTTGGCCCCAAAATCTGCCCTTGACTTATGCATGAGGACAACTTATAGTTGAGTATATACAGTAGTTGCATTATTAGTAGGATTTTAAAAGTGAAATTCTTCATTTTCTTCTTTCTCAAAATTAACTTTAAACTTTAAAAAACCACATTATTTCTGCAAATCAATTGCCTGTGATACAAAACATACTTTTTCCCATCTAGCTCATCATCTCAACACTCACAACACAGCAAGAGGGAACAACATAAAGCATAAGAATGAGAAAACTCTTTAACTATGGGATGTTCTTCATCATTTTGTGACACCGCACCCATGAAAGAACAAATAGTGTGACTTAGTTGTATCATCATTATTGGGTAAAGGAAATATCTTCCAAGTTCTTTCAAGGAAGTAATGTCCAACTTCCAATTATTGGATAAAAGAAGTAACTTCCAAAACTAGATGCTGAGTTTTGGCTGCAATTAAATTCTACAAAATGACAAACCTGCACTAATAAATTTTCAATATTTGAGGCACCTACCAGAAAGTGATTCAGTGCTTTGACTGTTGATGTTGTGTGATGATTCTTGGAGAGAGTATGCTGACGTTGGAATGGCTGATGGGCTGATGCTATTTGCAGACATATATGAAGAGTTGTACGAAGAGCTGTAATACTGTGAATACTGACTTTGGGTGAAGCTGGGATACGAGGAATACTCCTTTGAAAGAAAAGACAGTAACTTTAATCATCCAATCCAGGCAAAACATCAATAAGCACCAAACACAATTAAGAGTGATGTAGTTGGAAGAACAAGTATAATTTGGCTTACAAAGATTTTTCATTATTTTTGACATTACTAAATACAACATTAATATTGACCAACAGTGTTCTATAGAAGGAATATCACTGCTGGCAGTAGAGTTCACAAGGAAAAACTAAAGTTCCAAGGCAAAGTATTCATACTGGTAGGTTATGTGTGAGTGAGTGATCTAACAAACCCATGAATGAATGCTCAAGCAACTGTATGACTGCAAAAGGACTTTTCATTTGTTTGTTTAAACAGCTGCTCTGCAGCATCAATGTGACTTCCATGTGTCTATGTTTGTGCATGTGCATGAATGTGTGTGAGCAGTAGAATTTAATAAGCAAATAAAAGCCACGGACACATTGCTGTTATGCTTTTTTTTATTCTTGCACAGGTTAGCTTTATAGAATCAAATCACATCTACCCAATAAATGTTACACTTTTATGGAATTCTTTTACACCTTTAGGGAATAATGGTGAAAGTTAACATGCATCTGCAGTTATTCTGTGATGTGCAATGTAGACATAAGAATTGATTACACAATGACTCAATTCCCAACTATGATCTTTGACTATGAACAGGCTATATGTTCAAGGAATATGCTTAAGGAATTACTTCCTAGTTTCAACAAGCTTTTTTGCATTCACCAAGCTCCCCCATTTTCTTCCTTGTACTCAGTCTAGCTGGACATTTCTTAGCAGCATCAGCATTAGGAGGAGGGATGAAAGACAGGAGGGATGAAGAACAGAAGAAACAAGTCTTTTGGTGTCAGGTTTTAGCAGCATGTCTGCTGTAAACAATGTAATAAAACTCTGGGAAAGCATGAGATTCTACTCTATTTGGACCTACTGTTGCCATGTGTGCCAGCTTACAACAGGCAAGGTAAACAGGATAGACAATGGATGATGGAAAGATTCATGTGGCACACAGATCATTTGTTATTCATTCCTGCCATAGGGTCAATCATTATTTGGCCTTACATGCAACTTTACTACATGTATACAATAATGCAGCAAAGTGCAATTCCCTGAAAATCAAGTACCATATTCATATTTTATCTTCAATGAGAGGTACATATAAGCTTAATGTGTACCTGCTGTAGACATCTTTGGCAAAAAAATAATAATCCCTGAATGAAACTTATTTTTAAATTGAATTACCGGTAGCTTACAAATTGTAAACTGCTTAGGGAATGCTTATGTGCACTGATAAGCAGTATAGAAATGTACTTGCTATTGCTTGCTATTGCTGTTTTATGAAATACATCAGACTTGAGGTGCCAGCAGTTCCTAAGCTGTACTGTCAAACTGCCTGGTCCAGCAGTTGTGTGGACAGAACACAAACATACCTGGAGAAAGGTGAACAACAACTGTCTGTTTCCCTGTTGTACTGACATTCCCAACCTTACCCTGAAAGTATGGTTTATTCTGCTGGCCTAAACTTTCTCCCCAGAGAACAGACATAGACAAAACAGCAGACACAGGATTTCTCACTTCTATGCACAGAGCCAAAGTGGGAAGGAAAACTTTCTTAAATATGGCTGATAAACCCACTTCAGAGCCTTATATATTTTCCCCATCCATTGTCTAGCCTTTCCATCCAATCCCTCACCCTGCCACTGTAACAAAAAGAGTATAATCTGCCCCATACACTCAGGTCCACTGGGGGACATTTACTTCAGCTGGCCAGAGCTAGACTGACAACTGTTACCTAGAGGACATTTTCATTGGCCACCACCAGAGATTCCACAGCTAAACATGCTTTCTCAATTTTAAATGGTATTAAAGGCCTATCTCATTCAGGAGGCCTTCACAGTCAATTTAAAACTATGAATTTTAAATTGATATATTTTTTTAATTTTATGTTTGGATGACTTTAACGTCTCCTATCTTTATGTGTTTTCACCTAGGTGTTTAAATGCTTTAATGTGTTTAATTTATGTTGTATCCCCTGTCTCAAGCCTTGGGCAGAGGAAGGTAAGAAATAAAGTGTATTATTATTATTAGTTGGAGAAGGTTAGTCTGAAGCTTGAACCAGGTCTTTACCATTTCCGCTACATGGGGCTCTCTGTAAATAGACATATGGGGACTGAATCTCAAACCTTTTCCATGCAGAACTCATGCCTTTAGCATTAATGTGTGATCTCTCCTCCATACAACCCCCCAGACAAGAGTCTGCTGTCAAGTTTACAAAAAACAGAAGTTAAGGTTAAGTTCTTTAAAGATTTTTATAACCCATACCTTCCCTAGCTTCAGTTAAGCCTTAGATGCTCATTTCAGCATCTGCATGACAAAAAACTACTAGTGACTTCACACTTGGTCTATACATTTTATTAGCAATCATTCTTATACAATGTTTCTGCATGTAATGTATCCACACCATCTATTTATACACATGCTTTATATATAAAGGTGTGAACATATGCAAAGCATAATGTACATAAACAGGTGTATATCTAAATAAGGAAGAACACAAGAATACTGCAATGGCTTCACATTCACAAGGGGCTCTGTGTGACATTTTAGAATCTTTATTCACATTCATTACCTAAAATGAAGTTTGGAAAAGAAAGAGGTGGGAGCTTTCTGTAAGATAATGGAAACTGTTAGCATAAAAAAGAAAAGAGGAAAGCTGTTCATATAATACTATGGTCTCCTTGTAAGAATTGTGAAATATTTTCAGCATTGCAACTGATGTGTTGATCCAGAGCCAAGACTGGTGGGAGAAGGAACAGAAGTTGGGGTGGGGCGGGGGGAGATTTTTTTTGGAAAACATTTGCCAAGTCCCCTGTCAGGCTGTTGAGCTCTGTACAAGTCCATAGATATGCCCCTACTTTTTTTGTTTGTTTGTAAAAATCAAATGTTAAGTAAGATAATCAGAGGTAACTTTCAAGGAAGTTAGTCATATCCATCTGGGTATTATACTCCTTCCTGAAAGAACAATTTCAGTAGATGGTGCTCAGAAATATTTGTTATATTACCCCTTCATTTTATGCAATTGTAGCACTATGGCCTTTCTGCACAGGTCAAATAAACTGGCCTCTTTTTAACCTCTTGGCAAGGAGTCCAGATGATATAGGGACCAATTCTTGAATCTGGCCCAAATAGACCAGATAACATCTAGCTCATTCAGTGCCAAACCCAGGGTATACCTCTCTTCATATGGAGTTAAAAGCCCTCTGTTTGCTCTAAATCTTCCTTGAAGATGTGGAGCCCTCCATTCTAATGCCAGGCAGCTGTTTAAAATGTGTCATATTGTGCCGCCCAGTGTTGCCACCACTGCCAAACACTGGAATGAAGAGCCTGAGGAAATGGTGGGTGAGTGGAGGTTAGTGCAACTCCAGTACCCAGGATACTCCAGGCTTTCCCTGGAGTATCCAGGCCTGTCCAGACAGTACCTATGATTCTGTTCTGATAGCTGTGGCAGCATCCTCTGGAATCCCAGGACTTGTCATTTGTTGAGGAATTAAAGAAACTCTGATTGAGAATTCCAAATACCCCTCTCTAACCAGCAAATCCCAGGATCCTACAGAAAGCAGCCATAGCAGTTAAAGTAGAATCATAGTGCTATAATTGTGTAGTGTAAAAAAATGCCTTAGTTTGTGGTGCTAGAACTAGGTATTTCAAGAATCCATTTTGTTTCTCATACTACCTAAGTTCTACACAGAACCACTGGGAAGAATTCACCACTGATATGGGCTGAAGCATTATCAGTATTGGATAATACAGCTGTCCCTCCCTTTTTGTGGACTTGGGATTCACAGTCTTGTTCTTTGCAGCAGGGACAAGCACCTATGAATATGTCAGCTCGCATACATGTGCTGCCATGCATATCCGCCACAAGTGCGCACTTCATTATTTCCTATGGGACTCAAATATGTGCAAGTTGCCATTTTCGCAAGGGGTCCAGAACGGATCTCCCATGAATTAGGAGGGGCTACTGTAGTCAGCAGTACCTATAATTTCTGAATATGTGTACTGACTTGTCTCAGAGAACTGTGGAATTTTTGAACTGGAAGTGGTCTTTCAGTGAATCAAAGTGAACAAACGGAAGGCTGCTTGCTTCTTTATAGCCTGCTTTTCCTCCAACAAGCTCCAGACGACATATGTGGTTCTTCCCCCCATCCACATGTTATCTTCACTACAACCCTACAAAATAGGTCAGGGTGTAAATATTCATGGTTCAATGAGAATTAGAAACTGAATATCCCTAGTCCCACTACACCACACTGACTTTGTTAATGCAGACAGCACATAATTCCTGAGTGTGGGGGCATTAACTACTCTGGATGGAAGTTTGCAACTGCTTTTAGATAAGATTGCACTCCTCATGTAATAACAACAACACAATTTGGGAGGGCTCATGGACTAAGCACGATATGTACAAGCTAGCTTGGGGAGCTGCTTGTTTAGGATGGTATACCAACCATGATTCCATCAGGAGAGGACAATCTTTTACTCAGTTACTCATGCTTTAGTGATATCCACACCCTGAAACTCCTTTATGAGTATCCTTCTTAAGCCCAATTCAAGTACTGATGTGGACCTTTAAAGACCTAAATGGTTTGAAAACAGGCTAGCTTCATGCCTATCAACTTACCCAGTCTTTGGGAACATTTCTGGAAGCTCTGCTCACATGCACATCTGTGAGCAAAGTAAGGACCTGTTTACATGGGCAAATTATCCTGAATTTCTCTGGGTTTCCCTGCGTCCTGTTTACATGATACAAGGTCCAAACCCCAAATCAGATCCGGACTGTGTTCACAACACCATACCTGATTTGGGGCTCCCCTCTAACCTGCATTTAAATAACTCACATTTTGATGTGGGTTTTCAGATGTCTTTGAAGCAACAGTGGTGGCTGCCTTCACTTACAGCCCCTGCAAGATACCTGCCACCAAGCACAAGCACTTTGGGATCAGAACAACACACCCAGCATCACTAACATGGCTGGGCTCCTTGATCTGACCTCAGCAGTGGCACTGGGTGACAAACAGGGACTGTATGGGAAGACAGCCACCTGTCATTTACTGTGAGAGATGAAAACCTACAGTAAAAGAAAGCAGGAGGGGGGAATTCAGGGCCAGACTACTCCAGGAGCATCCTGGAGTATTCCTGCAAATGAAGACAAGTCCTAGGACTATAGTGCATGTTTGTGGAACTCTCTGTTTCAAGTGAAGCCCATCTGGCCTCATCCTTGTCACATTTAAAGACCCATTTCTTTTTAAATGCTTTGGTATAAAGCTTTACTGTGTTGCTCTTTGATTAAGTGGTGTATTTATTATGAACATTTCATATGATTTTAGTGAAGTTACAGTGGGCTACGTGCTTTATTAATGGTGCTTCCCCCCCACCCGCAAAGATGTAAAGATTAATATGAATTGCCTTTCCAATAGATTTTTTTAAATGTTTGAAACTGTACCTGGTGCATTGTGCTGAAGCCTGCAGAACCTGTCAGGCCATTGGGTCCCTGGTAAATCCCTGAGGTACCTAGGAGAGATCAGAAGAAGCAGTGAGAAGATTCACAGAATTTCACTGAGCTTAATACAAATAACCAAACAATTGTTTGGGCAAATGTTTTCACTTTTTTGGCCATCTGTATCATATGTTACATTAAGGAAGTAGTAGTAATGGGGGGGGGGTTCTTGGAAGCAGTGGTCCCAAAATGAACATTTCCAGGCTCCAGGTCATCTGCATTTCCTAAAGACTCCTCAGTCATCCATATCTTGATTATCTGGAATTCATTCCAGGATACCATAAATCTCCTCTTGACAGCAATGTAAATCTGTACAAAGAGTGCTAATTAATCCTAGTAATCCTTTCCTTCAACATCAACAGTGACTTAAAAAGTACAAGTGTGCAAAGGGATCTAGTAGCACCTTTGAGACTGTGTAGAAGTTATAGCACAAGCTTTCGTAGACTGGTCTTCTTCCTTAGATACAACTGAGGAAGTAGACAGGGGATTATCAGATGGGCAAAAGCTGGGAGTAAAAGACATACTCCTGGCATAATTGTGTGATTGCGTTGAAGATTTTGACACACTGCGCTCACCAAGGACTTATCCTGCGAAGATCCAGGAATGTTCCTGCAACTAAACCATTCCTGGGACTTACCCATTAATGGTTTGTTGCTG
>CM034706.1:245826693-245845837 GCA_020142125.1 Phrynosoma platyrhinos | reverse complement strand
CAAAAAGGTTGCCTACCCCTGCCTTAAACTATCAAGTGATGACCTATGGATTTGAATAAACTGTGAACAGATTAAAAACTGCAGAACTTTCACAGATCCTCACATCAGTGGGAGAAACAATGCTTTTTGAACAAGTCAGTACACATATTCAGAAGCAAGTCAAGTGATGGGTTATTCAGTAATGTACAGAGAGAGTTAGGAATCAATAACATCTGTTCAGCTGAGGAGAAGCCCCTAATGTTTTCAGACCTCAGTTATCCAGGTTCAGTGCTAATGCAATCTTCCAGGGCCAGGACAGACCTTATTCCCATTAGGCAAAGATAATCACCAGCCTCTGGTGGCAAAATGCTGAAACATGCTACCCATCCCCATCCTGGTAAGGCCTGTGTTGTTATCTTTGGAGAGTTCTGCACTGTAAAGCTGACTAGGTTCCAAATGCTTGGCTCTAAGTTGCCCTAACAATCTCTCAGATTACCCTGCATGGTGTATGATGCATGGCTCATGGCTCTGAAGAAGAACATCTCAGAACCAGGCAGTTGGGGCTGGTTGCTTCTGTGGACAGCAACAGCAAGCGACAACAGCAAGAGAGGTGAAAGAGTCTCCACTCTGTTTGAGAAAGGGGGCTACCACCCTTATTGTGTAGCATGCAGAACCAGGTTACCTTCATTTGTTGTCTGGGTCAACCCTGGCTTGTTATTCATGAGCATCATGTTGGTGATGAATGCTGCCCACTTACTTCCATTTGCAATAGGAGTTTACAGGAAAACCCACAAATACTGAGTCTTTAGTTTGCTTAGGACAATGTCCAAACTTAGCAGTAGCCCATACTCGGGCTTGTTTCTCCCACCCAAGAACATACCACAGGGATCAATCAGCCAACGTGTACCACTAGCATGCCAGCTCATGCTTGATAAAGCTAGAATTCCAAAGGCTTTGGTCTTGTGATACACCCTATGCATCAGGCAATGAAACATCTTGAGGGAAAGGTGCAGATTTGAAAGGTCATAGTTACTAAGGTTGCAATCCTATATTCAGTTACCCTGGTGTAAGCCCCAGTGAACCCAGTGGGACAATGGGGGGGGGGCTTCTCTCACAGGCCTTGTTTTCATCTGGGGGGTGGGGTTCTGAGATTCTTTACTGCATTTCCCAGCATTCTTTCAATAATAATAATAATTTATTTGTATCCCGCCCCTCTATCAAGCAATGTTGATTAGACAAGAGTAGGCATCAGAATAATTGCACCAGAAGCTTTCAATCTTTTTTAGAGCCTTGATTTACATTAAATGAAAGAATACCTATCATCTATGAATTTGTCTTCTGGGTCCCCTGCAAATGTTGAAATGGCTTGGCATTTAGCAAAAATGAGCTTACATGCTGGATTGTTGGTGGTTTCCCCTCTTCTTCTTAAAAGAACACAAAGAACCAAATCCCTGACACAGTTTCTTACTCTAGGAATGGCCAGCTTCCTTAGCCATACTGGAGTCAGTATCAGCAGAGTGCTGTTTTAGCCAAAGCACATGAACAAATGCTCCTCAGTGTCTCCATGCTGTGTCCTTTCTGTGAATATCCGCTTGTTTGTTTTTATTTTAAGACTCAAGATTAAGCAGGGGAATGGACAGCTGAACAAACTGCAGCTCGCCAAGTGCAGTCAGTCACAAAGGAACATGCAGGGAGAAATAAATCTCATGCCAACCCCCCCCCCCTTCTAGGAAAAGAATCTGCTTCCAGAACTAATTTGCCATCACATCTGGCTTTTAAAAGCATTTCAGACAAGGGGAGGGGCAAGAAATTAAAAGCACAGGAGGGGTCAAGAGCTAATGATGCCTTGCCATTGCATCTGCCTTATACCACCAGCTTGGCTACTGCTACATTTGGATATCCTCCACCCAATATTGTTCCGGGCTCAGTCTGGAGTGTTTATGCCAAGGAGATAAATCACAAACCTATCTACATGTCAACAACTTTGTGTGTCCAAGCTAGAAAGAAAAGAAAGAAAATCTTGCTAGACTCAGCACCTAAGATTAAAATCCATGCATGCTCAGAAAACCAAGCTGAATGTACTGAGGCAAAACAAGGAATGTAGCTCTTTCCTTCTGTTCCCATCAGAAAAATTCCAGGCAAGAAATTTAGTTAAAGTGGAAGAAGAGAGAGGTTTTCAAACAAGAACACAGGATCAGGAATATCCATGGATTCAATACCGAGCTAGATAAATTTATGAGGGACTTTTAACTTTTTAACTCAGTTATGGCTTGTTGGAGTTAGAAATCATCTTCTCCATAACCTTTAATATTTGGATTATTTCCCTCTCATCCGTCTTTGTACTGCTAGAAAGAGGATATTGTACTGCTAGAAAGAGGATAAAAGTTTTTCCATTGTTCACAGACATCCCGAATGCACTCTATTATGTTTTTGGGGTGGTGGTTGTGCCAATCCCCCCCCCACTAAATCTGGGATAATCAACACTGGGTTTTTCCCTGAGTTTTAAAAAAGATCCACATTGTCGGTAGTGTGAATAACTAATGTGAATAGACCCGAATAGACCCGGGATAAAATGCTGCATGCCTTGAATGTGTTCCAAATGCATTTGAATCATTGACTCCATCTTTATTTGAATGCTTGCTCATGTGAACAACCAAATTCACAGAGATGCACAATAACAAACCCAGAATGTGTGAGATGATTCACACTGTTGCACTAAAAAAGACATCTGAATGATCCCTTATTAGTGAAGATACCAAATGCCTTAGTGATTTCCATACCTGCTGGTGGTGCTGGGGGTTCTCCCAATGGTCCTGTTTTCATCTTGACCTACAGCAAAGGCGGGCACTGAACAGACCTCAAGATATTGCTGTACTGCAATTCCCAACATTCTTTGCCACAGGCAATTCTGATTAGGGCAGATGAACCTCCAGTCTAACAGCATCTGGAGGGCTGCACGGTTCCTAGCCCTGGCCTGCAGCAAGGGATGAGTAATTCTCTGGCCCAGGGGTGTCATTAGGGGGGTGCGAGCCACACCAGGTGACATCCAAAAGGAGGGCAAGACCACTCCTACCCAAACATCTGCCTTTGGGCAGAAATGGGCTGTGGCATTTGCCTGAGTTCCTTTAAAACACTAGAGCTCAGTAGAAGAGATGGTGTGAGTAGAGTGAGGCTCAGTAGGAGAAAGGAGAAGCCTCGGTTTTAGAGAAGGAAGGGCAACCATGAAAGAACTAGATAAGTTCCTAAAGAGTAAAGACATACAATTGAGCACTGAAGTCAGAACCATCCAAGCCATAATATTCCCCATCACTGTTTATGGATGTGAGAGCTGGTCAATGAAGAAAACAGATAGGAAAAGAATCAACTCATTTGAGACATGGTCCTGGAGAAGAGTGCTGAGGATAGATCAAATCAGAACTCTCTCTGGTAGTGAAGATGACAAAACTGAGGCTGTCATACTTTGGCCACATCATGAGAAGGCATGACTCACTAAAAAAGACATTAATGCCTGGAAAGGTGGAGGGCAGTAGAAAAGGAGGAAGACTGCATACCAGATGGCTGGACTCAATTAGGGAGGTCACAGGCATGAATCTACAGGATGTAAGCAGAGCAGTGGAGGACAAAGGGTTTTGGAGGTGTCTCATCCACAGGGCTGGCATGAATCAAGACTGATTTGAGAACAGTTAACAACACTCACCTGCATGAATGTCAACCATTATTCTGTTTGTGCAACAGCTGTTCTTCAAATCATTTTCTCTTCCATAAGTCGGACTGCAGGACTGCAGGACTTACAAAAAAATTTGAAAGAACCTAGAAAACTCTGTTGTACTCAAACTGAAAGACCGTACCTCAGTATATTGATCCCTAACATTCCTTGTCCATTGCCAAATCCTTGCCTTCTAAATAGACCCTAATAGACGATTGTCTCTCTGTTTTGGCTGCTATATGCCCAGCTGTTTAATTTGACCATTCTTAATCAAAACAGAGCTTCTGAAAGGAAGTTTTGCATCCCTCCCCCACAAAATCTGAGCAGAATATTTGATAGAAAACTCAAAAAGCTGACAACCTGCACTAAAGATCTGATTAAAATTGATGGAGGTGTTGGCAGCCCTTCATCAGTAATATGTGCAAAAACTGTTCTTGGTCCCCTTTGCTAATTTTCAGGGCTTCTGCCATTTGCAGCAGAAACAGATGGATGCATTGGTAAATGACACATTTATTCATTCTCCCATTCTAGTGGTGGGCTTATGTCATCCAGCTTCCATTCAATCACATGCACTCCTTTAAAATCAGAAGCACAAGTCAAGATCTTTTCCTCCTAGATCTTCTCCATGCAGAGCATAGTTCACATCTGTGTTCAATCAAATCAGCTGCTAACATGTCACAATGCCCTCATTCACAGGTAACAGAGAACATTTAACTGGTAATAAAACAACCTAGGTATTAGAGAAGAACGGCCCTTCAGATGCACAGGACTGGAAAGTACTCCATAGGAAAACTCTAAATTGACCTCACGCCATGGGCTTTCCTAATGATGGATTGTGAAATGAGACATCTGAGCATATAAGGGCAAAACTCAAACTGAAACCATTAGGAAGCCCATGAATGAAATAGCTTGTGTCCTTTCATGACAAACTGATTCCATTTGCCTTTCCTTTAATGTTCTTTTTAAAATAAATGTGTGCCACACTTTTAATGCAATTGCATCTGAGTCTAAGCCATAGATGTGGTATGTCTCAACTCTGGTGGGCCACATGCTTGCAGAGTCTTTAATTTTTTTTTTTAGTATGTGATGAGGGTGGAGGGAACATCCCAACCACATTATATTTGGTGGCCATAATCACTTTAACACTGCAATGGTATCCAAGGGTTTGGCCCCAGAACAACCACCACCACCACTAAAAGAAATTATGTAAAGAACAGAATCATTCCTGCCTCTAGGAAGCAGAATAACGGAACTATGTGATCCTATACTCAGTCTCCATGAAGCATATTTCACCATTGAAAATAAAGCACAGAATCCACACAAACTTTGTTTTAATTTTAAAAATTGGTTGTTTTCTGGGTTCAATTTAGATGGGGGGGGGGTAGTGCAGCATACAAATGAAAAACTGGCCTCTGGAATCCCTGAAATTGGCTGTTATTGTGTGCCTTCAAGTCATTGCTAACTTATGGTGACCCTAAGGTTACCTATCATGGCATTTTCTTGGCAGAATTTGTTCAGAGGGGGTTTGCCCTTGCCTTCCTCTGATGCTGTGAAAGTGTGACTTGTCTAAGGTCACCCAGTGGGTTACCATGGCCAAGCAAGAATTTGAATTCTGCTCTTCCAGTCCAATGTTCCAGTCACTATACCATCCTTGCTCTTGAAATTGCCTACCCTTGATCTAGTTATAACATTAAAAAACAACAGCAACAATGTAAGTCAAAATATAAAAAGAACATAGTACAAATTTATATGGTCAATTATTTGTTTGTTATGTGCCTTCAAGTGGATTCTCATTTATGATGATCCCATCACAGGGGTATCTTGGCAAGATTTATTCAGAGAAAGTTTACAACTGTCTTCCTCTGAAGCTCTGTGTGTGTGGTTATGCACCTTCAATCACCTGTCAACAGATGGTGACCTGATGAACTTCATAGGATTTTCTTAGGCAAGCAATACTCAGAGTTGGTTTTGCCAGTTACTTCCTTTGAAATATAGCATACAGCACTTGGTATTCATTGGAGGTCTCCCATCTAAGTACTAACCAGAGTTGATCCTTCTTAGCTTCCAAGATCAGACAGGATCTGCTGGCTTTAGGAAGCTAGGCCAGCTGACAGAGTGTGATTTGCTTACTCACCTAGTGGGCAATTCACCTAGTGGGTTTCCATAGCTGAGTGGGGATTCAAACCCTAGTCCTCTGGAGTCTTGACATCCATACCTTACTTCAGAGGCAACAGTCTTCTGAACACTAATGACTGGGGACCATAAGCAGAAGGATACTATTGCACTCATGCCTTGTTTCTCATCACTGTTAACTTGTAACTTGTTCTCCTCCGCCATCTCTATGGCCTTTTTTCTTTCCACATAAAATATATTAAGGAGGGAGAGATGGAAACTATAGGAAGAAAGGGGGAATTAGAACATTGCTCCCAAAATAAGAATTCTGGCTCCAAAATGGATTTTTCCTTCATTCTAGCACTGATAAAATGATACAGTGAAAATTGTTCACACCTAGAATGCTTCTCTTTGCTTTGTTCACATTCTCTTAGTACATAACCTTGCCCGCCCCTTTTCATTGGATACCTAAACTGTATTTCTAAATTCTCAACTGAAGATGTAAGTTATCACAATGCTAGAAATTAGGGGACTGATGAAAAATTTCATGGGAGGAAAATTTTTATTTAGAAAAGTCATGCTGTATTCTCTCTTCCCACCTGGCCCCATATACTTCCATGCCCTTGGACTGATCGCGTTAAGTACTATGTGCAAACAACACAGGCCTTCCCACAAACATCCTGGGTGTTTTTAATTGCTTACCCATAAACATAAGGGCTAGGCTTTCCTTTGTTTAAGACCATCAGCTAGATTCTCAAATCCCATTTTTGTCACATGTAAACATTTCAGTACAATAAACCATCTTAGGGGGGATGCAGACGGGTGGCCCTGGGCCACCCTGGGAAGCAGAGGATCGGAGCCACTGCTACCACATGCAGCAGCCCCGATTCTCCTGTTTGCCGGCCCAGAAAAGAGTGGCAAAATGCTGCTCCTTTCAGAGCTGCCAAAAGCACCCTAAGAGCATGTCAGGATGCTGCGCCGGAAGGACATCGTGCCGTGCGTAACAGCACGCAGCATCATGATATCCTCAGCGTGGGGTTGGGGCACCCAGCGTGAGGCTGCCCCTTCCCATCCCTGCCTCCAGGCCGGCCCTTAATTATTTTTCCAAAATCATAGCTGGGGCACATAAATTCTCAGAATAGATTGTATCTTTGACCAATGAAATCTCACAGAAAGGAAATTTCAAAACTAAACTAAAATAAAATAAGTGGAATAAAACTACTTCATGTTCATAGTTGCTGCTAATGCTGATAGTTCCCAATAGAGATAGTGAAATCACTTTATAAATAGTCAGCTATATGAAAAGTAAGCATGCTCAAGGAAGTTTTTTATGTTTCAATATTTTGGGTATGCTGCAATCAAAGCATAGATATGTACATTTATGTATGTACGTATATGTATACATGCAGAGAGGTCAATTGTACAATTGCCAGAAACTTCTAACTGGCAATCCTGCCAGTTTGCCATGTAGGAAAACTACAGCATTCACAAACCACAGAAGATTGTTCCAAAGTCAATGCTTTTCTTTCCACTATCCAGTGCATGCTGGAATACATAAGGATTGCAAAATGTGTGGTTTTTCATTACCAAATTTGTAACAATAGATGATCATTTTTCACAGCAATCACTATTTTAAAAATACTTCTTGACAGTTTTTAGAATATCCACATGGTGTGTGGTTTTTTTAGTTCTGTTGGACTTACACAAAGAGACAGCATGGTGTAGTGATTAGTATGTCAGCCTAGGACTTAGGAGACCCACTTCCAAATCCCTGTGCAGTCATATAACTCATTTTGGGCTAGACCATGTTTTAAAACTTAACCTAACTCACACAGGGTTGTTCTGAAGCCAGAATGGGGAAAGGAGAAACCAACCTATGCTACCTGGAAAGGCACAATAGTCATGTAACTGTACAGTTAATTTCAAGTGCAATTTTGTTAAACAAACAAGCAACCTACTGGGCAGTGTGTGTTCTGCTTCTTGAGTTATTAAAGTCTCCATCCAATCCATATTTTTGCAACTGCAAAAAGTCTCAAGATAAATGTATTTCCAGGGATGGGTGGGAGAGCAAACCAGGGAGAGGCATCCCCAACTAATTTAGCTCCTATAATTGTTAAGAGATTTTTTTTTTGCCAGTTATAATGTCTGGGAGCAGGATGCTTGCATCTAAGGGTACTTGACATGAAGTACATGACTAAAAGGCACACAACAATTGGAAGAGTATTTTTTTAAAGACTTATAAAATCCCAGAACACCCCAGCAAGCATGGCCAAGGACCATGCAAGGTATGGGATCCTGGGAGTTATTAAGGCAAAAAATAATGTTTCTAAGCTCTCACTACTGACAAAAGAAAAATCTCATACTCTATGAAATGACTGGCTTATGTCCTGAAATGGTGAGAGACAGTAAATGACTCCTTCTTCTGCCTTTGTAATTTGCCATCTAAGTGGGTGCATTTCCTGTAGGAGTTTCCTGTAGGAATCTCAAGCCACTGCAGAAACCTGTGTGATGCCTTTAAAAGATGCTGCTTGTTAATTATTTGGAGTCCACTTTTTCTTCCACAATGGGATTCAAGACTGTAGCATACACATGGATTGCCAGACTCCAGATAGTCTTCTGTGCACACAGTGATCAAACCAGACCTGCTTCACTTTCTCTTCCACCCAATTGCTCTGTCATGAGATTTCAAAGTCATGCCTTGGGACCTTGTGGTCTCATCCAACTCTATGAATATATGACCTTGATATTCACCCAAAAATCCCACTGAACCAAACAAGTCTTAATTGCACATGACTATGGAACTTGGGCCCAGTTACCATATCCAGATAATTTGACTTTGTGTCACTGAATTACCTTACTAGAATGAGTGAACTACCTGGGGAAAAATGTATTGTCTCCACCCTGGAATCAATTAAAACAAATATTCCAGCTGATGCTTATATATATACATTCAAGCAATCACCTGATGGTTCTGTTAATGTCGCTTCAATGTTTTCATTATTCCAGGCCAGAATAATATTGCCTACTTGGATTAGAAAACTGAAGTTACTGACTATGCTGACTCTGGGATTTTGGGAGCTATAATCCAGCAAAGTAACTCTTCCAAATTCTGGCTTGGGTTTGGTGTTGCTCCCCTAAGGTCTCAAGTCTTCCACAGTCCAATCTACATAACTACAGTCTTTGACATCTGTTGTTGTTGTTGTTGTGTGCCTTCAAGTTTCTCACTTATGGAGACCCTAAATCGAACCTACCACAAGGTTTTCTGAGATCTTTGAAACAGGGGCACAAGACAGTAGTGAACTTCCCTAAGCAAGCCATGTGAGTTTACTTACAGCTATATCATCATTCATTTTCATGGCAAAGATTATAATTTTGGAAAAAAAAACAGACATGAATGACCTACAGTCAAGTGTATGGTATGGCCCTTTGCCAGACTTCAGAGGACCACTCCACCTACATTTCTACTCCTTCCCTATATTTTTACACTTTGTATTTAAATGCTATTCTGCATCTCTTGGAAGTATCTATGTGTGGAAATTTTACCATATTTTAGGTCTGTTTTAGGCCTAGCAGAGATTTTTTTTCCAACCTAGAAAGTGAAATGGAAGCCATGCCTGGTTTTGAAGAAGGCTTCCCTGGCCTAGCACAGTTGGGGAGGAGCATGGCAAGTTTGTCCTCCATGCCCCCTATGGGTACAGGGGGACATTTTGAGGAGGTGAAGTCATAAGAGGACTCTGAAGGGCTCAAAAAGTGCCTTGGGGGCTGCACCTTGCTCACTGAACACACTTTTCCTATTCCTGCTTTATAATAACAAAGGAGGAATGCATGTATAACACCCATCTCCTCTATTTTTCATACAATACTAGATCTGTTCAGGGCCAGCCCTATCACTAGGAGCCCTGGTGGCACAGCAGTTAAATGCCTGTACTGCAGCCACTCACTCATAAACCACAAGGTTGTGAGTTCAATACTAGCCAGGGCTCAGGCTAGACTCAGGTCTGCATCCTTCTGAGGTCGCTAAAATGAGTACCCAGATTGTTGGGGGGGCAATGAGCTTACAGTTGTAAACCGCTTAGGCATCCCTCAGCATGACATGAAGCGGTATATAAATGAAACTGCTTTGCTTTGCTATCATTAGGCAGAGTAAGCTGGCTACTTCTGGCAGCACAATTTAGGTACATCATGTGAAAGGGCAACAACCATTAGTTATTTTATTTATCATTATTATATTTTTATTGCCAGAAAGGAACTACATTTAAATGATTTTTATTTTGTTTTGTTTTGGCTCAGATGTCTAAATAATCTGGGTGCCCTGGATGATGTGCATCCTCAATATGGGAGTGGTGTGTGTGCCACTTGTGACTATTCCTCAGGCAGCAATGTGTCTGTGTCTGGCTACTGATCCAGGTAGTCATTCTGTACATTCTTCAAAATACCTAGCATGACAGACAAATGTTTGGCAGTAAATATCTTCTCCAAGATGATACTCTGGGATCAAGAGGTTAAGAGCGCAACAAAATTACCTACCACCAACAATGCTCTAGTGGCTTGTAAAGGTTCGAAATCTAGAAGTAAAACCTCCACTTACTGAGCACAGAAGGACATAAAATGTTACATAGCTGTCATTGGGGAATACTTCAATTTGAAAGCAACCTGTGAAAGTGGAAGATAACTGATTCCATATGCAATTCTTGTCATATTGTTCAGTTCTCTTCCATTTGGCATAATGATCCTTTCCAATCAGCCCAGCATGTATTTCTGTCTGGAACAGTTTGAAAACTGTTGTAAAGAGCACCTTATAAAAATTCTAGATGGAACAAAGAACTTTGTTGCTGCACAGAATTATAGAACAGAGGAGTTTTAACTTCCACAGAAGCACGCTGTGCATTAATGTCTAGCAAATCTTGCATTTCAAAGACTTGTCCCCCAAAGAAAAATAGATACTTAAACTGGCAGCATAAGTGCAACTAGCAATTTGACCACTCCTGAAAAAGAGAACCTCTTCTCTTTTTCAGGCCTATGTTTTTTTTAAATTTGCAGTCAAAGTGTTATTGCCATTATTGACAACAACGTAAACAAAAATAATATGAGAAAGAAGGGGCACCAGTTTTTCAGGAATTTTTTTTTCTCTAGAGAAGGCATACACTTTGTGCAGATTCCACTTGCAACAGTTCATCATGATTTTCAATATGTACACAGGAATAAATTCTGGGGATGAAGAAATCTACTGTATATATCATGTATAAGTCTAGAAATTTAGGTTAAAAATTGACACACAAAAAACTAAGTATACTTATCCATGGGTCAATGTAAGTACTGTACTTTAACTCTTATTTTAAAAAAGGAACCATCCCTTGGTGAAAGGCAAGAGTATAAGAAGCACTAGCCCTGCCCTGCTCTCTCATCTATCCAGCTTTTAGTATGAGCAAAGACAGTTATGCCTGCTGAAATTTCATTCTTTGGCATTGTTTTCTGTTGCTTCATTCTTTATGTCCTTTTTTACATGCCCCTGAGTTCTACCCTCGACCCATCCATGGGTCATATCAAAATCCATCAGTTTGGCCCCAAAATCTGCCCTCGACTTATACATGATGTCGACTTACAGTCGAGTATAGACAGTATTTGCTTTGTTTTCCTTACATTTTAATTTTAGGAGAATTCTGATCAAAGACACACTGAAATGAAATTCTCAACTACCTGTGCCTAGCAAGTGTAAATGTTAAGACTATGGGCCTTTACAGACTGTCAGAAATAATGCAGCTTGAGGCCACTTTAACTGTCCTGCCTCAGTACTAGGGAATCATGGGAATTGTATTTTTTCTGGGACATTGAGCCTTCTCTGTCAGAGAGCTCTAGTGCCACAATAAACTACAGTTCCCACGATTCTTTAGCACTGAGCCAGGACAGTGAAAGTGGTCTCAAGCTGCATTATTTCTGGCAGTCTGTAAAGACCCATGACTGTATCTACTCTGTATGGTTATAGCCCTATGCTAACTCATGGCTTCATCTTACAGAATTTGGGGATTTGTAATTTGTAATTTGGTGGGAGAATTTCATTTCAGTGTGTCTTTGATCAGATTTTTTTTTGCTAGAGTTCTAGAACATTCCCTGAACTGCAGCACTAGAGTTCTCTAGCAAATAATTTTCAATATCGCATCAAACTACAAATCCCAGGGTTCTATAGGTTGGAACTATGGCAGTTGAAGTGGTATCAAACTTATAATGTATACTTTATAATGATTCACTTTCTAATGTAGATACACTCTCAGTCTCATCTGAACATGCACCTATTATTTTGTCTTTGTGTGTACACTGCTCTTAGTCCAAAGCTGTGTGCATCTGTGTGTGTATATAGGGAATGCCATTTGAGAAGAGTACAGGAAAATCTGAAAGGGAAACATCCAGTATAGGTGGCAACAGGAAGTACCTGTTTAAATTAAGACAGTGTGATGGACACCAAATAAAATGTCTTTAAATGGAAGCAGACACATTACAATGTGTCCTTCATATATGCTGGGGTTTGGTTTCAGGATGTCCCCATGGATATCTGTGGATGCTCAAGTCCCGTTATATACAATGGCATGGTAAATGGTGTTCCTTACATAACAGGAGAAACTTGAGGCTTGCTTTTTGGAGTTTTTGAGGTTGGGGGAGCATATTCCCAAGCTGTGGATGGTTGAATCTGTTGATGCAGAATCCATGGATACAAAGGGCCAACTGTACAGGCACTAGATGACAAGACTATCGGTAGCTAATAGTCATGATAGCTGTTTGCTATCTACAGTATCAAGAATCTGACAAACATGAATGAGAAGGAGCTACTGCTTCTATGGTGAGCTTGTCGACTACTCAAACGCACCACTGTGATTACTGTGGGAAATAGGATACTGGATGAGATGTGCCTTTGGTCTGATGTAGCAGGTCTCTTATGAATCTATGGACTAGTTCTTTGTCCTTGATTGAAAATGGCAGGTTGTAGAATAAAAGCTTGTCCTATGATATTCTTTCTAGTTTTAAAAATATTTTTTAAATGGGGGAGAAGGAAAGCTATGATATATGCTGCCGCCACCGACATCTATTTTTACTGATATATTTGGGCTGTTACGTTTTTGGATATTCCTTGCTGCAGCTGCCAGTTTGGAAGCCTTTCTGGGTAATTCAATTCTGCTAATGGAAATTGGTTCCTTTCCCATAATGTATTGATTCAAGGTTCTTGGTGTTTAAAGAGAAAGATGAATTTCACGTGTGAGAAGTTTTGCGCATGTATCTTTCTCTTGGCTATCACATTTCCACTGCACTCCATCTTTGCCATATGTGCGAATAAGAGACAGCTGCTCACTACAGACAAAACCTAAAATTCCTTTTCAGCAGACAGAAAGCCCTAAAGCTAGCTACTGCTGACTGTTCTGCTGTTGTGCATGGTGAACTAATTTAATCCAAAATATAGAAACACACTGCATATCCATTCACTCTCGCAACAGAAATAGCAAATACTTACAAATTTGTCCATGAGGCCCTCTTGCTAAAGACAGGCTTCACCTGTGCTATTCCATTGTTAATTAGAGTAATTATCACTCAGCAGCATGTGGTACAATTATCATGTATTTTATAATGTATCAACCTCATGCATCAGACTGCCAGGTTAAGGGTCCAGTCTTACAAGGGATGCACAATAAATGTTGTTGGTTTTCATTCTCTGTGTGAACATGTACACTTCACACTGCACACTGAACATGCATTCATTTTTCAGTATCCAAAATTTTCAGAATTTTTGGATGAAGTCCTCCAATCAAAAACAAGTAAAAATCTTGAAAGTAATGTCCAAAATGCATGATCCTAGGACAGATACTTGAAAAATACATGTATTAGGTAAAATTCTGTACAAAATTATATGTATTTGAAGAAATTCACATACATATGATTTTTTTTTAATATGCAGATTTAACAAAATGAATTCAAACTAATGTAGAAACAGGATGAAAGAAAACTTCAACTGGAAAAAATCAGAAACTGTCAGAATTGACCATCATTTATCAGAGACCTGTCTTTCACACTTTTGTCTTTCAGGCACCAGTTAAAAACTTATCTGTTTGTTATCACACTCCTCTGGAAATAAGCATTTGATAAATATTTTACTGTTGCATTCCCTTCTAGATTTTATTGTATTTTAAGATATATCCAAATTTGACTGATTACAAATAATACTTGTATTATTTGAGATGTGTAATTTGTAATTTTATGATTACAATTTTAAATATTCATAATTTGTGATTTTTTACATTTTTAAAAAGTCTAGATTGTTACTTCCCTGAGGAAGGGAAGGATGGATATACATTGAATTTACAATAATTGTAATAATACAAATAAATTAATATTTAAATATTAAATAAACTGAGAAGGAAAAAGCCAGAATTGGCTCAGAACCAGAGAAAAAACAAGGATGTATGGAATAAACAGAGGACTAAATATGTAAGTAAGTTAAAGGGGGGGGGGAGTCTAAGCTACAAATAAATTTTAAGAGAGAAAGAAGGTTCTAGTCACACGGATCCTAGAGACAGAAAGACGATTCTCACAGACCTCTAGGGATTGTAGAAAGAGACAGATCAAGCAGCATGGCAACAACAGACCAGGTAAGCAGACAGTGGCTTTAAGCTCACATATTGACTCAAAATAAATCAAGTCAAATAATTGGTCGCATCTTTGGCTTAGTTCTGTTGTTATACAATGCTGTTTTAATTTTAAAAAATGATTGTACAAGGACAATATTTGTATAGAATGTAGATGTTAAACATATTTATACCTCAAGGCAGGTTTTAGACACAAGTTGTTAGTTTATAAATAATATAAATTGCGTTTGTCTTGGTCTTTGTCCTTCCCAGTCAATGGCTAGGACTCTAGCCAGCCTACGGCAGTTCCCAACCACATGTTCACATCTACAAACTTGGGCAGCATCTGATTATAACTAAGACAATCACAACACAGCTCAATGATACAGCAATAGCTAAGTGGGGGTTACCCTCCTGATAGCTACAGACTATCGTCAATCAACATTTTCTGCCTTGTGTTTCTCTCTGTTATCCCATCACTGCTTAACATTGTTTATTTACAATAAATTTTTAAATGACTTTTAAAAAGATTTAAGTAAAGGGGCTGTGAGTTCTTTTGGGACGGGGGGAAAGAGCACTTATCCAGTTCAGGGGGAACCGTTATTTATATTATTAAAAAGCAAGGTCTAAGGGCTCCTAAGAGGAGGCCTCACCCTCCCCAAGGTCACTGCAGGATGAAGTACAACTCTGCTGCCACAGCCTTAGACTGCAACTAATACAAACCAGCTGTGCGAGAGAAGCTCCAGGAAAAGGGGACAACTAATTTTCTGCGGAGGTTTTAGTTTTACGAAGCTAAACCATTGCAGTGACAGTAAGCCAAACATTGCCTCCCCATCTTCTCCACTTTCCACGACGTTAGATGAATCTAATGTTTATAATGCACAGGATAATTTACATTTCTCAAGGAAGAGATGAAAATTATACCACTAAAGCACATAAACATGTTTCAGAGGTAAGAACCCCAAAGGAATATAAGTTAATACACATTTATATAAATGCACACACCCAAAAACAGCCAATCATCACTTCTAATGTGAGTAATACATACTAGGATACCTTCCTAAGCATGTTCAAGGAGATTTATGTTGAGTATTCAGTTTAAGCAATGTGTAATTCACAAGCCACAGAAGCTTGTGAATGTGTGTGTATATGAAGACAGATATTTATGGATTTGAAATTTTCTTTGGCTCTGCCATCCATGCTCAAAATCTAGACACTCAGTAGCAATCACCATCTGCCAACATGCTATTACAATGATACCTTTGTTAGAGAGAAATGACATAAGAAAAGCTGTGCTGGAACACATCAAAGGGCCATGCAGTCTACTGCTGCCAAGCACATATCTATGAGGCACCCATAAGCAGGCCATGAGGTCAACAACACCCTTCCACTTGTATTGTCCAACAGACAGGGCCCTTTGGCCGTCCTGGAGGCAAGGATGGGGAGGGGCAGCTGCATGCCGGCTGCCTCAACCCCTCCCTGAAGACATCCTGACGCCACGTGCCATTATGCATGGAGCGCGGCATCAGGATGTCCTTCCGGCGCAGCCTTTTGATGTGCTGCACTGGAAGGGGTGCTAAATTGCTGTGCGCCAGCTCTTAGGGCACCTTTTTTGCTGGCTCCAAAAGGAGCAGCATTTTGCCACTCCTTTCCAAGGTGGCAAAAGGGAGGATTGGGGGCAAGGCGTCTGGCAGCCTCAGCCTCAATACTCCGCTTCCTGGGGTGGCCCAGGGCTTCCTGTCTGCA
Organism: Phrynosoma platyrhinos; assembly: GCA_020142125.1. Classification (NCBI taxonomy): domain Eukaryota; kingdom Metazoa; phylum Chordata; class Lepidosauria; order Squamata; family Phrynosomatidae; genus Phrynosoma; species Phrynosoma platyrhinos. Next base: position 245,829,688 of record CM034706.1, on the reverse strand, counting down.
TCCCCCCATTGACAGGTTTTATGTAGCCATCATGACTAACAGCCTAAAGGGAAACATTAGTTGAGACTTTCAGCACTGCCATGCCTAGAACACGAGTAATTACCATAAGGGAATATGTTTGTGTCTGGTTATTAGAGGAGTTACTACCTGTAGTGTCAAAGTTGCAAAACTAGCTGTGACATTTCTATAATATTTTCTGCTAGGTGTCTGCTCAGGCTGGGAAGGGATGATCTAGTTTTATTGTCATATCTCTCCAACACTGAAACGATTACATGGGGAGGAGGGATCATGGTAACAAGATATAGGTAATAAATGGAGGTGGTTGCTCTCCCATCATATGACTTTATTTACCTACATCACACCCTCAAGCACCAATAATTTTTTTTAGTTTTCTACCTTCCATTATGCTATGCATCTCAGTTCATGAAATATCCTTTTAAAAACTACAATTGTCGGATCCAAGGATTTGATCAAGGTTTACACCTTGTCAGAGCTTGGAAAGGGGTTGCAGACTGCCAGAAATAGTGCAAATTGAGTCCACTTTTAGGGTTAGGGTTAGTGCTAGGGAATCATGGGAATTGTTTTTTCCTGAGACATTGAGCCTTTTCTGTCAGAAAGCTCTGGTGCCACAATAAAATATAGTTCCCATGATTCCCTAACCCTAACCCTAACCCTAAAAGTGGACTCAATTTGCACTATTTCTGGCAGTCTGCAACCCTGTTTACTTTCAAAAATAAATTAGCACAGTTACAGGTCCAAAGTTTCCCTAAATAGTTAAACCCTCACTGTATCCCAGTTTTTCAAAAGCAATACTTCCTTAAATCATTACTTTTTGGTTACTTTAAAATCACAATACCACATGACAGAGACCTGTAATTAAAACAAACCTCAGTACTGAGATTTAGAAATATCTAAAACCAGTTACAACACAGGTTGTGTCTGCACTGACAGGAAAACCTGGTTACTTTGTGGCTTCTGGATCCACAGGGTGGATGAGCTGTCTGCACAACCAGCACCCATAATGGGCCAATATCAGCAACACTGTCCACACAGTGTCCTGTTAAAATGTAGTATGTGTCGGAGGACACAGCACTGTGCAAAGTGACAGTGCTGTGGTGGGAGTTGGAATTTTTGGATGAGAAGTGGTCAGCAGCTTGCCCAGGGGGCCTCCTCCTGACCTCTTCCACATACCCACCAACACATCTCCCCCCTTGCCCCCACACCAGCACACAGTCCACATGCTCAGGGTATTCTCTGGAGTTTATGCCCTGATTTGGGACAAATGGGGACTCTTTTTATTCCACAGAATTGTCCTTGAGTGTGGATTGGACCCATGGTTTACCTGATTTGGCCCTGTATATTATCTAAACAGTCAGTGCAGGAACAGGGTAGGAACATTTATTTTCCTCCATGCTGCCATGGCCACAGAGGGAGTTAAGCTGTTGTTGTTGTTGTTACTATTATTTATATCCTGCCTTTCTCCTAAAATGGAATTCAAGAAGGCTTGATTTCCATTTATTCCAAAGGATAAAACTAAAACACTATTTACACTATTTACAAAAGTTAAAAAATGATTAAATAATACAAATATTAAAATATAAGTTAAAAACACAGCATAGTTAAAACCATTTAAAAAGTAAAAAACATTAAAAGAGCACACTGCACTATATAAGTAAAATTCATACATCAATATCCTGCCTAAATAAAAATATCTTCTGCTGCCAGTGAAAACAGAGCAGGGAGGGAGTTGACCTGCCTTGCTTTAGAGAAGCATTCACTATTCCCCCTACCCAATTGTCCAGCTATCTCTCATTACATTGAAATTATAGTGTAGCTCCACAACACCTTATTTCATAGAATGATAGAATCATAGACTTGGACGAGACCACTAGGGACATCAAATCCAATGCCCTGACATGCAGGAATACATAACCAAAATTATTTATTGCAGGTTACTTCAAGCCATACTTTTAGCTCATGGACAGTGCTTCCTGGAGCATTCTCTGAGAAAAGTGTAATTAAATCCTAAACTGATTTTCTGTTTGCACAGCTTCCTGCACAAGGAGAAGCAGAACTATTATAGTACTGTATGAACTCTATAATGTTGCAGCAGTGACTTGTTCTGTTGTTGCGTTCCTTGGATACGACAGTACAAAGCACAAATTAATGCTTGAAAGAGCATTGTATCTCACTCCCCACAGCAAAATATAAGATATCTCTTCTCTGCTCCACCTCACCTTATGTCCCTCCACCACCATAGTCATAAGCACAACAGGGGAAGGCATGTGGTGGTGGTTGGGGACTCCTTGTTGAGGCGTACAGAAGTACTGATTTGTGGCCCTGACAAGATGTCCTGGAAGGTGTATTGCCTCCCTGGGGCAAAAATCTGTGATGTGACAGAGAGATGACAAGACTTGTCAAGCCTACTGACCATTACCCTTCCTCTTGGTCCACATGGGAACCAATGATACTGCAAGGCATAGTCTTCAGAATATTAGAAGGGATTATGGGGCTTTGGGCAGGAAGCTGAAAGAGCTGGATGCACAGATTGTTATCTGATCTCTTCTCCCAGTTGAAGGACATGGTCCAGGAAGGGAGAGGGAGATAGCAGATGCAAATAACTGGCTCCGTAGATAGTGCTGCCAAGAACGATTTGGATTCTTGGATCATGGGTTGCGGTTCCATGAGGGTGGACCTCTAGCAAGAGATGGGCTGCATCTCACACCAGTTGGCAGAAGCGTTTTTGCCAATAGTCTCAAACATTTGATCAGAAGGGCTTTAAACTGAGTCATGTTGGGGAGGGAGACAGTATTTTGGAAGGTATCTTGAAAGGCAGGAGTACATCATGGGCTGGAGATAATAGTAAAAGTGTCATAGAGGGAACAAGGCAAATGATGCAAGGGCACAACAGTGGAAGGAAAAAACCTCACACAGACAGCAAGTGGGAAAGACACATGCTCTTAGATGTCTCTACACTAATCCACAGAGCATGGGA
>CM034706.1:245797183-245821289 GCA_020142125.1 Phrynosoma platyrhinos | reverse complement strand
TCCACTTTATTTTCAGTTTTCTGGGCCACGTGTGATAAGGTCCATTGGAAGGAAAGAGGGGGAAGGAGTGTGCAATGTTAGCAGTTCTACATTATAAAGAAGGTGAGAAATAAAAACACATTTCTGAGTGTCATCAAAAAGATGAGTGCATCCTTGTTAGCCTACCCATCAGCATTCCAAAAAGGGAGTTAAAACAAAGGGAAAAGAAATGAAACTAATAGTTGCAGATGCTATTCAGAACATGCTCTTTGCCCCCTCACCAACCCCCCCGTCTAATTTGTATGACAGATAAACTTAGCTATTGTACCTCCCTTCTTAAGCATTCTTACTTGTCAAGACAAAGATGTTGTTATGCCAAACATCTTGCAAGCGGGTTTGTTGAAAGCTTGTTAATGGTTTATTCGTATAATTTTACAGTCTATAGTTTTTGGCATATATCATTTAATACAAGTTGATTTTTTTAATGCATAAGCTTTTGAGGGTTTGAGGTAGATATGGATAGGGACATCATCTTGAGGAAGCTGTTAAGGACAACCCAGGCTTTTCATCAGTTCCAGCAGGTACACAAGAATTTGATCTTTGGACATTTCAAAACCAGCTGACCTGATCCACATGTCCTACTATTGTGTGGATTTAGATATCCATTGGCTTTCATTTTTTTAGACATTCTGACACAGTTCTTGGCTCAAAAAAAAGAGTATCAGAAATATTTTAAAAATGTGTAATTCAAGAGAACATGCATTTTAAATATGTTAGCTGTTGTTGTGTGCCTCCAAGTCATTTTGGTTTATGGCAACCCTGTACTTAAGTGTAAATGTTCATGTGAATTAAGAACTATACTGTAGATTAATGTGGAAACAGGATGGGGTGGGCTTTCTAGACACAGACCAGAAAGAGACTGATTCATCCACCCCTAAATGCAGTCAGCCCACCAGAAAATACTGGGTGAAGAGGAAAGTGAGGCAAGGGGTGACCATATTGTGCCAAAGGTCTAAGAGAGATGCACCCCCCATTCTTCTGACCGCTGTCAGTGAAAATAACTAAAGGTCAAATTTTAATGCAGAACAAAACCTGTGCTCTTTTGTATAACAAAAAGCTTGTGCAGTGCTGTTCTAAACATCTCCTGAAATCCACACACCCTAGCTTGTGTGATAAAGTGTATTCTCATTCCTGAACATAAAGGACCATCATGACAATTGCTTCATGTTACAAAAGATGTGACAGCTAAAACCTTCGTAGATAGAACATACACACATGATACACCAAGACACACTGACCATGCATCTGATAGGTGTAGGGTGCCTGTCCTGATGTTGCGGTGCTGAAGCTTGATCCGTAGCTAATGAACCCACTTTGTCCTGGGGAATGGCTCAGGCTGTCTTCTGTTTTGATGCCTTAGGGGAGCACGGTAGATAAAAAGTATTATTAGGTATCTGCTATTAAACATACACAAATACTCAGTGTTTCAAGTTTTGTTTCTCCCTCTCACACAGGGTTACAATTATTAAAAATAAAACAAAAACAGTCTTAATGCTTGGAAGATTTATACCAGGGGTAGGCAACTTTTCCCCTTTAAGGGCCGAGGGACTTCAGCTCCCAGAAGCCTCAGCCATGTTGACCAATAGTTCCATGTTGGCCAATAGCTCCTGGGATTCTGGGAACTGAAGTCCTTCGGCCCTTAAAGGGGAAAGATTGCCTACCCCTGATTTATACCCTTGGGCATAGTTTAGTAACACTTTATGCATAAGATGGTTGAAACTCTTCTGGCCCTGATTTGCAAGTCCTGAACTAGGTAGTTGATGACTAGAGCTCCTGGAGATCACTCATTGATACAGTGGCTATAAACCAAAGTCAACTTGATTGCAAATAGCAACACAGCATCTGCCAGTTAAAAGGCTATCAGGTAGCTGCTTCCTATCTTGCAGAGCCACAGCCAGTCAGAATATAACATGTTGTGCTTAATGGTCCAATGCTCTTACTCAGTTTAAGGCAGCTAGTCTTAATGTGAATAATTAAACATTTGGATAATTTTAAACTGAAGAATAGAGCACATGTAGTATCAAGGTTGCAGAACAATTAACTGGCCCCACATTGCCTTTGTTGTTGTGTGCCTTCAAGTAATTTATGACTTATGGTTATCCTAAGGCAAAATGTAGGATGGGATGTGGTATGTGGTGGCTTAGTGGTTAAGACACCAGTTCTGACGATTGGAAGATCAGAAGGTTGGCATGATGGGGTTAGCTCCTGTCACTAGTCCCAGCTTCTGCCAACCATGCAGTTTGAAAGCATGTAAATGCAAGTAGATAAATAAGTACCACTTGTCAGTGGGAAGGTAACAGTGTTCAGTGCAGTCATGCTGGCCTCATGACCACCAGAGCAATCCTTGGACAACGCTGGCTCTTTGGCTTAGTAACAGAGATGAGCACTGCCCCCTATAGTTGGATATAACTAGACATTCATGCCAAGGATTAACTTTACTTTTACATTTAAAGCAAAACTATCATGGGGTTTTCTGAGGTTGAGAATATGTGACTTGTATGTAAAATCAGCCAGTTAGTTTTCATGGCCAAGCAGGGATTCAAACCTTAGTTTCCAGAGTGGTAGTCCAATGCCCAAACCACTACGCCACATGACTCTTCCCACCTTGCCTACTACCTGAATTAAGTAAAAGGGGACACTTAACTGGAATTAAGTATCAGCCCAGTCAACAGGGCTGAGATTTGAGGTCTGCCTCTGTGTCCATCAATAAGGGCAAAATCCTGTGGGAGATGGGGGAGGTGGTCTTCTGTGCTGTGGCATCCCAGTATATCTACCCACAGAGATCCACTGGTACCAATGCTTCTGTAATTCTCGTGCCAAGCAAAAATACTGATTATTTAATGAACCTTTTGAGGCAAGATTGATCTCATCCAAATTTGCATGTGTGACTCTTTTTAAATTCTTTTAACTGCTTTTAATCATGTTTACGTGTCTAGTGGCTATTTTATTAGCTTTTAAATTCTTATTATTTTAAACTGTTCCTTTTATTTTATTGTATATTGTTCTGAGATCCTCAAATAATAGGGCAGGACATCAATATTTTAATGAATAAAATAATTTTTCAGCTAAAAACAGTTAACACTTGTTCTAAAAATATGGTTATGATGGAATCAGAGAGAATAAATACACTACAGGTAGTACTTCTGTGTGTGCCAATAATTACAAAGGCAAGACCTTAAATTTTCAGAAGTGCTTTGTCTCTGTAACCCCCTTAACCTCAATTCATTTGGCAAAAGAAAGGATGACAAAGAACTCTTTCAAAAATGATGTGTAGTGTGTCACAGCACAAACCAGAACAGGGAAGGGCAACTATGTAATAATTGCCCCAGACTGCTCTTCAAAGTCCCTGTTCTGATTCACACATTCCTTAGGAAGAAGACAAAAGTTAACACAAACTGGATGACTCTTTAGTTTAGTTGGATATTGCTGTGAACCACCCAATGCAACCACTCACAACATTATCTACATGGTGGGTGTCCAGGCCTCATGACATTTTACCTGACATTTTTACATTTTACTGCCAAGAAGTGCAGCAGATCCTAGTTCAGAGCTAATGGTTAAAAAATGCCATATAAGAGCACAAATGCCTATCTTTCCATGGCCATTTAAACATTAGAGAAAGAACTTATACATCACAGCACACTAACCACTAGATAACAAAATTCTATGCCAAAGGATTTTGTTTGGGCAATAGTGAGTGATTATATGTTGTTATGTCAGACTCCATTGTTGTTAGAAGAGCTTGGGTGTATGCTAAGAGAAACTGCTTTTCATAACGTGACATTTTGTATTCTGATTACAATCGGCAACATACATGCAAACACTCAGCCCATTACAGCCTGATTACGATTAATCTTCAGTGACAGGCTCTTTCTGGAGGCCTGTTGTCAGACAGAGAAGTAACTTGGCACCAAATTAATTTCCACATAGTTCCCGTTTTGTCTAGGAACTTGGGATAGTTTTATTTTTTAGCCAAAAAAACAATATTCCTTTATTGTTCTTGGTTGTCTGCCAGGTGGGATTTTTCAAAACTGAAGACTATTACATGCATTGCTGGTGAGGGATGGGGGAGGAAGTCCATTGTTCAAAAGATGTAGAGAGATAATCTATAGGATTTATAAGCACCATGTGGGCTTGGCTTGTGTATGCCCTTAAAGACACCAGCCAGTAGCCAAAGGGCTAGTTTTCACCTGCTGTTAAGGATGACAACTGTTCAGAATTTGTATTGGCATACATCCAATTGATACAATACACAAACGTGATTCCAGAAAATGAATCTAAAAGTTTCTCTACACTTAACAGAGATTGTTCAAAAACCAAGGTTTTTTTTACTTCTTTTTAAACTATCTTCAGATGTCTACAAAACTATTTGATGGAGTTAAAGGTTTAAAAGTTTGAAATGGCAAACTAAGAAAGAGCATTAGATTCAACTAAAACCTTAAAATTAAAAAAGTTGAATTTTAAGGAGTGCAACTTAAATGCAACTTAGGGGGGTTGCAGACTGCCAGAAATAGTGCAACTTGAGCCCACTTTTAAGGTTAGGGTTAGTGCTAGGGAATCATGGGAATTGTTTTTTTCTGAGACATTGAGCCTTCTCTGTCAGAGAGTTCTGGTGCCACAATAAAATACAGTTCCCATGATTCCCTAACCCTAACCCTTAAAGTGGACTCAATTTGCACTATTTCTGGCAGTTTGCAACCCCCCATAAACTTGCATGTTAACTTGCAAGTAAGCTCATGCAAGTAAGCTCACCAAGTTGAATGGAACCTATTAACAGATAAGAGAGAAAGGGATTAAGACTAAAAATCACTTGCATATCCAAGCATATCCAATATTACAAAAGGTTTCTACTGTCAAAAATCAAGACATTGCTATACAGAATACAAAGACAGAAGGATTCAAATATGCATTCAGTTTCTTACACATCTTGTATCAGAATGACATCCAGGAGCAATATCAGGACTAAATTAGTTCTTTAAATCATAAAACACATCTGGATCCTATTATATTCCACCCCACTCCCACAACTATGTAAATATGCTTTATATCCTGAGGCCTGGATATCTCTGTACTGCATCTGAAGAAGTGGGTTTATGCACACAAAAACTCACAATAAAATAATAGTCATTGGAGCTGTCCACATGGCCAAAAAGGGCTGTGTTCCCCCTGGCCTTGTGTCATGGCCCTGTTTGGATGATACAGGCCAATACCCTGGGGCTGGGATGGGCCAGATCCTGGTAGACCAGATTCAGATCCAGTGGATCTGGCCTGATACTGGGGTAAACAGGGTTTTAACGCAGGTCACATTGAACCCCCCCATTTGCTGAGGAGTTTCCCAGAAACTCTGTGGTAAACCCTGGCAGATTAGATGGTCTCGCACCCCCCTTATCTTATTTTCCTGTTGCCGCTACTGAAAAGACCCCTATCACCGCATCTGACATGGAAATGTAGGTGTAGTCAGATGCCCCATTTCCACATCAGACATGGTGATGGGGGTCTTTTAAGTAGAGGCAATGGGAGAGTAAGGTAAGGGGCGTGTGGTAGAACTAGGTCCGTAACATAGTGATGGGCAGGTAAGGGACATGTGATGGAACTAGGTATGTATCACAGTGACAGGCGGGTGTATAGAACTCATCCCAATGCCACCCCAGGGACCAATCTGGGTTAGCAACCAGGCCAGGAAAGCATGCTGCTCAGCATCTAAAAGGTGCTGCTACATTCCTTCTTTTCTCCTCCCATTCCATTCCTCCTTTTATGCTGCAAGAGACTAATATGATTTCAGAATATTATGAGCCTATGAATACTTTCCTAAAATGTTAAACAGGTGGTGCAATTGTGGAATGGGCTGCATAAACCATCCCTGCATTTAGGCCATTTATTTTTATTTTTTCATTATTTTTTATTTCATTATTTATTTCAAACTCATATTAAAACAAAACAAAAAAAAAAAAAACAAAAACAAAAAAAACACCCCTCATATTAAAAAACAGAACAAACACCACAATTTGGGCCATTAATTTCAATTATACTTTGACACACACACACACACACACACACACACACAAATTTGCTTCCAAATTAGCATTGGTCCATGCAACTATTGAGAAAACAAAACAAGACCTCCACCTCCAAAATGCATTTAACATTCTATGCTGGATATTAACTAATTAATGAATGAATTAAAAAATAAAATAACATGATATCTGTTTATGCAAGTTGAAGTTTAGCTACACCGTGAGTATATAAACTCTGAGAAGCTGAAAATAGTGTGGGCCTTTCAACGTTTTCCTCCTCTGTTAACAACAGTATATAGCTGAAAATGCACAGCTGGTTAGAGGACTATGAGGATTGCAGGCCAACACATCTGGAAGGCATCATTTTGGGCAGGGGTAGGCAACCTTTCCCCTTTAAGGGCCGAGGGACTTCAGCTCCCAGAAGCCTCAGCCATGTCGGCCAATAGTCCCATGTTGGCCAATAGCTCCTGGGATTCTGGGAGCTGAAGTCCCTCGGCCCTTAAAGGGGAAAGGTTGCCCACACCTGATTTTGGGGAAGGCTGACCAGAAGGTTTCTGGGCTTTAATCTGACATTGTCAACTGTTCATACTATACAACCCAAAGCAACAAAAATTTCAAGCCACCATTTCCTGACACCATTACTTGAAAGATTGAATATCAATAATATAAAAATCCTATTGTTACTCCCAAAGAAAGTACCGTAGACTAAACTGAAGTAAACCATTGAATTGATGACATTTACTTACATATTGAGTCAAAAATAAACATTTAATTCAAAGGATCTAACCAACAAAATTTAGGTGGTTTTGTCTAATTCTTTTGTACTTGACATGTAAGACAAATCTCAGCTGGCATTCTGCTTAGGACTTACATCTTTGTAAATGGCTTTATGTGAGTGAAACAAATCAATTGAGTAGTTCCACAACATACATATTCATCTAGGTGCTCCCTAGTGAACATCCATCCATCTAAGAAGTGCTGGATGACAATAGAAACACCCATTATACACCAAAAGAGCCCACTGCCAGTGCCAGTGCCTGGATAGACATCTTCACAATTCACTAACAAGCTTTTGTTTGTAGTTACAGATTAATAAAGTTATAAAACTTAGACTCAGATGTAGGATCAAGATCCTCTAATGCAGGGGTAGGCAACCTTTTTGAGCCGGGGGGCAGGTTACTGTCCCTCAGACAATTGGGGGGCCAAAGCATAATAAATAAATAAATAAATAAATAAATAATTTTTTAAAAAATAAAAAATATATGCATGCACACTCTCTCAGCCCCAGAAAAGCCATGGCAAAACCCCTGTGGAGATTTTGCCAAGAAAACCCCAAGAACAAGTAATAACAACAATAATCAATATCATCATTGCGGGGGGCAGGGGGCAGCAGGACCAGCCTGGGGCCGGTCCAAAGGCCTCAGGGGGCCGCATCCGGCCCCTGGGCCTTAGGTTGCCTACCCCTACTCTAATGTAGACTTATTGACTCCACTTTTGTCAGAACTTTGAAGTTACATGTGTTGACTGGGCCAGAATTAGAGCTTCCACTCTTCTCTAGCTTAATAGTATTGAAAAGCCTTTTACCTTCCCCTTCTTGCTCATAGTACTACTATAGCACCCTACTATCTGTAGTCTCATAAACTGTATTTTCTTTCAAATGAATCACCCCATTTACTTAATGAATATGTTGAAGGCAAAGCACTCAATCTACTCAATGAACAGGTTAAAGAGGAAGCACACTCACTAGCCATACTCCTAGTGTCAATGCATCCTCTGGAAACACTCCAACATTCATGGATACAGTTGTACATAAGAGGTTCTTTCACATCTACAGCTGAATGTACAATTGTTGAATGCAGCCAAAGGGTACAGTCTCATTCCCTTATCTACTGAATGGTGGGGCTTGTCTGAAAGTGACTTTCATCTTTCATTAACACTGACACTATTAACAGCTGTTGATGATTTTTAGTGTTACTTTCTGCAACAATACCTATCCAGACATTTTAAGATAATATATTTCTATAAAAAGAAGTAAGACTACTTCATAGCAAGTACAGTCAAGTAGATAGCACACAACTCACTGTAAGAAGGTATTCCATAAGGTTGCCCAGGTGGTGGATATGCTGTATAACCAGGTGTTTGCTGGATTCCCGAACTGTACTGAGTTTGTCCATATGTGGCCATTGTTGGAAAAGATGGGACAGTTACTATATGTGGATAATGTCTAAAAAGAAAAAAGGAAAAAAATGAGGGTAGAGAAAAATTCTAAGACAAACAAGAGACAACAAACACAGGACAGACATTCCAAATAATGTTTGTTCAATTTGAATAATATCTACTATTATGCTAAGCCACTTTTTAAACAAATAGCTCAAATTACTGTTTGTTTCAGTAATGGAGGTAACAGGCAGTACTTTACTAGTCTGAGTTAACCAACCAAAATTATACATTGATCATACAATGTACATGTAATAAGCACACAATTTTTGGATATAACTTAGACTCAGAGTCATGCAATGCACATTTAATAAATATGCAATACTTGTGTACTGAGAGAGTGACTAGAGTGTGGGCAATACAAATTGTAAAAATTCTAAGTTAATTTCTTAATATAGAATGGCAGCACACCAATGTGTTTGGAAACAGCTGTATTAAAAAGCAGAGAAAATAATCCAAATTATAACACTGACTATGGTGTCAAAATTCCATTTGCAGTTTCTTCAGTAGTACACCATTGCTCACATCAGATACAACATCAAAAATGGTATGTGATAATTACAGAATACAATATATACCATGTTAGGATGTCCAGACTTATGATAGATGAGCCATGTTTTAAATGTGCTTAGCTGTTTCTGCTCTCTATCTTCTTAGAAATCATGTTTTTAAGTTCACTTTTGTGACCCTGGTACAGCAACCTCTTTGATGGCTATAAGCCATGGCAGTTAGTGGCTTCTGTGCCAGCAAGATAATGATTCTGCTCCATGTTTTAGTCCAGACTTCAAAGAAATTATCCAATAAACTTGCTCTAGCCCCAAATAGGTAGCTTGGACAGTTCCTTAATAGTTCAAACTGAAGCCTGGAGCAGATTTACTCCTTGCCCCCATGAACTGCCAGCCACTGTGAATGACACTAGATTTCATTTTAGAGGCTTTCCTACCTGTTTGATTTAGATTTAATCAGTTCTGGATTAAACACACATCTACTTAATTGATTTAACAGTGCAAAGGCAGGCATGTCTACTCAAAAGTAAGTCCTAGGGCGAGTCTACACTTTCCAGAATACTCTGCACTGCCCCTTACTTGCTCACTTTTGTTGTGGATTTTTGGTTCTTGCAGTGGACAACGGGTGACTACCTTCCCACGTGGCCCACGTTCATGGCCTGGCGCCACCTCTAAAGTCAGAATAAGGCCCCCAGCCATGATATTGATGCTGAGCATCTCATTCTGACCAAAGAGTAACTTGTGCCTGCAACAGTGGCACCAGGCAGCTTGCAGGGAGCGTGAGTGAAAAACCATCTGTCATTGTCACTGTGAAGAAAGCCAAAAACCTGCAGTGAAAGTTGAGTTATTTAAATTTGAGGAAGCCCCAAATTGGGGTTTGCAGCAGATTTGGGGTTTTGGCCCAGCATCATGTAAACAGGACACAGTGAGCCCAGGGGGAATTTGGGATAAATCACCCATATAGGCAAGCCCCTACTGATTTCAATAGGACCTTCTTTCAGGTAAATGCAACTCAAAGTACAGTGAAGACATCCTTCACTGATTGAACAGTTATAACAGTGATGGTGAACCTTTTAGAATCTGAGTGCCCAAAATGCAACCCCAAACCCACTTTTTTTATCACAAAGTGCTGCATCCCTCTGGCTTTCTAATAATGAACTCTGGAGAACTCTGTGATGGGGTGACAGCATGCATGTCCACAAAGAGGGCTCTGTCCACAGACAGGGCACGCATGCCATAGGTTCGCCACCACTGAGTTATAAGCAAACAAAATGATTTATTTTGACAGTAATCATAGGTTCAGTAAGGCACTCTTACTTTGTAGAACAGAGATGGAGAGAACACTGAGGTGCAGCTTTGTTGTTGCCTACAAAACAAAATGAACACAATTAACACTACCAACAACACCAATGCCAATGAGATCATAATCTGTTAATTACTTGCCAAGGTGTTTGCATAATTGACATGTAGAATAAAAGCATTCATAATTGGACACATAAAGCATAGGTTATTTTAACATAGAGTGACCTCCACAATTCATGATTTTATAGCAGCACTGTGCATCATGCACTTCAGATAGCCTGACTGGTCCTGAAATAAAGTAAGTCTCAAAGCCTGGTGAAAGAAAAAAAGATACTATGATTCATTGTTCATCTCAGGCTTCACATTGACAGAAGCACAATGTATGGCAAGTCCTTTAGCAAATGGGGAAGGAACAACAAAGAAACATTATCAAGGAATACTCAAACCATCAGAACTTACTTAAATCACTTTTACAACGCTCATCAAAAGATACCAAAGAATCTAAAAAAACAAAACTCTGAATTACTAGCTAACATACTTGACAGATTACATAGAATTGGCAGAAGTCACAGTACCCCAATTCATACTATAGGTATGACTAATCAGCCAACCAAACATCTGTTTTAAAACAGCATATGATAAGGTGGATACCACACATTGTCACCTTGATTTATAACTTTACCTGTCAACTAAGGGTTAGAAAGCAAGGCCTCTGGACTGTGGAAGAGAGATCAGCAGTACATAGGATTCAGACTTGTTGAATCTACTTTACTTTCTACTATAAATCTAATATTGATCAGTTGGCCACTGCCACAAAGCGCAGACATTTGGATTTAATTCTGAGCCCAGGAATTTGTTCTGAACAAGAGCCAGAGCTGAAAGGAGCTTAACCTCACCACAAAAGCCTTACTCATTGTTTATCCCAAGGAATCTTTGTTTCTCATTTCAGCAATATAATTTAGGACAATGGTGTGGGAGCCATTTTAGTGCTGTTATTGTTAAAACAAAACAAAAATAACAAAAACTGGGAGTCAGAAACCCTGGCCAATCCACAGCAAATCACCTAGAGATTTACCAGTAAATCCCACTCCAAATCTAGATACTTCCATCATGAGCAGCAGTGTCACCCAATATTCTACCAACAGCAACCTGAATTATAACATGAGACAAAGTAGGGAGTATAATTTAGGACAATAACTTGTCACACCCAACTGGGTTGACTTGTGGGGGACACAGTAGTTCCTGTGGGATCTTGAAGGGCTGCATTACTCTACTCACCACTCCTCAGAATTTTGAAAAACAAACCAACCCATTTTTTAAAGGAATGTGTGCAGCAATTTTGCCATGCTTTTAGCCCCCTTGGGCATAAAAATGGTGTGTGTGTATGTATATGCCTTCAAGTTGCCTGTTGACTTATGACAACTCCATGAATTTCATAGTGTTTTCCTAGGTAAGGAATACTCAGAGGTGGTTTTGTCATTTCCTTCCTTGGAATTAGTCTACAGAACCTAGTATTTGTTGGTGGTCTCCAGGGGTGCACCTCACAAGGGGGTGCAGGGGGTTCAGATCACACCGAATGACACATCAGAAGAGGTGAACACCTGGTGGGGTGGTTCTTCCAGCTCCACCCAAGACCCCACCAATCATCCCGCCTCCCTGCCAGCCAGGGGAGTCTGCGATCCTTCAGCTGTGGCCACTGGTGGGGGCAGGATGCTGCTGCTGAGGGGCTGTTGCTCAAGTGAAAAAGGGAGGTGACTCTCTTTCTTACATGGCCAGCAGCCCCACCAGACCCATAGGGGGCTGCCAGGCAGCGGCAGCACCATATTGCCACCATAGTAGAGGCAGCCTGGCTGGGTAAGGGGTGGTGATAGAGGCAGCCTCGGGGATGACAGCATGAGCTACTGCACTGGGGTGACACTAACCCTAGTAACACCACTGGCAGTCTCTCATCCAAGTGCTAACTTTTGCTGACCCTGCTTAGTTTCCAAAATCAAACAAGATCTGGTGCCTTTAGGGTATTTAGGCTTACAGCCTAAAAGTTACTTCCTGGTTATCTAAAGGCTTCTCCTGAGCCTAAACCAACCCGGGAGAGGGATGTTAAAAAGTACCCCCTATATTCTCTAGGTTTCATAAAATTAGAGTGATCTTGTAGCCCTCAAAAATGGCCTTGTGAGCTGCATGCACTTTCCTCACCTGTGTTATTAATTGTCAATTAATGTCAGAAATTATCATTTTGCAATTTTGGAAAACACTTTCACAGGTTCGCTTCAAACAGGTTTACTTTCAAATTCTGCTGCATGGGATCTGTGGGCTCAAACCCCAGCAAAATAAGTATACACTACTGTACAATGAACAATATTTTCCTAGTGTGCAGGTAATTAGAAAGATTCAGTGTGAGATCCTACATTGTACTGCAAAGTGTAAATCTTACATTGCTACATGGTGGCTGGTTCACACAACTCTTCTGTTGAATACTGACATTGTGCAACCAGTTTTGTGTCTGCCGGTATGCCTGTTTTTTTGTTTGTTTTGCCCCATTTTGCAGTGAGGATCTTCAGTAGCTCTTTGTGCAATCCCAGTGAATAAAGTGGTACATTGAAGGCACTGGTGCTTGTTGTTGTTATTGTTGTTGCTGTGTGTGGTTTCAAGTCATTTCCAACTTAAGGTGATCCTAAGGCACAGGGTTTTCTTGGCATGTTTCTTCAGAGAGGTTTTGCCATCGCCATGATGATGAATGATGACTCAGTATATGGGTAAATCCAATTGGTTCTACTCTAGTCTGGACTAATAAAAGGATTTCGGTGCATGTGAACTGGTTATACTTGTGGAATCCCTCTTCTGCAATTGTTGCACAACCAAAAAGGTACAGCCACATTTATAAAGGAACTTGTACAAATATGTGACATCAACAGGTTTCTGGCCTGGTTACCCAAGTTTTCATACAGGATTTAACCCTAATCATCATAAGATGATCTTATTAGAAAGTCATCCCAAATGAGACAACTTCAGTTTATTCAGCAATTCATTAAGACAGTGATTAAAAATCTCAGGCATGTTTTATTTAATGAAATATGCAAATACACTGAAAATCTAAGCACAAAGAAATAATCCTATGGGCTCACGTAATATTCTTGAAACATTTCCAAAATATAGCAATTGTTTCCATAGGAAATGTTTGTATTCCTTGCTTGTTGTCTCCTGAAAATTATCCTCAACACATAATTTTATTTGCCTTTGATATGTTTCATTGTGTCTTTGTTATCAATCAGAACTGAACAGAATCTGTTATCAGAGCCTGGTATTTGTAAACTTTATTTAACCCTATGAATGTAAAATTCCTGTACTGAAGGAGAAAAGTGGTGGGATATTTGATGATATAAAACTTTTGTTGTTTGGTGTCACAAAAGAGGATGATATTTGCATTTATGTTTTAATGTTGCAAAATTTTGAATAATGATTATTTGTAAAAAAAAAAAAAAAAAAAAAAAAAGAGAGAGAGAGAGAAGTCCAAGAATACTGACATTGTTCTGCCTGAAGCTGCATTTCAAGGGCATTTTATTAATAACTATTGAAAAAAGAGATTCTAATAGATTGGTGGTGAGGTGATGAACTTTTTATTATTGTTGTTGTTGTGTGCCTTCTAGTCATTTCCATCTTATGGTGACCCTAATACAAACATGTCAAAGGGTTTTCTTGGCAAGATTTGTTCAGAGGGGGTTTGCCTTTGCCATCTTCTGAGACTGAGATAATAAAACTTATCTAAGGTCATCCAGTGGTTTTCCATGGCTGAGCCAAACCCTGGTCTCCAGAGCTGTAGTCCAATGCTCAAACCACTATGCCAAGCTGGCTCTCACAGCTTTTTAAAATATATATTTATTTTTAACATTTATGGCTTGTTATATTAATTTTGTGTTTTATTTATGTTTTAAAATTGTACTGTTTTATTGTTGTTATTTTAAAGCCTCTTTTCTGATCCTCCTTGGGTCCAATTTGGGAGAAAGGCTGCATATAAATAAGATAAAATAAATAGCATGCATTGCAGTACTTCAAACAGGAGGTTATCAGAGAATGAGCAACTTTTGAAAGGCTGTCTCTGACTTACTTATTGACTCTAACTGACAAAACATCCAGCACCACCACTGAGCTACCTACTTGGGGTCCATTTGCACTGCAGAATTATAATGCTACTATTCTACTTTAACTGCAATGTTTCCATCCTATGGGATCCTGGGATTAGTAGATGAAGGAAAGGCATCTAGAATTCTCAGGCAAAGAGCAATAATGCCTCATCAAACTACCAGTCCCAGGATTCCATAAGATGGAACCATGGCAGCTAAAGTGGAATAACAATATTACAATTGTGTAGTGTGAATGAACCCCTAGTCCTTTAGAGATAAGCAAATGAACAAAATAACTAAATAGAAGGTATGTTTGCTAGTATCTTTTCTTGACATAACATGGTCCATGGTCACCAAAAAGTTCAAGACAACCAATAGGGTGAGATTCACCTATTCCTTCTGTCAGAATAGACCCCTCCACAAGGAACCAAGACAGATTTTGTTCGAAAACTATGCATGAAGCAGACTGAAATAAATCCATAATATCACCTTTATTTGAAACAAACTGAAATTGATCCGTGGCCATTATTTCATTTATGTGATTGGCTACCCCAACAGACCTCTGGTTGACTGATTCTGAGGTTTAAAAAAAATATGCTAATTCATAGGCAACAGCTGACTATGCAAACAATATATATTCAACAGCCATATTTTTTAAGACTTTCAATCTTAGGGTGTGTGTTAGGAGAGACAGCTTCTTCATCTCACATAGGGGGGCAGAGTTCGCCAGATATTATATTGGCATCTAACATCTCAATGTTACTCTAAATACCTCATGAAGGATTGTGCCTACAGTTTCTATTAAGTCATAAACATCTTACAAAGGCAATAGTAATCTTGCAGGTAAAGGATTAATAATTGCTATTGTTAAATAAACTGGCCGCCTTCTGCCAGCTTGGTTTTAACAGAAAGACTGCTGGAGCCCTAACAACAGCAAACAATAGTTGGCATTATATTCACAAAAGCAAGTTCAGTGGCATAATTCACCAATAATTTAAAAAAGAGATTTAAATACTCCTTCCTTCTTCCTGCCTCCATTCTTTTTATTCATACTGACCAAGTGAAGGCAAAAGGGGGGGGGGGGGGGGGGGGGGGGGGGGGACTGGAGAAAAGCAGATAAGTTTCCACTCCATACCTCAGCTACCAAAGGAATGTGTTCTTAATATCTGCCAAGCATGAAACTTCAGACCATAGATTCGAAGGAGGGTTGTTTGAGGCAGTGGGAGAAAGAAATGTGTTCAGCAGTGATAACCGTATGTGAAAAACAGGGAGAAAAATAAAAAGATCAGCAGTCATATGAGTCCATGGTGTCCTTTCCAATCTGTCTGCAAAGCACACTAAAGGAGCAATATTACATGATAAAGTAGCTGAAATTCAAACATATTCACCAACATTTTATAAACAATTGGGAATAGTAGTAGAGAGATCTGTTGGCATCTTGTGTCAATGAATATGCAGTTATATGGATGTACATTAAAGTGCGTGAGAAGGGAAAGAAATGTTCATCAAGAACAATATTGTCAGCAGATACTTCAGAATCATTTCAGAAGGTACCTGCTAAAAAGCAAACAAACCAGCATTTAGCTCACTTTCTAGTTCCTCACAAGTAATCCACAGATCACTGTTTGGGCAACGTCACCACCTGCTGACTTCTACATTACTATCACATATAAGAATACTTAACCTCACAACAGATCTGGTTGCATGTGACAGAACAGCCAAAATGCAAACACATTCAGCAATGTTTTTAAAAACTGGAAAGGCAGTTAACAGAGGGGATGGAAGAAGTAAAGGAATGCATTGGCATTTTATGTCTATGTGCATGCATTTACATCCATGAGCATGAAACTCAAGATATGCATAGGTTGTCACATTCAATTCAGAGATTTAAAATCTAAGGACTTGAAACTACTCAATGTGTGTGAATATAAGCTATTTTTTTAAAAAAAGAGCCCACTGTGTCTCCAAAATTAAAAAAAAATTGCAGATAGCATTTAATCAGGGAAAGGGAACTGTCACTCTTAAAACATGAGGAACAGATATATGGCCCAGGACTCAAATCAAAACATTTAGAATCAAATTGCATTCTTCAAACCTATCTCCTTTTTAGGTTCAGCTAGAAAACCATAAAGGACCCCGTGAACTAATTATAGCATTAAAAATGCAAAGCAGGAAAGCCTGGAGAAAATAGCTGCAAGGCATCTGACAGTTAGAAGAGCCAAATCCACATCTCTCTTATGCAACTAAAAAAACTTCTTGAAGCTGGTCTGCCAACCGCACACATCAGACTTATCAAAGCTGATTATTCTTCAGTCGTTTTCAGTCTTCTTCCCTCTTTGTGCCTCAGAAAGGTACAAGCAAGCAAAAGTAAGCCTGAAAACAGTGGTTATCATATGGATGGTCTGTTTCAGCCCAGTGTGCATGAACCTTACATGGCAGTATGTCTTGGGCACAATTTCTTCTTGTATTTGCTCTCTGGTATTCATTAAAAAAGGAGAAAATTGACACAGGGACCTTCTGCAGGCAAAGCTTACATTCCATCACCAAGCCACAACACCTTCCAAATATCTTCTTCATCCAAAACTTAGACCACATAACTGCAAATAATCACAACAATACCAGTGCGATCAAAAAATAAGTCATATTTGCTTGACACATTTAAAAGAAAAACCTTCAAACTCCTAATTGATGCAGTGCTAGGCCCACACGGCTGCTTATTCTGGCTATTCCAAGTTCATATACACTCCACATGAATAGGCATCTAATGTTAACAAACCATGAACAAGAAAAATTGTCAGCTTACCTTCTATGTCATCTGGAACTGCGGCATAAGTGTTAGAAAGGTTAAGCTTCAGAATATCAGGGTATTCTCTATTTACAGTCAAGCTGGGTGATGTCACTAGATCTAGCATTTCCTTATACCTGGAGGAAAACAAAAGGGGGGGACACCCAGATAATTTATTCATTAATTATGCATGCTTGCTAATTATTCTACTTTTTTTCCCTAGGAGTACAAATATTAAAGCTGATTACTTAAACTCAGGCTTCATACAAATTCTACATAAACAACATTCATGAAAAAAAGTTTTCATCAAAGGGAAAATGTTGAATTAAAATCAAGCATTCACTTCCCGTGGAGATTAAGCCCCTCTGATTAAATGTTTTCCTGCTCATCCTGGATTTTGCCATCAGAAGATTATATTTATGTGCTTCTTAAAATGCCATGAGGAACAAGCTGCATATTTTAGCATTACCATCATCCTTCAAGGGAAGAAGTTGCAATGGAGAAGGCGGAGAGTTACAGAAACAACTGGACGTAGGAGGCACTTGACAGCATTATATAGTCATGGAAGATTTTAAGGGAGGAAGCTATTTTACAGGAGCAGCCCAGGTTAATCTAATAGCAAGCCATCTTGCATACAGTTAGCTTAAACATCATGGGAAGTCAATGAGAATTAAGCAGTCTTAACTTTTTTTGCAGGGTTACATGCATTAAAGGGTCAAACTAGATGTTATGGGGAAATGTATTCCCTACAGTTAGTATATTCCCTACAGTTAGTATGTTAGTATGAAAGTCCAGCAATGTGACTTTTTGGGAGACAGTCTCAGTATAAAGCAAAAACCAAAACCCAGACTTTTACCCACAGGCCAGTTGATGGCAAATAATAATAATTATCATAAAGATTTCTAAAACAGCCTGATTTGGCACTATTATTATATGCATTGTCAAGCATAATTCAAAGTTTTCAGATGAAGCTGCCAAACATAGATCAGCCCCATAGTCAAAATTTAAATTCAACTAGAGGTACATTTTCAAGGCCTGGTGTAGAGCAATAAACGGGGATATCACGCCTCTTCTTTAAGTGGGCTCCCTGCATTCTCATGGCCACAACTATTGCTCCTTTCATAAATGCTTCCTCTGTCTAGCTCCTGAGGAATGGATTTGGGAACGAAGTCAAGATGGTACTCACACAGACTTAAGGGCTCAATTTGGAGACCACCCATTGTAATATTGACTTTTGCACCAAATATTTTATGACTTTGAGAAGCTTTGCAAATTGTGAAATACTGATTAGAATTTTGCTGAAAGCTATGGATTTTGTATTGGTTTATTATTGGATTATTTATTTATTGAAATATGCACAGCAGCCTATATCATAAGATATAGGTGGTGGCAGCATACCATTAAATGAATTTAAAATATTTTAGAAAGATTTTAAAAATTAAAACAATAAGGAATAGTGCAAACATACTAATATTTTAATATATTTACCATTTTAAATTCATATATTTTTTAAATTATAAAATTAATTTTAAAAATAATAATAATTGATAATTAAACATAAAAGCTACAACTCTGGAGTCCAGGGTTCAAATCCTGGTTTGGCCATAGAATCCCACTGGATGACCTTGGGCAATTCACACTTTTGCAGCCTCAGAATGTCAATGGTAAACCCCCTCTGAAGAAATCTGCCAAGAAAACCTCATGACAGGTTCACTTTAGGGTTGCCATAAGTCAAAAATGACTTGGAAGCACCCAACCACAAAAACATAAAATCATATAAATCAATTTTAAAAATTTAAACAATACATGCACCAACTTGGGCAAAATCATTAGATCCTCAAAGGCTTTGATACTCCCCTCCCTTTCCCCATTTTAATTTGTCACTGGAATGAAGCCAGTATTGGTGCAAGATGGGTCTTTAAGAGAAAAGCATTCCATAAATTGGGCACCATAGCAGAGAAGGCCTTCTTCTATATATTCCTGCAATATACAGGTATACCTCAGTTAATATAGTAAACATGTTCATGAGCATGAGTTCTTTAACAGAAAATTTGGTACCAGAAGTAGACATAGCAAGGAAAGAATATAGGTTCTAGACTATGAAAAAGAAGACCAGATCAACATGTTTTGGCAAACTGAAAAGATAGGGAACTTTTAATGAAATCCATATGCTTCCTCCAAGTCCCACCTCTACCAATTTTAGACAAACTGTTCTACAACCAGTAGTTTAGGGGAACCATCACAAATAGTGAAAGGACAAATAAGGTTTGTCCATCTCTAATTTGAACACTAATTGGTATAATTTATGTAATTAACTTGTTGTGATGTAGAAGTATTAGTAAATAGCCTATAACCATGGAATCCCCCTCAAACTGTTTTCAAAATATTCATTGCTTTCCACTTTCAGCATGTCAGGATACAATAATCATTCAAATATTTTTCCAGAACTCTAGTAAATATAATCATTTCAAGGTTGACTGCAAAAACTGACTGGTACATCAACATACAGGAGGTTTAGAATGAAATAAAAGGTTTTTAGATTACAGCAAACATGCTTCCTAAAGGGTCTCCACAAAAAAATCTCTGCTAACTTTTGAACACTGAGGATGCCCAATATAGTTGTAGAAAATTAGGGAAATCAAATGTAAAGTTGTAATTCTTTCTTATGCTGCAATCCTTGAAAGTTAAAATAGAATTGAAATACACTAATCCACTCCCCATTCACATGATTGGAGTCCGCGGTCTTGCCCATTCACAGACAGCAAGCGGGGAGGGATAAAATGGTGCATGCACCTGTGGGTGCATGCAGCCATTAAAAAAAATGGGACCCCAATATTGCCGATTTTCCTGATTCATGGGGGGGGTCTGGAACGAATCCCCCATGAATCAGAAGGGATGACTGCATTAAAAAATGGTCAGTGAATTTTCAGCAGTATTGGGTTGTGGGTAGAAATTGGAACAATTTTGGACTACAACTCCCAGAACTTCCTAGCAGCTAGGGGATTCTGTGACTTGTAGTCCAAGAATTAACTTTCACAATAGGACTTGAAGATGCTCCTGATGGAAAGGGCTTCTACTGGGTGATACCTGAAATTGACCTGGGAGATTTCATATCCAAAGCATATGCTCTTCCACCAAAGTATAAAAAATATCCAAAGCATATGCTCTGCCACCAAAGTATAAAAACATGTGCATATGTAAAGTTCACTTAAGATTTCATGCTGAAGTAGTGGTGAAACTGTTCATTTCAGGAGTGAGAAGCAGGAAAAAGAATTTCACCACTTCCATGTCACCACATGACTCTAACACACCTCCTGTTATTCCTGTCAAGTCTTGCTGGGAATAAACATCAGTATGTTGTGAGGCTGAAACTACAATCATTGATTGGCCTGGGTCAAGGGGTGCCTCTCTTTGCCGCCGCCGCTGCCACCGCCGCCACCGCCGCCACTCAAGCCAGGGCCAGTGACCTTCAAGTGGCCTCCTCCTCACCAAGGGGCCAGCCTTGGTGGCGCTGCATCAGGACTTGGCTTTTCTGTGGGTGAGGAAGGGACTCTCGAAGAGATCCCGGAGCCCAGAACCAGGTTGGACAGATGCCCCCACTGCAAAGGAAGACGTGGCACTGCCAAATGGAGAATCTACCAGCAAAAATGGGGGTCATCTATCTCTCACACACACATACACACAATCTAAAAATATTCATATAAATTCATGCTTCCTAGTCATGCTTAGAATGGAGAATGTTTTGGTATTCCTCCTGGGCAGAAGGTTGGAATGTAGGATGAGTCCTGGGAAAGGAGAGGGGTAAAAATGGTGGATTTCTCCAAAACCAGGGGTGATATGGGTAACACCCTCTGCCAGCCCTCTGCCATTAGTCCCTCCCCTCCAGTGCAGTGTGATTCAGGTCTGTCATTCCCACTTGTTGAACATGTTTTTATTTGATTCTTCTCAAAGAACCACCAAAAGATCCATCTTCGAAAAGAGAGATTTTTTTGCATTTGT
Organism: Phrynosoma platyrhinos; assembly: GCA_020142125.1. Classification (NCBI taxonomy): domain Eukaryota; kingdom Metazoa; phylum Chordata; class Lepidosauria; order Squamata; family Phrynosomatidae; genus Phrynosoma; species Phrynosoma platyrhinos. The sequence goes on along the minus strand of CM034706.1, from coordinate 245,800,309 downwards.
CTCACTTCAATGCAAATTGCAGTTGCATCTGAAACTGAATCTAGTGTGAATGAGGCACATATAAAGCGATCAGCAAATCGCTTCAACTCATAGTGGGAATGAGGCCTAAATAGCTTCTGTTCACAAAGACAGGGCAGGATGAATTTCAGATAAAGGAAAGTACTGAGATTCAGGTAGCCTGCAAGGTGTCCACCCATTTAAATCTATCTGAATTGTTTCGTGATGAAGAACAGTTCTCTGCATATGTTCAGAGGCACTCTATATTTTTTCAGAGAGAGATCTAGCATTCAACATAGTCTTGACTGATGAGTTCCTGGCTCAAATAAAGAGCGGGCAGCATTTCCCGGCACTCCAGCACCCACTACAGAGTTCTGCTATGGTAACTCCTCCTTTCCATCATTGAACATATATACCCCTCACCCCCCAAAATTAATTCTATCATGATATCTTAGCTTTCCATTGCCAAATATCTCTGAATCAACTGTAGCAATTGCAATGGCTCCCATTACAAGCTGCACAGGAAAAGATCCAGACATGCATTGTCTCCTGCAACCTTATTTTCCTTTTTCTGCAGCTGTACAGAGCAGATTGCACCATTTGTTAATCCTGTCATCACTGTATGTCCCCTGGGGCTACGGCATTAAGGGAAAAGCATGACTGTGCTTTTAGAAGAGTGCTCCACAGTGGTGTCAGGGAGGCAGAAGTTAGGAGATGACAGCTGGGCAGTGGGGAAGTGGGAGAGGGGAGGAAAGCAACTTCAAAAGGCTCCCCTGGCTGCTAACAGATTAAAAGCATATGGAAAGTTCTAAGTCAGGGCCTGAACCAGCTCACCTTTCTATTTACCACTACACACTTTTGTTCAGATACCTAAGTGATAGACAACTACCTATACTCGGAGATAAAGATAGAACAATCAGAACCATAAAGGTAGCAGATGGCATGGCAAAAGGGACTGAGAATGCAGAAAAACGGAGGGTAAATCAGCAAAGAAGCAAGTTGTTTGCTTGGGAGAAATATTCTCCTGTTTTAGCCATTTCTAAGTGAGACTATAAAATAGGCTATATTTTATAGTACAGTCAGCCCTCATTATCCATGTAATTTTTATCCATGGATTCAAGCATCCATGATTTCAAAACATTTTTTTTTAAAATATAAATTTCAAATTGCAAACCTTGATTTTACTATTTTATACCAGAGACACCATTTTGCTAGGCCATTGTATTTAATGGGACTTGAGCATCCACAGACTTTGGTATCCACTGGGGGTGGGTGGGGGTCTTGGCACCTTTAGAATCTCCAGCCTTTTTTCTGCTAAAAAATGGTGAATCCCCTCTCCTAGCAGGATCAAATAGGTTGCAATCCCCTGCACTGTTGAACATGTGGGGGGGATTTTTAAAAATTAGACATAGGCTTCCAGCCACTTCTGAGGTGTGTGGTGTGTGTGAGTGTGTGGTTTACAGGAAAATTTTCATGTGGTCTCCACAATAAGGACAGAAAAATGGCACTTGGTCCTGCTTCTGTTGCCATTCCTATTATTGACTAACAAATATATTGCTGCATAAGCCTTTGTAGACCCCAAAATAAATGGATGATTTATTTATTTTGTATTAGAAAAATCTTTGACATTTCTACTTGCATATATATTTTTAAATTATATCCCTGTGATTTGGAATATAACTGAGGACCAACAGGGCTAGGTCCTGCGTGTTGCTATTGTTGCTGTAAGACTTAGATTCCAAGGTTGAAAAGATAAACATTCACATCTACCCTTCAAGGATCAAGAGATCTTACTTCCTTAGCCTCATATGAATGTGCATGTTACAGAAATCAACTTGAAGAAAATTTATTTTGAGACACACAGTCAGTTTGTATTAAAGTATATTCCAAGCCTATGTACTCCTCCCCCTTCTTTCTTCCCCTCATCCCTCCCTTTTTGCAGACTTCAGGTCTGTGGTTTCGGTTCTTTGTGGACTGGCAAGTGGGGAGGGTGGTGTGTGCGTGTGGGGCGCACAGACAAATCTGCGCACAGGAGTGTGCAGCCATTCAAGACTATGGGGCTTGAATATTTGCGGATTTCCATTTTCGCGGGTGGGTGCAGAATGGATCCCCCACAAAAAGAGAGAGACAACTGTATTTTAAAAAAATCTAATAGGTATGTGTGTGTATTAAAAAAACACCATTCAACAAAACAGTTATTTGGAAATTAACACATACTTTCTTGCATGGATTGGCATAGCTGACTAATCTATATAAAGTGATAAAAACTTTACACACATTCCTCTCTATTTAAGCAACAGGAGATTAGAGCTGAACCTTATTTCTGTTCCACACTGAAATCTGTTTTTGTAGTTTAAGTGTTGCTAACTTGGAAGTCAGTGGCAGAATATCTTGGTAAGTTGAAATGCAGCTGCACTATTTTAGTTTGATAGTTCCCTTTCTTATGTCAGATGTGTGTCCATTCATTCTTTTGCATAGCCTATTTGCCCTTTCATTCAAGGCAGTGAGTAGGACCTCACTGTTATCCCCGCAGCATCAGTATATATTTCTGCCAAATGAGCAACACATCTCCTGCATCTCATGGAATGGAGGAGGTCTACCAAAAGCTTATGACATAATAAATCCAATCACTGAATCAATGGGACTTGTTAAGTCAGCACTTACATAAGCTCAGTAGATTCAGTGCATTTACTCTGGTTGGGAGTAACAGCTAGATCTAGTCTTTAAGATACTAGAAGGCTTTTCTTTTTTATAAGTAAAGAAGAGGCACACATATCCCATTTATTACCAGGCAATACTAAGAGGTGCAGGCCACACCAGGTGAAATCCTAAGGGGTGTGTGTGACACCAATGCTCCCCAAATGTCTACCTTTTGGTGGAAATGGGCTGTGGCTTTCACCTATGCCATTTTAAAAAACTGAAGAGATGGTGTGAATAGAGAAAGGCACTTTGCAACCGTGCAGATGGAACATGCGTCAAGTCCTGAAAAGTGCATTTTTTTCCAATGGAAAGCATGTCCAACTCATGTCCATTTGGGGGTGGTACATGTTGGCAAAACCAGGGTGGGAGGGGGAATGCAATGTGAGGAATCTGCTCTCTATGAGCTCAACACTGATTACTTTGAAATTA
>CM034706.1:245763210-245774587 GCA_020142125.1 Phrynosoma platyrhinos | reverse complement strand
GGATCTGTCCCAACCCTGGCCCTTATCCTGGTCTAAAAAGATCAGCTGTTTGCAGTGGAGTTTCTCAGAAACTCCACTGTGACAGCTGGCAGATCAGACACAGTGGACCCCCTGACCTGCTGCCATTACTGCCAGTCACTGTGTAGATCTCAGAAGGAGGCACCTAGCCATATGGGTGGAGCCATGGATCCTGGTTCTGCCCTTACATGCCTTAGCAGATGTCTTCACAGGGATTGGTGGTAGCAGGTAAGGTGGAGTGGTGGTGGTAGCTACATGGCACTGTGGAACACCCTCCCATCACCATGTTGGCCCAGGTAAGTATCAGGGATGGGAATGGACCAGATTCACAAGTGGAATACCATGCGGGTTGGCCTGTGGTATCCTGCCTGTGCTTTCAATGCCTTGGACATTTTAGGAAAATAGGAATTCAACTGGAATTCAACTTCTATGTTGCCTCCTATAAAGCTTTTATAAAAAGTATACAGTGGTACCTCTACTTATGAAATTAATTCGTTCCAGCAGCCATTTCTTAAGTAGAAAATTTTATAAGTAGAAGCAAATTTAACATTGAAAAGCCCTAATCCATTCCAGGCCCCAGATTCAAGCTACAACTCAATGCAAATGTAAAAATATCAGAAGCCAAAAATACAATCCTGAATATCAGAAGCCACAGAAACCAAAAATACAGTCCTAGGGCCTTTGCAGACTGCCAGAAATAGTGGACTTTAAATTGAGGCACTGCCCTGGCTCAGTGCTAGGGAATCGTGGGAACTGTATTTTTTTCTGAGACATTGAGCCTTCTCTGTGAGAGAGCTCTGGTGCCACAATAAATTACAGTTCCCATGATTCCCTAGCACTGAGCCAGGGCAGTGCCTCAATTTAAAGTCCACTATTTCTGGCACAATTCTAACACTAGAAGTCAAATAAGAAGCCTATAACATTGCAGTTTTCATTTTATATTTTCAAAATTTGAATAGCTACTGTTTCATTTTCACACTTCCATTCTCAGCCTGATTCCCGTTACACAAACAGTGTCCAGAAACACAGAACTTTAAGGAAACAATAAACTACTAAAACCTTCCAGTGGAAATCTTCCTTGGAGAGGCTGAAAGAACAAATCAAACAATAAATCAAACAATATTTAAAATATTAATAATATAAACTTAATGTAATATACTGCCACTAATTATAATCAGACTGACAAGAATTTAGAACAAAAATCTTGTAAAGTCATGACATATTTGAATATATTATGCTTGTTATAAGCTGTATCTTCTTTAGATATTTGTGTATATACCAGGGATTATAACAATACCAACAATAAAAACATGAGTGAACAGTTCTGTGAACTTTACACGGCACTTGTACAAGCATCTACTCAGCTCAGCAGGAAACTGCCATATAGGACTGCTACTCAACTTTTGAAGTGAAAATCAAATGTGACCAACTTTAGTTTGGTTTACAGTTAGTACAGGTTAAAAGCTAATTTTATTAAGTCATTTCTCATATTTCATAAGTTTTTTAAATATACAGCTAGTCAAATTAAACTTCATAACTGTATCTATTGTTACAGTTTTATATTTTTACATGAATTATGATCTTTGTAATTTTTTGAATTATGGTAAATAATTCTGTGTTCCTGAGGAAGGATTCCAGTGAAAGACACTGGGATATTTACTACTTAAAATTCCATTCTTTTTTTTTCACAATTAATTTTTATTTTATTTCCTTCCCATCAGTTTTGTGAACCCATGTCTAGTAATTTTCCTATTTTTTTTATTGGTTTCACCTTTGTGGGAATTTCCCAAGCAGTATTACTGAATTTTGTCAAACAGCTGAGATTGCTAGATCAGATGAGAGTACAGCATAGATCACACATGCTAAAAACTGCTGTGCTGATTTTTACAAGCTTCTATCTTAGCCTTTAAATAATTTTTGCACAACGTGAGCTGATACACCAAAGCAGAGTTCATTATAAGGCCCTTGGATTATTTGGCAAACTAAAAACCTTTGCTAGATTTCGTATTTTAATTAGTTTCAGGTTTAAAGCCTTTTAATACCTACTTTAAGTTTCAGGTTTAAAGCCTTTTAATGCCTATTTTATCTGCAGAAATAATATTCTGTGCAGAAATAATACTTATTTAAATTCTGTAGTTGGGGGATTATTTTACACAAAATTTGCACTTTTCTTTTGACAAAGAAAAGAGTATTTTCTGTGCAGGCAACAACATTTTCAGTACATAAAGTGCTGTTTCCCATGCAGAAAGTGTTTCTATTGAAAACAATAGAAAACAACCACATGCAATTTTTAATACCAAATAGCTTATAGAACAGTTGACAAAATAATTTCTTTTTCATTTACTTATTACTTTTTCTCTGCACAAAAAAAAGGGTGTTAGGATTGTATTTGGAGGAACTTGTTTCTTATTTGATTATACTTTCTCACTTCTTGTTAAGGATTTTAAAAACAAATTGAAAAGTAGCAAATTAGTAATAACATGGCAAATCAAGTAGCAAATTAGTAATAACATGGCAAATCAAGTAATGAGTAACACTAACAAGGAAACAGTAATGAGGAAAATTTAGTAGTGAGTAACAGTAACAATTCTTTTTCTAAATATGAACTTTCCAAGCTCTGCAATTAAGTTTGTGGACAGAACGAGTGGATATGCTAGACAAAAGAGAGTCAACCCACTTACCAATGTTCTCTGTAGGCACTATTTTTAAAATTCCCTGCTTTTTTCATTATTAAACGAGAAGCAAATGGATAAAGTTGTGAAATAAAAGAAATACATAATTACCTACTGAGTTACATTTTATTACCCCTTGATAATAAAAACCTTCATATTTTTCCGCCAACAAGGGTAAATTAAATCCTGCCAGTATTCAAATATGCTTTTACATTCAAATAAAATTTGTCTACATTTCTGTATTAATCTGTATATCATAAGATTATGTGTTACAGATCAGGTAAGAGAGTGGGCATTTCCAACCAATTGCATTGTAATACTTGAGACTTGGTGAGTGATTAGGGGGCAAAACAGACAGGCAGGAAAAAGGAGCTTGAAGCTGTCTTTTCTGAAGCCACATTGAAACTACACCAACTACACCACCTGTTCCCAAGGCAGCTGGAGTGTGCATGTCATGACCACATGGTGCAGCTTCAAATGGTACCGCTGGTACTTTTTTTTTTTTAACTGTTCCCCCCACTATCCCTGTGCACCTTCACAGGAGCAAACCTCCAGCAACTGCATTCCATTGGATGGCCATCCCTGTGAACCTACACACATTCACATGTTCAGTGCTTCACCAGGACAGGGTATTGGAGCAGATGTGTGCCCATGCAGATGTTGGCAAGGTAAAATCATGCCCCCTTCACCCCTGCCCCCTCTTTGACTGTCTGTTTTGCATATATTGTACTTATCTCCATGAAAGGTGTCACCGTTTCTTTTTGGGGCATGGCCACCCTCACCACTTGGGTATGGAAGCTCCATCCCTTTTAAATGCACTACTGCGATGAGGTGTTTACACAATTAGCATTAGGGTTTTGAAAGAGCACCCCTTTAGAGCCTCCCTGGCATTGGTGCATTTATATGTACATGGAAAGGTGCACACTTTCTGGGAAGAAGCAGAAAAATCCAGCTCTTTTTTAGTCCGGCTTTTCCCCCCATAGCGAAGCTTGGGTGCACTTTCCAGCCAACTTCAAGGCATGTGTTGTCTAAAAGCGCCACCTCAAAGTCTACTGGAAACCTGCTTATTTTGACCATCTGTTTTGCTCCTAGCTACTAGGCTCGATACCTGTATCCACTCACTGAAAAGTTAACATCCAGGAGAACCCCAATTATTTCCTGACTTCATGGTGATGAACGGTACCTATAAAGTGGGGATGGGGAATCTTTTTCCCTCCAGATTTTGAAGAACTCCTACTCCTTCATCACTGACCAGGCCAGTTAAGGCTGATGTCAACAAGATTTGGAAGGCCATAGGGGAAGTGCTTCAGCTATAGGTTTACTAGATGGGAAGGCTATAGATGTAGACGTTGAGGGGCAAAATGAAGCAATTGCTCCTCTTTTCAATTAACATTTTTTTAAAAAATTGCTTTCAGCAAAACTAGAGTGTTGCCACACTGTAGAATTAATGCAGTTTGACATCACTTTAAATATCATGGCACCATCCTATGGAATTGTAGGATCTATAGTTTGTTGTGACATAAGAGCTACAGAGAAGGCTAAATATCTCTCAAAACTACAGATCTCAGAATTCCATAGAATTGAGCCATGGCAGTTAAAGCAGTGTCCAACTGTATTAATTTTGCAGTGTAGATGCAGCCTTCAACCAGGTTTAAAACTTCAAAATGCTTAATAATGATTAATTATAAATTATTATATTGTTATTTTTATAATTATTGTTAATCAAAGACTGAGCTCAGCTTTCAAAATAAGATGGGATACAAACACAGCAGAATACATTCTCCAATGCTTTGCCTGTCCCAAAATATTGCTTAGCTGCTCCTGCTTCCACATAATCAAATGCATCAACCCTCTTGAAAATATGTATCAGTCCTGGAAAGAACCAAGTAATGTTGCCCAATCCTTCTGCTTTTTAAGTACTTTTAATGTTTCCTAGCTGTGACTTGGCAAATATTTTAACCAGGTGGAGAGCTCCTGAATTATTTGCAATGTTTGTTGACCGTGACTCAGTGGACCTCTATAAAACAGTTCATAAAACATTCTTTCTTGAAGGGTTGCTTCCCAAGCACTAAAATTATAGCCAATATGATCCTCCTAATTAAAAATGTCTTTGGGACTGTAATACTGGCATTCTTATGCTGTTCACTCCTTGCCGCAAATGTATTGATCAGGGCAGTGGAGGGGGATATCCAGTCTAAGGAGCCAGAGAACAGTGAGTAAATACAGGAATAGGATCTGGAAAACTATTACGGTGTTAAAGACCTTTGTCTCTAACAGCATGTTAGTACCTGTGTCGTGATTTATGAAATGTCAGTTATAGCTCTTTCACCAAGAATAAGCTTTGCAAGCTGTTTTGGCACTTGCTCTCTTGTGATCATTAGGAACTACATGTTCTGGTTGCTCCACTGTTCCTGGTCAGCAAGAAAAGGGGGAGGTGGACACCAAACTTTATAGCTGTTATAGAGTTTGATTTAATGAACTGCAAGTTAAACACACACACACAAATACATAAATGGATGAGGGTCGGAAGGCTTAGTACTTACACATATATTCCAGATAGTTTATGTTGGAACATCTACAATACTTGGGCAACTGCTCTTTTTGGCATGCTGTTCTTTCAACATATTTTAAAATGAGCGTGAGAGAGAGTTAACATCTTAAAGAGAAAATAAAGAACAATGTAGACTGTTGTGTTTTCTTCTCAATTCCTAACCTCTTCTTCCTAGTTCCAGAAGTCTAGTGTACTTTACTCAGATACTAATGGGGCAGAATGTATGCACAGTTCCAACACTCCATATACTTTTACTCCACCTGGGCAGATGTTAGCAAGAATGATCTTCAAATGGATGATCAGTGGATGTTAGCAGTTAAACAACAGTTAAATCTAAGGTGCTATGCAACTGATTTATGTTACACATTCCCTGCACCAGGAAGTTCAGGAGCAGCATTTTATCATTCTTTGTAACAAAAGAATGGCAGTGAACTGGATAGCATTTCTGTAAAACTGGGCATGGAAAAGAGCAAGCAAGCATTCAGGCGGACAATACAGTTTGAGTCTCACTTATCCAAAATGCCTGGGACATGAAGTGGTTTTGGATTGGGTTTTTTTTGAGAGGGGTGGGGTTTTTTTGAGAGGGGATTTTGAAATACCTGTATTTACATATATGTACATAATGAGCTATCTTGGAGATGAACCTAAGTCTAAACACAAAATCCATTTACGTTTGATATACATCTTACACACATGACTATGCAATTTAAAAAGTGTATAAATGGCTTTTGAAACTAGACACGGAGGATAAAGTGGACCCAAAATTTGGCCATAATGTCCATATGGATGTATGGGGAAAAATAAGATCCAAATTAAATTTTACTTTGTGCAGTAATTTAAAGCAAACATTTATAAGATGATGTACAGATGAAATCTAACCTAAAAGAAGTTTCTGAAAATGTCCCCAAATCAAAATCAGTGATGGGGATGTCAAGATAAGGAGCACACTTCCTTTCATACATGGTAGACTTGTAAGAAGGTGAAAAGTTACTAGTCTATGATTTATATGTTAATCCAAAATATACTAATGGTAGATTTTTTAATGTTTTTGTTGGGCATTATGGATAAAGAACTGGATAGTAAATATGGCTCATTTCTTTAATATATGACAACAGCAGCAATAATATTGTTTGCTCAAACCTGGAAATGGACTGAAGCACCGATGATGGAAGAATGGATTGTTAAGGTTGCTGAGTTAGCCCAAATGGCCAAATTTATGTGGATTTTAAATGATAAGACAATTGAAAATTTTTTGAAAAATTGGAAACCATTTATGTTAATGTGGGTTTTAAATGATAAGACAATTGAAAACTTTTTGAAAAATTGGAAACCATTTATGTATTGTTTGAGCAATAAGAAATCTAATGATGTAATAATCTTTGGTTATGGTCATTAGTCATAGTAATAGGATTATTTAGTTGGATCTGTAATGGTAGAAGACTTTTTTCATCTTTCTTTTAATTACAGCCAGGAAAAGGAGGGGGGGTCAGAGCAGGGGTGAGAATCGTCATGAAGTTGCTGGATTGCAACTCCCATCAGTCCTAGTCATGTAGGAATGCTGGAAGTTGCAGTCCCAAAAAATCTGGAAGGTCACATGATTCTCACATCTGTTCCCAAGCCATCCCTACAACTGTTGCAAAACACAGTATCAGTTCTTATTCACTTATTCTTATTTCAGTGATTTTCCCAACAGTAGTATGCTTAATGTGAAGGCTCAGTCTTGAAACATAGGGCCTTTGCAGACTGCCAGAAATAGTGCACATTAAATTGAGGCACTGCCCTGGCTCAGTGCTAGGGAGTCAAGGGAATTGTATTTTTTTCTGAGACATTGAGCCTTTATTGGTGCCACAATAAATTACAGTTCCCATGATTCCCTAGCACTGAGCTAGGGCAGTGCCTCAATTTAATGTGCACTATTTCTGGCAGTCTGCAAAGGCCCATAGTGTAATACTAAAGAAAGGGCATCCACAAAATACATTTTCTATGTATTTTTTCTTCGGCACTAGGTATTGCAATAACTCAGTTCTGTGAAACAGTGAGGGAAAATATGAGTTGGCCTTGGGTCAGTCCACACTAGCAGTATTCAGGAATAGTTGGCAGCACAGAGCTCCTGCTTTGCAAAGTACTTTTCCTCCAAAAACCAACCAAGCCCAAAAATAAATAAATAAATAAATAAATATAAACACAAAATGTTGCTTCATCATATACAAAGTCACCATTGGTAACTTCAAGATGCAGAGCTTTCAGATGGTTTAAAAAATTGAAAAAAACAAATATAATAATTTAATAAGATGCCTTATTTGTCGATCTTATACAGCACTAACTAACTCAACCCCTCAGGATCTTGGGAAAGGTTCTTTCCTATCACTTGCTAACTGATCCATGACAAAACAAATAAACAAGGTCTTGGAGATACCAAGACTGAAGCCGAGATGCTTTTAAAAAATTCATAGCATAGGGCCTTTACAGACTTCCAGAAATAATGCAACTTGAGGCCACTTTAACTGTCCTGGTTCAGTGCTAGGGAATCATGGGAATTGTATTTTTTTCTGGGACACTGAGCCTTCTCTGTCAGAGAGCTCTGGTGTCACAATAAACTACAGTTCCCATGATTCCTTAGTACTGAGCCAGGACAGTTAAAGTGGCCTCAAGCTGCACTATTTCTAGCAGTCTGTAAAGGCCCATAGTTGCATACACACTACCTGCTGTGTTTGTCATCAGCATTCAGAGCTAGACTGTAGCTCTGTGCTTGCTGGGGCTGATGGGAACTGGAGTTCAAGAACACCTGGATAGCCATAAGCTGCCTATTCATGGTGTAGGTGAACACAGGGAAAAAGAGAGACTATTGCTCACATCATTTTCCTGGGTGGGCATGAATCACCATCCTTTGGGATAACTGCTAGCTTGTTTGTGTGGAACTATCACAACAGGTAAAATGATAGTACCTCATGTTTCTTACTACCAAGCTCCATAGTTTTCAATGAGAGATTCACATGTACAAATGGAAGTCACAAGAAACTGGAACACATGCATCAATATCTAATGGCACCTTATGCTATGGAAGGTGTCCCACAAACAAAATTACCTGGCTGCTATCAACAAGCAGAAGTGGAGGTGAGGATGACACATAAACATTCTTAGTTTAGACCAGGGGTAGGCAACCTTTCCCCTTTAAGGGCTGAGGGACTTCAGCTCCCAGAATCCCAGGAGCTATTGGCCAACATGGGACTATTGGCCAACATGGCTGAGGCTTCTGGGACCCGAAGTCCCTCGGCCCTTAAAGGGGAAAGGTTGCCTACCCCTGGTTTAGACTATGGAAGAGGACTGAGTGGAAGGAGCCTGGTTCTCGCTTCTTCTAAGTTCATTGACACACATAGGCATACAAGTGGAGAGTGATGGTCAATGATGACATGGCATGCTGTTTCCAAAGCTTAGTATTCCAATGGCATGCTGTTTCTGGCTGTTTCCAAAGCTTAGTATGACAACAGAACAACCCATCATAGAGTTGGAAGAGACCACAAGAGCCATCAAGTCCATCCCCCCTGCCACGCAGGAATACACAATCAAAGCACCCTCAATAGATGGCCATCCAGCCTCTGTTTAAAAACCTCCAAAAAAAAAGACTCCTATGGAATCATATGGTTCCTACAAGTTTTCTAGAACTCATGTTCTGTGGAGCCATGATTTGATGGCAAAGATAAACATAAAGACACATTCTTACTTGCTTATATCTCTCAACCCAATGTTAAGTGACAGATTGAATTCTTCTATTCTCTTCCCCAAGTGGTCCAAATGTACTAAAGGCCTCATGGGATTATCACAAATACCAAATGGCTACTAAGGCCTGCCAAATTTTGTGGACTGTGGTGTTTCACCAGATTCACTGATAAATGTTAATTAAAAATAGGACAGTTAACTGCCAGCCATTCCTGAAATTGACAACTTTTGACAACCCATTGATAACCCATGGTGTGTGGAGAAAATAGTTCCCCTATACTTATTTGTATTAGAATAATCCATTGCTTTGTCTACAAATAAAATTTGCAGAATGAAAATTCTGCAACAGTCACATAGTCCAGATTTCACTCATTCATGCTCTAGTCACCTCCAGAGTGTATCAAGGGAATGTGTTGTACATAGGGCTACCCTGAAAGACATTTCAGAAGTTTTCAGTTGCTTCAAAAGGTGGCTTCTGAAGATTTGACTCACTGGATCCAGTTTTATTACAGATCTCATGCTGGCAGAAGGATTCAGTAGTTCAAAAGGTAACTTTCCCAAAACTTGAGATTCAATAGTTGCCAATTTGTATGAAGGCTCAGCTGAAAGGTGCTAATTCTGATTCCTAAAGCCAATCTACAGTTTAGGACCAAAATATCAAAAGAACTGCCTTCCTCCATACAAATCTCCCTGACAACTTCATTTCTCTTTGAGATTCTCTGTTTTCCATTATGACATTCAAAATATCAGCAGCTTCTTAAGGCAGTTTGGCTAGCCCATTGTTGCTTGCTTTTTACCCAAGCAGCAAATAAAGATTTGTTGTTGTTGTTAACCATCCATGTCAACTTTGACTCATGACAACCTTGTGAATGAAACACCTCCAAAGCCCCCTATCCTCAACTGCCCTGCTGAGGTCTTGCAGGCCTAGGCCTCTGTCCTCTCTGATCAAGTCTAACCATCTGGCACATGGTCTTCCTCTCTTTCTACTACCTTCCACTTTTCCAAGCATAATTATCTTTTCTAATGATTCATTTTCCCTCACAATGTAGCCAAAGTACAACAGCCTCAGTTTAGTCATCCTGCATAAACATAGATCAGGCCTGTTCTGGAACCCATTTGTTTGTCTTCTTGGCTGTCCAAGGTATGCTCAGCATTCTTCTCCAACACACATCTCAAATGAGTTTATTTTCTTTCTATCAGAGTTCTTCACTGTCCAGCTCTCACATCCATACATGTGATAGGGAATACAATGGCTTGGATCAGGGGTAGGCAACCTTTCCTCTTTAAGGACCGAGGGACTTCAGCTCCCAGAATCCCAGGAGCTATTGGCCAACATGGGACTATTGGGTAACATGGCTGAGGCTTCTGGGAGCTGAAGTCCCTCGGCCCTTAAAGGGGAAAGGTTGACTATCCCTGGCTTGGATGATCCTTATTTTAGTGTTCAGAGTTATATCTTTGCTTTTTAGGATTTTATCCAGTTCTTTCATAGCTGCCCTTCCCAATCTCACATGTGGCATCCCTCAGTGTGCCATTCTGTCCCTGATGCTGTTTAACATCCATATGAAGCCGCTGGGTGAGATTATTCGGAGATACGGGGCTGGGTGTTATCAGTACATTGATGACACCCAGATCTATTTCTCCATGTCTCGATTGTTGGCCTCGAATTCTGATGGTGTCTCTCCTCTCAATGACTGTCTCAAGGCAATAATGGGCTGGATGAGGAAAAACAGATTGAAACTGAATCCAGACAAAACAGAGATGCTCACAGTAGTGGCCCCGAAACCAGGAATTGAGTTGCAACCTCTAGTCCTGGACTGAGTCACACTCTCTGTGTTCGCAGTCTGGGGTGCTCCTTGATTCATCACTCCTGATGACTAATCAGGTAAATGCGATGGTCAGGAGCGCCTGTTATCAGCTTCGGCTGAAATGCCAGCTGCACCCTTTCCTGGAAGTAAAGGACCTTGAGACTGTGGTGCACGCGCTGGTAACCTCTCGTCTGGATTTCTGTAATGTGCTCTATATGGGGCTACCCTCGTGCTTGGTCCGGAAACTTCAGTTAGTCCAGAATATGGCAGCCAGAGTGGTCTCGGGCACATCTAAAAGAGACCACATAACACCAGTACTGAAGTCTCTTAACTGGCTGCCTATTAGTTTCTGAACCCAGTACAAGGTGTTGGTTATGACCTTTAAAGCCCTAAATGGCTTGGGACCAAACTATCTTCGGAACCGCCTCCTCCTATACAATCCACCCCGCGCACTCTGGTCCTCTGGGAGGAATTTGCTACAGCCAATAAAATCAAGGCTCTCTGCAACCTCCCAGAGTGCTTTTTCAGTAGTTGCTCCCAGACTTTGGAATAGCCTGCCAGATGAAATCCATCAGATAACAACCTTGAGCAGCTTTAAAAAGGCTATGAAGATG
>CM034706.1:245735065-245750249 GCA_020142125.1 Phrynosoma platyrhinos | reverse complement strand
GAGTTAATTTAAACTGACTTGTAAAGTAGTAAAGAAAAGTCCTTGGTAATGCTGGAAGTGCCCAGGAAATACTTTGAAATGAAGAAAATATCATGTGGATCTCCACAATAAAATCAGTTTGTACAGGAACAAACCCTGAGATTTTCATAGACTTTTTTCTCATCTGGAGGGACAGCTAGCTAAAAAATCGAGCTGCATGTGATGCTTTTTAATATTTATGAATATAAAGGGTAACTATGAAGTTTAGCCATGCTTGCTTCTCACATCTCTTCTGAAAGAACTATGTCATCACATGTGGATGAACCCGCCCCAGGCCAGCCATACAAATTGGCACAATGAAGCATTTGCCTCAGGTAGGAGATACTGAAGCTGGGGTAGAAGATAGTACAGCTATCCCTTCAGAGAGTTCCTCTCACTCAGCCATTCAATTCTTCTAGAAATGGAGCACAAGCAGCAATGCTTGCTTGGTGCTATTTTAGCCTGGCCAGCTAGACATTTTGTACAACCACCTTTTCTCAAGTGTTTGGCAGGCAGTGTCTTTTCTTTTCACCAATAGAAATTCTTCTTGGAATGCAAAGAATAGTTACAGGGAGGTGATTTTAAGACCAAAGCAAGCAAACAAAAAACATTATGTACTGACTGTACAATGGGTCCTTGGTATCCGCTGCAGTTTGGTTCCTGGATGCCCCATGGATACAAAATTCATGGATGCTCAAGTCCCATTAAATACAATGGCATAGCAAAATGGTGTCGCTTATATAAAATGGAAAATCAAGCTTTGCTATTTGGAATTTATATTTTTTTAAAAAAACATTTTCAAGCCGTGGATGCTTGAATCTGTGGATAAAAAAAATCTGTGGCTAAGGAGGGCCAACAGTGGCCCCATCTAAGGATGGTGAGGATCATTATTGCTGGGCTTATTCACTGGGTTAAGTTTTGTTTTATTAATTGTATGTTATTTTAATATTTTTTTGATTTAATACTGTTTTAAGGGGGGAGGGGGTTTGTTGTATTGTATATATGTTTTTATGGGTATATGTATATGTTTTATTGCTGTAAGCCGCCCAGATTGGACTTCCAGAGGGCGGGATATAAATAAATTTTATTATTATTATTATTATTATTATACATATCACATTTAGTTCTACAGTAAGAGGAGGGATTCATAATAAAATGTCTGCTGCCATGTAAAACACTTTAATTTAAGACTGAATATACAAAATGAAGAGATGATGATTATAATGATGATGAGGATGAGGATGAGTTATATTCACTTGTCCTTAGCTCTAGGATGCTAGACAGCTTACCAAAATTAAAACAGATGCAGATACATATCCTATTCACATATCCAGGTTAAATTAGGAATGTTCTCATTCCTCAGTCTCTTGTATCTTGTCCTCTCATAAGGGAGGATGGAAAATTTCTCCTTTGGAGCCAACCACTGTTCTCCATGATATCCTGATTTTGGGAACTGTGATTTGTTGTAACTATGGATACTTAAAACCATGCATGATCCAATTGTCTTGATAGTCTTGTCTGTTTTGATCAAATATTATTCAGCTATCAGGAAAAGCTTCTATTAGTTCTACAGCAAAAACGAAATCCTTTCATCTCTTCTTTACGCATAGAGGATGAGAATAAAGGTGCACATGATCCTAACATTCATGCAAGGTACTCCTATACTGAAACAGTGTGGTGTAGTGCTCAGAGCATTGGACAGGGAGCTAGGAGAACCTAGTAGGTTTTAAACAACACAGAACCATGAAATTCATTACATCAGTCACATACTCAGCCAGTCACATTCTCTCAGGATTTTTGTGAGGAGAAAGTGGAGAGAAAAGCTCACTGGAGGAAAGATGGGATAGAGATGTAACTACAATTATACAATAACTACTACATGAGCATGCAGTATACTATCCATACTTTGCCATATAGCAAAGTACAACAACATCCCAAATCCACAAAGCAGTGATATGTTTATTGAGTCAACAAAAATGTATAAAATATATTTAAATTTCCTGGACTTTAAAATGCTTTGTCTTTCCCAGTATGACATGGCCAGAAGGAGGAGTGGCCTGCCTGCACAGATGTCCCTTCATACTGAGAACAATGACAACCTCTTGAAAAAATGCAGGACTGCAACTAACATCATCATTTCCCTCCCCTCCTGTATTATTTTAACAACTTACCCTGATGAAGAAGCCAGTGAAGCGTCAAAAATTGGCAACATATATTTTGTAGTTGGTTCAATAAAGGTACCAATGTTTTGCGGATTTTGGAAGTGATTGTACTTTACAAAACATACAGTTCCATATAATATTTGAACGGAGTCATGTTTGATTCAGTTGGTTATATATAAAAAACCAACCACTATGTTATTGCATGCAAAAAGAGCAGTGTGTACAGAAGTCTAATGACAGTTGATCATATTTCCCACCAGCAGGATGGATGACACATGGATTCTACTGATGTCCCTGCCTTAATGGCTGCCGGTATCCTGGGCTTTGAAGATATTGGGCAAAGAAAGGAAAAATATATTTCTGTGATGAAGAAACAGGTGTAAAATGTCAACCCAATGTGGTGCAAATAAAATACCAAATGGGAGAGACCAGCTAATGACTGTAAGGGATGACTGTTGTCTGATGGCTCTACATAAACACATGCAAACTTGTAGTTTTGTGTTCCCCCCTCCCGAACATCCAATCTGGTTTAACAGGGCTGCACATTTACACACATTTTAATCTAATTCTAAGGCACAGGACTCCCCCTGCTAATAGAACATCGTCACAAATAAGCCAAGGCACTGAACATACATAACTAAGATGCTTACAATTAAAACTGGAATATCATTTTCCTGAACATGGCAGGTGCCTATGTCCAGTTGGTTGGCAGACTACATGAGCATGCAGTATACTTCCTGATGAAGATGAGATATCATTCCCAATTTGAAATTGCCAGAAATAAAATGACAAGGAGTAGATCCAAAGAAGTCCTCAGCTGGTAATTGCAAGCACTCCTGTATTCTTGTAAGTGACCAAACTAATAATTAGGTGAAAATTTCAATATCAGAATTGTTTTGTCAAGCAATGGGTCCAAGAAAATGAAGACAATTTCAGAAAATTTCAATGGCCCTGGGTGTGGTGATTTCATAAAGTTGGAAGAGACCACAAGGGTAATTCAGTCTAGGCCCCTGTCATGCAAGAATACACATTCAAAGCAATCCACTTTTCTTCAGATGTAAACAAAAGAACCAATTAAAACAAGCTGGCCTCTGGCAAGGTAGACAAAACTGAGGGATGCAGCAAAAGATTGCTTCAGTTGGGATGTTCCATTCTTTGTCCAAACTAAATTGTGCAGTGGCTTGAATTCATTTGGTAGTGCTCTTTCAATGATGTTCTCGTGTGATTTATGGTGAACCTAAAGTGAACCTATTATGTTTGATGTTGTTGGGTTTTTTGCAAGATTTGTTCAGAGTGTTTGTTCTTTTGAGGCTGAGAGAGTGTGGCTTCTCCAAGATCATTTGGTGGATTCCTATGGCTGATAGGGTAATTCAAACCTTACTCTTCCAGAGCCGTAGTCCTACAGTCAAAGCACCACACTACACTGGCTATCCCCCTTAGAATAGATCCCCTGAATCGATTTACATACATACTGACTCATCTTTTAGCATTTGATTAAATGGGTTTACTCTAGTTGTGACAGAGGCCAGGACAGTGTTTCCCCTAGACATTGTGGGATTCCCATCTCCCATCAGCCCTGACTATCCTGACCAACACACTTTGTAGTGGAATGAAGTAGACATACCATGTAAGAAAATAGTTTTCTGTTCATGCTGATCAGTTCTCTGTTCTGATAACACCAAAATGGAACTTTTGGTTGTTGCAAAACACCATGGATGGTGTACTGGTGTACAGTACTAATTACACCGAGAACACCATACTAATGGTGAAGCATGGTGATATGGCAGCATTGTGTTGTGAAGATGCTTTTACTCAAAGGGACTGAGAAAGTGGTCAGAGCTACTAGACCTACATTACACTGAGAATTTGTCACTTGAATTTGTTGCTGTTTGGAAATGGTACCCATCCAACCTGACAGAGCTGGAGTAATTTTGCTAAAAAGGGCAAAAATTGTAGATTCCAGATGTACAAAAACTTATCCAAGAAGACTCACAGCTGTAATTACCATCAAAGATACTTCTATCAAGCATTGAATCAGGGTGTGTGTGTGAATGCATATGCTTATGCAACCAATATGTGCAAATATGTATATTTGTTTTTGTACACTTAATTTTTGGGGCCCAATAAAACTATTTTGCGCCCATCTTGCATACATCAAGTGGTAACAATTGCAACTAAATCCATATCAACTCCAAGCTAAAGTCAAAAGGAAGTATACACTTTTGAAAGATACTATATGTGCAAAACATCTTCCAAAGTTTTACTTTCCTACCTTCCTTCCTTCCTAATAAAACATCATTTACTTTCTAAACCAAACTTAAAGCCGTTGAGTATAAAATAAATCAAAAACATAATATCTTGAATAAAAACAGTAAAAAAAACTTGGCCCAAATACCCTAAAGTCCCACCAAATCCTGTCTGAGCTTAAAAGCTAAGCAAGGTCAGCTCTGGTTAGTACTTGGAACAGAGACCACCACAGATACCAGCTGCTGTAAATTGTATTTCAGAGGAAAGAACTGGCAAAGCCACCTCTGAGAATTTCTTGCCCAAGAAAACTCTATGAAATTCATGGAAGCTGAAAGGCAACTTGATGGTACATATACACAAAAGAAAAGAAAAGTGCCCCAATGCAAGATATTCCTATTACATGCAGTATGCAGCTTTGGACATTCCTTTCAGATTACTAGATGCTAGAACCTAACACTGTTCTTAGCTTAGCCATGGCTCTAGAATACATCCAATACTGTGCACTGAGGCAAGAGTAGACAACATCTTTTGACCAGGGGTCAAATTCCAATATGAAAAGGGTCTTGGAGGCCAAATCCCTATAGCAGGTGTGACTAAGGGCATGACAAAGCAAATGGCAGCTCCAGGACTAATCCTTATCAATCTGGACACATATCCACTAAGCAAACAAAGTGCAGTCTAATTCTTAGTGTGCCTACCCAGTGCAACAACAAAGCTCAAATTCATGCAACATCTTTCTAGATTTCCTATACTCTTTTATCTCTGATTACTGATTGGAAGTACTAGCAGAAGCTTGCAAGTCAAATGGGCATGCTCCCCACAGCTGTAGACCAGAGAGTTTTCATCCGTGTAATAGTGCCAGTTATTTAGATTGGGCCCTTTCAATCTGTAAGAGCACCAGGAAATTGTGCCCCTCCAGATTTTAGCTATGCAGGCTGGAACTGACAGGAGTTTAAGTGTAATAACATCTAAAAGTCCACAGGCTCCACAACATTAATGAATAGTCTATTTTATCTTCCTGGTTTGTCATCTCCCAGTCCACAATGTCTTCCAATCCAAACGGTCACAGAAATTAAGAGGGAGAGCTAGGTATTTCACAATGACTGACGTAACTATGTACTCAACTCAAACAAGGGTGCATTTTGCGAATGGTTTTAACTCTGAGTTCTCCAATCTCTGTTATGCATATTTAGGCATTTAGGACATACCATCCAACCCTCATGGGATTAATTGCTTAATTCTTATAACATTCCCTACACATGAGAGCATAAATGTATATTTAACTTATGTAGGCAACATATAAGAAACTTCAAGTTCTGATGTGGTGGATTAAAATTTAATCATATCTGGAAGCAGATTGTGAAATCAATGGGAGTTAAGACAGTAAATATGGTCTTGAAATCCCAATAAATGCATCACTGCAAGTAAGACTGGAGTATGGATCCAATCTTCTAGAATTAGTAACCCTGATCCCTAACAAATCTTGGCATCAATTTTTATTCTAAATTTAAATGTATGAATTTTTTGTTAAGCGCAGCTGTAGGATAAAAATTGTTTACAACGAGAGAAATGTCTATGGTAAAGAGAGTAAACCTTCTGCATTTTGAATTATAGTGATCACCAACTTTTATCATTCGTTTTCACAGCTTATCTATAAGACTTTAATGAATAGATGCATCATTGTAGTAGTCTTGACAAGATATCGTGGTTCAACCCATTGTAAACCCTTTGTACTCAAGACAAGAACAAACTTCATTTCATGTAAAGAACGAAAGATTAAGCTAACGCTCTCCAGTGCTGTGAATAAATCTGGAACATATCTTAAATATATACATGTTCAGCATACCCATTTTTAGCAACTCCTCCCAAAATACCATGGAAAAATCAGTTAACAATCCACATCTGAGAATTTTAAAAATTTGCATTCAGTTTCTTTCTCCCCCCCCCCCCCCCCCCAGTGTGGTTTACGTTAATTATCTAAAGAACTGTGAACCTGACCTCTGATGGGTTTCAATATCGGAAGAGCATGGTATAAATACTCTAAAGTTATTGGTTCAGTTATTTCTGAATTTTATTCAAATAAAAATAAATGCAACATTGTAAATTAAGTCCAATATCAGCAATGATCATTCATTTTCAGTCCCACCTGCTTAATATTATGTCTTTGTTAACAAAGGACAGGGCACCAAGGGACACTATTTTAATACCCATTTCTTTTCAAGGTTTGTAACATAATATTAGTTTTTCATAATCTTTTTAGCTTTTGATTCACTAATTCACATGTGTTTTAGAACACTGATGTAAACAATCTTATTGCCCTTAAGAGATTTTAAAAACAAAACAAAACAAAACAATGAAGTCAGATAAAAGCAACTTCTCTCTAAAATAGTTAAGAAAGAAATTTAAAAAAATATAATACACTTGGGAGAGGAAAGGAATGGACTTTTCTCAATTTCAGATTTGTTTTCCCTTAACCTAGAAATATGAACACAGTGCCTCCTTTTGTCTTAAGGAAATAATCTAATGCTTTTTAAAAAAGCCTGCTCAAATGCCATACCAGTCTCGTACATCTTGAAATGTACATGCAGTTTCACACACATTTCAAGTTAACATGTTTAAGTCTTTATAACAGAAGAAGAAAGAGACTTGTACCGTACTGTATTGTTGGTGACAAACCTCCTAAGTTTGTATAGACAGAGTTCTCTCTCAATATTTTTCAAGATAGATCTGTTCATAGGATCTCTGATATATTTTATACCAAAAATCCCATGCACTGAATAAACAAGAAATTCACACATTTGTATGGTTTTCTCCAACTCCATGGTTTAAGTGTAAATCATGGGTAATTGTACTAGCCATTATATGACTTACCCAGTCTTATGTCTTGCCCTTAAATATCATTCCTATATCTATGCAAATTTAATAAATTACCCATGAAACATGAATATATCCCTAAATATTAATCTGTTTTAACATGTTCAGTGTCAAGGACAATTTTTTTTAAAAAAAACACACATGGGGCAGGGATCATTCAGTGACAACGAAAAAATGCTATGGTTTCATTACTGAAAATACTAATATAAATTTAGGATGTCCCTATGACCTTGACTTGTTAAGACAGATCTATCTATCTATCTATTTATTTAATATGCCATCTTTCTCCCAACATGGGACCAAAAGAGGCTTACAAGGACTAAAACCATGATTTTTATCTACCATAATTGAATTTGGATAATATTTTATTGATTTATTTTAATATTAGTTTATTTGCTAAATTTATATCCTTCCTTTCCACACTGCACACCCCAATGTCATTAACACAGGAGACTTTTTCTTTTTTTAAAAATTCTATAATTAAAATAAGACAAAACTTATTTTCTGAGTAATGCTTAAGCCAAACATCAGGAAAATTAAATGTAAAGCTATGACCATGTAGAGATTTCACATAGAGCCTACTTCACTAAATATTTTTTTTTTCTGTGTGAATACTACTGAAATAAATAGCTCATCAGCACAGAGGGCAACTTGGTATATATTTCTATGCATTCAATAAAATAGAAAGCAATGTTTAGTAGATTGTCATGGGCACACACACACAGAGCCCAACTGCCAAATACTTTCAAAGCAGGCATGGAGGAACAGGAAAGAAAACTGGCTTAGCTATTTAGATCAGCCAATGCCTAAAGTTAATAGACCAGATGCCATAAATAAAGCCATTTCTTACACTCTCGCATATTCTATATGTGTCATTAAACTGAAAGGATTGCTTCTGTGCTAGCACTCAGTACATGTACAATATGAAACAGTACCACCACTGATATTAAATAAATGTATTCATATGGAACCCTCAGTGTGAAGACTTAAAGCAGTACACTAATGATGCTAATTTCAGAAGGCCCTATCTATTGGTTTGTTGCTCCCCATAAAGATAGAGAGAAAGAAAGACTTAACAAACATGAAAAAAAAAAAAAAAAAAGAAAGGAAGGGAATATGAGGAGGGGAAGATACTGAGCATTTTTTACTCTATTGTTCTGGCTATTCAGTTTGTCTAGACTTAATAGTAAATTGCAACAGCCTTTCTGGTGGCAGTTTTTAAAAATACATGCCCTATTATGCACACTGAAATGCAACAGAATTAACTTTAGACCAATGCGTATGAGCTGAAAGTGCTAGTAAGTCCCAATGACTTCAACGGAAGAGTTAAGTAATTGCTTAAATCAACTTCTTTTAATGGTCAGTTAACAGGAGTTGATTTCTATCTATTAAGCCATAAAAGCACAAACAGAACAACCTCCCCACTTTCTAAATAGACATTCCCCATAGCAGAAACTCATCTCCTGATCTTCTTCATCAAGGCTACTTCAAGATCCCAGTGCTTTCGGTATTTGAAATAAACGGACAAATTTATTTCATTTGTTACATATTGCCCTGGCTATTCTCTCTTTGTCAAATCAGCTTTTCTCCCTTTTTGCAGACTGGTTCCAGACCAATGAATAAATAAGAGCAAAAATGACTGTACAACAGAAACAGATTACAGCTGTTCATGTATGTTTGATGAATGGAGTTACAGTGTGCCATAGTTAGGACACATATGATAATAGATGGAATATTTGTCCACTAAGGATCACAGTTCTTAGCACTGTTTTGCCTTCTAGACTGAGACTGGTGCAAAAAAGCACTGAGTGCACAATCATGACAAAAGTAAACAGGTACAATGGAAAACTGATGCTGCCTACACGAACTATCTCATATATACATAAGGTCCTAGCAGAAGCAAGATATTACTCAGGGAGTATCTACACTATAGAAATAATGCAGTTTGACACCACTTTACATGCTGTAGCTCCTTCTTAAGAAATCGTGGGATCTGTAGTTTTACAAGGTCTTTAGCTTTCTCTGACAAAGAGTGTTGGTGCCTCACCAAACTACAAAATGCAGAATTCTATAGAATGGAGCCATGGCAGTGAAAGAGTATTAAGCTGCATTATTTCTTCAGTGTAGATGCACCCTCACTTGTAGAAAAGTTGAACTTTTAGACTACACTTCCCAAGTGACCCAAGGCAGCATATACCTTGCCCATGGTGGCTGGGGGAATTCCTGATGGCTATAGTCAAGGAACCCCACATTTTTTTTGAAGTTTGCTTTGATATTATACATACAGATTGAATTTCCCTTATCTGAAATGCTTGGGACCAGAATTGTTTTGGATTTTGGAATTTTTTTTGGGGTAGTTTGGAATATTTGTATGTACATAATGAGCTATGTTGGAGATGGGAACCAAGTCTAAAAATGAAATTCATTTATTTTCATATACACCTTACACACAGTAAAATAATTTTATACAATATTTTTAATAATTCTGTGTATGAGACAAAACTTTGTGTACACTTGAACCATTGAGAACAAAAGTGTCACTATCTCTACCACCCATGTAAAAAGTCTTGGATTTTGAAGCATTTCAAATTTTTGAGTTTTAGGAGCTTATCACATGAGCTTTTAACTTGGAAAAAGCCTCCCAGGCTGCAGCCAGGAGACAGGATGGAGGCGGGGATTATCACACACTATGTCGCCGCCGAATTACTGACTGCCAGCAGCCTGGGTCCCAGCTATGCTCAGCCAGCGCTTTTTAAAAAACGGAAAGCTTTCCGCTTTTTAAAAAGTGCTGGCTGAGTGTGGCTCGGACTTGTGCTGATGCTGGCTGGCGATTTGGCAGTGACTTACTGTGCAATAATCCCTGCCTCCATCCCACGTCCCAGCTGCAGCCCGGGAGGCTTTTTCCAAATTAAAAGTTCATGCAATAAGATTGCTAGATGAGGTTTACTCAACCTGTATATTCTTTCTTTGTTTCCACACCCAGGTCTTTCTGTACATGAGCTTCAATCTCTTCTTCATCCCTCTAGAAGACCCCTCCCCATTAATCATGTGGTGCTACGTATTTTCATTGTGCTTTTGATTGACTCCATTTTCTTAGTTTCTGTGTTTGTGATCTGCATCATAGCTACAGCTAAACAGATATGATCCACATCAAAAAAAAATCTACAAACAAATACGACCCACATCAGCATTCAGTGGTGTCCCCCTAAATCAGAATCCTGCTGTAGTGTTATGCTTTGTTGAAGTTGTCTTATGCAAATGTAACCAATATGATCTTTGGGGTTGGGTGATTTCTAATCTCTTTAATTGACAACTTTTGTCCCATTGTTTCAATCTTTTAAAGGAAAACCCAGAATGATCTCTTTGTATATATACAAAAACATATATATGTTTCTTAACTAAAACTCTTTTTTAACTAAAAAAAATATTTTTAAGAGAGTAAAATCTAGAACTGTTCCATGAAAAGTTGTTATTCTTAACCCTCTTTTCTCTTGTGAAATTACAGGAGAGCCAGCAGCCAGCAACCACTAGTTGTTTCGGCAACCGATAAACGATCTAAGCCCCTAAGGTAAAGCCACCAACAAGCCACTGATCTCATTATTTCTTCACCACCAATTTTGGAGATTTATCCTCACCTGATTAGAAGCAGGGTGTTGGTTAAACACCATTAAAGGAGTTAAGGTCTATAAATAAAAATTAGATACTGTTCTCAGCAATGTGGTCCCTGCTTCGCCATTGTTTTCTGAGTGGTAAGATGAGCTCCTAAACAGGCAAGTCTTCCAGAAAGAGAAAGAAACAAATAGACAAGGAAAGTAAAGAGAGAGAAAAGGCCATTTTCCCTTGTTAATCACTCTGTGTTTGTTAAGCCCCAAGTTATCTTGTTGTTCAGGTGGGTGCACTTCAAAAAGTGCGCTCATAGGACCCAACTAAATTATGTATGCAAACACATTCTTTCTTACAGTTAGTCTAAAAAGTGCTACAAGATCTCTCTACATATATTTTAAAACTGCTTGTGATTATGTCCAATTACACCGTATTTCTGATTAGGAAACAGAATGAGGTATCAAAACTAGAAATGAAATAATGTACACTTGACAATGAACTTGTTCTGATGCTTTTGACATTAGAACCATAGCATCACAGAGTTGGAAGCGACCACAAGAGCCATTCAGTCCAACTCCCTGCCATGCACGCATACACAATAAAAGCACTCCCGACAGATGACTATCCAACTTCTGTTTTAAAAATCTCCAAAGATGGAAGAGTTGTACAAGGCAAGTTAAGTTATATTTCCCTTCATACCAAAGTTGGAGGTGTTTTTTTTCCACTTTAAAGTTAAAAAACAAATAACAAAACACAACAACCAGGTATCTCCCCCACCTCAATTTCCCACATAACCCAGGCTATGGTGTATGAAGCATTCTGCTACATCCTACTAAATTATCTAAAAGATAAATCTCTATTTGTGATTTTCCTTACCTTGTAACAGTTAACACTCTTTAAAATTACAGGGTGTGAACTAACTAGATGAAGCTATTTTACTGACCTACTGATTTCAACAGGAGAGAGTTGGGAACATTTTAATCTCTTCCATTGCATTTCATGGGATTTTAAGAAATTATTTTGACAGAGTTTCACCCACACCATTTAAGCTGAAAGGAGCCAGTGTGGTG
Source organism: Phrynosoma platyrhinos (assembly GCA_020142125.1). Taxonomy (NCBI): domain Eukaryota; kingdom Metazoa; phylum Chordata; class Lepidosauria; order Squamata; family Phrynosomatidae; genus Phrynosoma; species Phrynosoma platyrhinos. Next base: position 245,738,275 of record CM034706.1, on the reverse strand, counting down.
TAATGGTATGAGTGGTTTTACTACAGGAGACTGGGGTTCAAATCCTCACTCAGGCATGGAAACACACTGGGTAACCCTGGGCAAGTCATACTCTCTCAGCCCAAGATGAAGACAACAGCAAACCTCCTCTGAGTAAATCTTGCCAAGAAAACTTTATAATAGCTTTCCCTATTTTTGTTGAACAGCTTCACATCCGGTATTTGAATGGAATTATTTTAACTTGAGGTTGGGGGTGAAAATCCATTTTCTCACAGATGCAATTATATTTTCTAATTTACATACATATTTGAAATACAGTCCCCACCTTTCCAAAATATGGTGGTAACAGTTTTCTCATTAAGGTGTACAACCTGTGAATTTCATGCATGAGCAGATTACAGGAAAATATTAGTTTTGTGTAACTGTAGACTTAGAGACACCTGGAAATATTTTATTATATCTGAAGGTTTATAGCAAAATCAGAGAAGAAATGAAGGAATACTTGACAGGAACTGTAATCAGTTACAAAACAACTATTTATTCATAGCAGTAAGCAGAGAGATGGGCAATGCTGTACAAATTCATCCTGAAATACTATTTACTCTCACTGAATTCAATAGGGTTTGCTTCTCAGTATACATCTATGAGACTGCACAGATAGTTAATGTAGAACAAACATGACTAGATCAGTAATTCCCTCTGTCCATCCATGTGAATATCTCAATTACCTTTAAGCTTGTATGTGGAGTTTAATTATTACTGGTAAACAGAAGGCAGCATGATGTAGTGGTCTGAATGTTGAATTATGACTCTGGAGACTAGAGTTCAATTCCCTGCTCGGCCAGGAAATCCATTAGGTGACCTTGGGTGAGTCACACACTCTCAGCTCCAGAAAATTCCATGATAGAGTCATATTAGGGTAGCTGTAAGTTGGAAATGACTTGAAGGCACACAACAGCAAAACATAAGGACAAACTGTTCTAAGATGAATGTTTCATTAGGCCAATTTAACTTGGCTACAATGCCAATAATCACTGAAATGAGTTGTTCCCTTTGGGGTAGTTAGTACTTAATGTCCAGGTGACAATATGAAGTCATCCTGATACAATTTCCCAGAAGATAATAGATAGACAACTGCAGAGATACTTTTTGTTAACTTTTTCTTACAATCCTCAGCAAAGTTAACTCCAAGTTTAGCTGGTCTTTGTCACAGCAATAGATCTGGACAAATTTCAGCCCTCAGGAGATGTTGCACAGTTTCACCTTTCAAAACCCTTGCAAGCAAGAGGAGAAAAATAATGACAAAACTAAGCAAAACAAAACCCTACTATCTAGGCACAACACTAAGATACCCTCAAAGCTATGTTTTACAAGATTTTGTGTTTGCAGATTGTACCTCCTGAGCATAGATTACTGTTTGTTACCATTTTCCAATCTTATTATGAAACGGCTATTGAAATGGAGCTGGTTTTCAAAATACAGTTATAGCTGAGAAAATCATATTTCAGAACAGCAATTTAAGAGAAAGGGGGCAATACTTTTAAATGTTTTTTAAACAGCAAAGGTAGCATCAGCAGTACAGCACAACTAAATCAATCTGCTAGAGTAGAACAATATATATATATATATATCTATAGGAGCAATTGGTTAAAAGATAATATTCTAGTCCTAAATTAACCTTCAGAAAATACATTCACACGTCTCATGATCAGCATACAGAAGAATCTAAATGTACAGAGGTCAAATGAAATGTAGTTGCTATATATAGCAATTTTGTGCCAGGAATAGACTAGATACTATTGTATCAAGACCACTAAACACCACAACCAAGCTCTGACCCACAACTTTCAGAGTGCTAAGGGACATATACTTGATACAGCCTCAGCAATCAGTATTGATGTGGAACTAGGGAACATTTAACCAGTTTACCAGTTTACTTTAGAAGCTCATTATTTCATCCACAAGGATAATATATCTACCTAAAAAAGATTGACAAATGCAGCAACTGTATGCTAATAAATTCCTTCTCTGGACTCAAACATTTAATTTCAGACTTAGAAATGTATTATGTATAAATCACACTAACTGTTCTCTTCCTAATAATAGCTCACTTATTGGATTGTATATAAATCCTAATTTTAATTTTAAAAATTCCCCTCCTTTCTTAAATATGCATCATACTATTATGTTTGAATGAGGAATGTAAGAACTTCAGCCTTCCATATATGCTTCAAGTAAGAATTATTAGTACTGTTAATATACTAAAATGGATTAAAATATTGTACCCTGTAGTAAACTGATATTTGATGTTTATAATACAGAAGACACCTTTTAAAGATTACACTGGGTTTCGTTTTTGTTTTTTGACAAAAGACATCAGAAAAGTTGTATGGCCAAACTGCAAATCATTTGCAACTTTATTTTCATTTTTTTTAAATAGTATTTTTTCCTCCTGATGATCCCTCCAAGTGGCAAGTGCTAGTGAATAAAATAAAAAATGAAGCAGATGCACTGTCAGGCTTGATGCCCAATTTACAAGGTCAGTACCATCTATAACAAGCTCCTTTAAAATAGTGATGATGTTACCAAAGTCTCCATATTTGGAATGTTCAAAAGCACTTCATCCAGAACTTAGAAAACCGAGATTAATAAGAAGTCATAAAAATGTCATTCACATTGCTCTCCAAGCATAGGTAGTCTTTTCAAATATATATTATCTCCATGATATCACAGATTAATTATTTGAAATGACACACTTGAAATGCCATGTATAGAATAGCCTGCAAATGAACAGGGACAGAGAATCAATATTCACCTTCTTGGGATTACACAATAGGTTTAGTAGGTCTTCCACAAATGCATTCAACATGCAGAGAAATCTTCCCATATGTTTTGAACAAAAGCCCCAAAGTACCCCTATATATATATATATATATATATAGAGAGAGAGAGAGAGAGAGAGAGAGAGAGTTAATTTTGGGCCAACTATCCCAAATGCAATGCTATATCAAAGTTGCAACAAGTGGAGGGGTACTGAGAATGAATACAATCCCATGAGAAATAAACAAGGTAGGGGAAGAATTCAAAGACATATAGCTGTGTTTGTCTGGAAAATCAGTAAGCGAAGGGATCTTGGAGCCCCTTGGAGCCTAAGTGAAAGAAAGTAGCTGGTAGCATGAACTTTTGTGGACTTCAGCCTACTTCCTCAGATGCAGGCAGAGCAAGTCTCAA
>CM034706.1:245722299-245734965 GCA_020142125.1 Phrynosoma platyrhinos | reverse complement strand
GGAAAGAAAAGAAGCTGGGAGTATGAGATTTTGTAGACTTGAGACTGAAGGAAGAAAAGAAGCTGGGAGTATGAGATTTTGTAGTCTTGCATCTAAGGGAAAGAAAAGAAGCTTGGAGTATGAGATTTTGTAGACTTGAGCATAAGGAAAAGAAAGAAGTTGGGAGTATGAAATTTTGTAGACTTGAGCTTACTTCCTTAGATGCACGTGGAGCATCTGAGGAAGTAGGCACAAGTCTACAAAAGCACCTGCTCCCAGATTCTTTCATCTACTCTCGAAGGGGTTCCAAGTCATTAAGTCTGATCCTGACATACCTCGCAGGGATGGTGTGAGAATAAAAGGTTGACCCTACTTTGAGCTCCTTGGAGGAAGGGTGGGTTTTCAAAATCTGAAAAGCAGATTTAAAAATACAACAAATAAAAACAATTCTTACATCCCACCTCTTACCCACCCACTCCTTAAAACAGAATTAAACCATCATGAAGTTAAAAACAAGCCGAGATAAGTTAGCATAAAACCAGAAAGAACAAAATCTGTGACTTTTCAATCAGTATAGAAGCACTCTTAATAGGGGGCTGAATGGGGCATTTTTGTTTTGCTTTTTAATTTAGAAGACTGCAGCTTGGTCCTCTGTTTGTGTGAGCAACCATCAATATATTTTTGATGGCACAGGAGATAATCTGAAGTCACTCAAGTACCCCAAACTAGTCACTTGCACTCCTTGGTGGTTAATGCCCTTGAATCAGCTTACTTTCAAGTAAATGAAATTTAAGATTTGTGTGACATATGTTGGTTCAAATTTGACTTTGAGTCATTTGTATTTAGGTACTAGAGAAAAAAGGAGTGAAATTGACAGTACTGACAGTATTGACAGTGGGTGGGGTCAGACTTTACTGTTCGTGGAACTGTGCTCAAAGGTCTGTCTCCTGGTAGACAATGAATAGTTTTCAGTCATACTTGCTGCTGTATGCTCCCTGAAAAGTTACTCTGGAAAGTAACTGGTGGAGGTACCCTGGGACAGCATGGAAGATGGTACTGGTGTAACCTACAGCCTGATGACCTCCATCTGTGTTGAACTACAATGGCTGTGCTTGCTGGGGAAAATGGGAGGTATTCTTCAGAACATCTGGAGGGTGTTGGTTAGAGATGCTTCACTGCAGCAAGCACTGTGTTGAACTATGGTGTGCTTACTGGCTAAGTATAGTGGAAGATATTGTTCAGCACATTTGGAGGGTATAGGTTGAAGATGTGTTGAACTATGATAGCCTTGCTGGGATTATATTTGCTTTTCCATGATGCATTATCTAGATCAATTAAACTCCACAAATGTGTAGAGGAAAACAGCGGCTTGGGTGTGCCAAGAAAGTGACCACACCCACCCACAATCTTGATAAGCTCATCTCCCAGTTCTTAAAAATATTAGATTTTGCAGGAATCAATCAAAAAGTGTTGGCAATTCTCTGTGAAGTTTTCTTTTATTTCATTTCTATTTAACATATAACTTGTACAAAGATACATGATACCTATGAAAAAAATAACCATTTCTTTAGGAGGAAAGACCAGCAGCATTACAATTTTATCCCATAGAATGTGGAAGCCTCTTTTGTGGAAAACGAAGGGACCACAGAAAAGCATTATAATTCAGGATTTTAATATACTGCTGCAGCCCACTTTGAGATTTCATTAATTCCAGCCCCACCAATGCAACACAAACTTTATTGTAGCCAGGCAGCTGGTTTTGCAATCAGTTCTTATCTTTCAGAACAATCTGAATGCCAAATGTGTCAAAAAATGGTGGGGAGAGAAGGAGGAACAGGACAAGAAGAAGCAAAGCATAGTGTGGTGTTGCCAACATTTTAGATGCCCTCATAATGATTCCTGACATAGTCCTAACCCCATGATATTGATATAGTTTGCATGAAGTTTTTTCTTTCTTTCAGTTTTTGGTCATACAGTGAGATATGGGTGTTCACAACTAGTCTGCACTCTGAGCTTCATTAGGTTGTAGCAAAGGAAAAAATATATATCTCTTGCTATTTTGTTTAAAAAAAGAAGATAGATCAGGGGAGAAAAGGAAAAAACAGACTAGACACACAGTTGTGTATTGATAGTGAGTTCTGTATTGCAAATTATTTAAATCTGTTATCAGATCTGAAAAGAATGAAAGCTATTGATCTAGTGTTGTTGTTGTGCGCTTTGACATAATTTCCACCTTATAGCAACCCTAAGGTGAACCTATCATGGGGCTTTCTTGGCAAGATTTGTTTAGGGGGGAATTGCCCTTGCCTTCCTCTGAAGATGAATGCAACTTGCCCAAGGAAAACCAGTGGGTTTCTGTGTCTAAGCAGGTATTCAGACCCTCGTCTTCAGAGTCATAGTCCAATGCTCAAACCACTACACCAAGCTAGGTCTCTCTAATATACCTCAAGTAAGCTGAGAAATAGTCAGGCTTCCATCAAGATGTTTTCTAAACTTTGCATAAGACAAGGTTTTGAACCTTTCCCCCCCATTAAGGGCCATATTTCCTTGGAGGCAATCTGTTGGGGGCAGTGTAGAAATTGTGGGAAAGCCTTAAGTGGGCTTCCTCTGTCTTTGTTTCTCTCTTTCTGTCTTCACTTATTCTTTCTTTCTCTCAGCCATGCTTTCTTTCCTCCTCTGCTCCTTCTTCAATAGGCGAATGGTGATACATGTTCTCTCTTTGTAGAAGTCTGATCTGATCCCTTGAAGTGGGCTTTTCAAATCAGTCTGCATGAGTTTAGGCAGAGGGTTGCACATTGCCCAAGGGCCACAGGTTACTGACCCTTGCCACTGACGTGTCTTGTTGAAACAGATATTTTTTTCTTTAGTTAGTACAATAGAATAGCCATAATGGCATTAGGCCACAAGAAAACACATGGTGGATGGAACGATTTAAAAGAGACAAATGTATACAGTTTTTGCAGACAATTATGCTATATGAGAAGGAGTCAAAAAAGCTCAGGGATACCAATTTATATGACCTAATGTGTAAAAATACTTTCTAATACCAAATATGGAGATCTGTTACTTTCAGAGTGTGAAAGCCAAACCCACCTCCTGTTACCCTTTTCCTAAGAGAATTTTTTGGGTTTCTTTTTTAGTATTTTAGCACTAATCCACTCAGTCTTGGGTTGACTTACAGCTGGATTCCAGCCATCTGCTTCTATTTTCCCAACAGTTTACTACTTAAGAATTTTTCAAAAGCTCAGCTTTAATTGTGAGCAGTAGGCATTTTTTTACTTGCATCTAATCTAAATTAATTAGCATATGCAAATTAGCAGCAGCCAAAGAGACATTGCAGCTGCAACCCAATCCAACTACTCAATCATTATTTTGGCAAAGTTACCTTACACAGGGGGTCATTTAATTTTAACTCTAGACCATAGATAATTGTAAATTCAAATAAGTTTAAATTAATTGCCACATGTAAAAGAGGAACTGTCTAAAGAGAAGCCATACCACAATCCAGTATTTTGTCTATAATTGTAGTACTGATGACTCACAGTACCTTAGAACATTGGTTCTTAACCTTTCAATCTCCAGATATTTGGACTTCAACTCCTGGAAGCCCCAAATGATATGGGAAGTGGTCAAGGATTCCGAGTGATGAAATGGCATGTTGGGAGTAGGCAATAAGACAAAACAATTAGATAGCCCAGGCCAGTAAACAGCAAGCATGAATAGACATGTTGGAAGAAGGCAACAAGGGAAAACCTCTAGATACTCTAGGTCAGGAAGCAGCAAGCACCATTGAGTCACAAGTTCAGGAGGCATGGAACAGCCAGAGGTGTGTGTGGGGGGAAGAAGGCTTGGAAAAATTCAGAGAATCATGGGGAGGAATGATGTTGCTGCCTCCTCGGTTGCTGCTCCCCTACCCTCCAACACTGGGCCAGCTCAAAACATCTGAGAGAAAAGACAAGATGGCACAACACTCCACTTCACTTCAACATTAGTGACAAGATGGGTGTCTCCCACTGCAGGTAAGAGCTGCAGACTCACTTACAGCAGGGTACACAGGACGAGCCTTGTGGCATGTATAGCTCTTTCTCCAATCTGTGCCCCATAGCATCTGACTCTTGGAGACAACTGCATTGTTGTCCTCATCACGAAAGAAGCAGGTCAGACCTGCTCCCCAGCATCCATCACCTGAGGTGACTAGATCATTCTGCCTAATATTCAGACAGCTGGGGTTCAGGTGTGACAGCACCAGCATTGGTCCCTCTGTTGAGGCTCATGGGTCCATGGAATCATTTAAGGATATCATGTGACCCAAAAATAGCATTGTACAGGAGGAGCAGAAATGCAGCTCCTTCAACACCCCTCCCCCGGTTTCTGAGCTAAATCAATGCTACTCAAGGTGATGGTCATTAGACTGGTGCTGGTCTGCCAGCCATCAACTAGTGGCCTACAGTGAGTTTCCAGGAAAAGAAAAATGGCTCTATCTAATAGCTCTATCCAATACAATTGGAAGAAGAAGATAGAGAAAGCTGATTCTTTCTTCCAAGGCCAGGGGCATATTGTGGCATAGACCATGAACTCTGATATCAAAAATCAGAGTAAAGTTAAAGAAGTGCACCACGTCCATCATCATACCAAAATATAGTTGGCCCTCGGTATCCACAGACTTCCCATTTGCAGATTCAAGCATCTGATGGAAAGCCTGCATTGTCCTCAATGGTGGCATGTGCATGTGGCTGCACAACCATTAGAGACAACTCCCATTGTCCCTTGGTGGTGCATGTATGCAGCCACACTGACATTAAGTTCAGTTGTCCTCAGTCATGGCATGCACATGCTGCCATGGGACAACGGGGGCTGTTCCTAATGGTGGTTTGGCTGCACGCATGTGCCGCCATTGGAGACAATGAAACTTGAGCATCAGCAAATTTTGGTATCCATGGGGGTGGGGTCTGGAACAAATCCCCCGCAAATACTGAGGGCCAACTGTACAACCTGAAGAACATCTCTGTAGAATTTAATGACCATGTAAAGAACAGGTTTGCCTCACTAAGCCTAACTGACTAAGAACCAGAGGAGTTCTGGACTGAAACAAGGGGTAAATGTGTGTGTGCGTTGGGGGGGGGGAGAAACACTATTGGTAGCCAAAAGTAACGAAACTGGCCCACGTGAAAAGCTATACTGAATGACAGATGAAACTGTTCAAATGATTAAGAACAGAATAGAGGAAAAAGTAAAAGGAGAAAGAAGCAGGGCCAGTATCCTGAATGCAACTGTTCAATGACTTGTCCATAGGGAGAAAGAGAACTATTCTTATAATCCATGCAAAGAAATTAAAGAAGACAAAAAAAAGACCTCTCCCACAAGAACCAAGAAATTAAAGGGAATTTCAAACCAAGGACAGATATGTATGAGTAATAGGAAACTATTATGTGATCAGGACAAAAAGAAAAATGTCAATGAAAGCAGTATACTAAGGAGATTATTGCTTGGCTTTTAAAATCAGTTTACCTCTATCTGGCTTAATCTTAATTTGGGCAGCATCATGATCTTATCAGACATTTTTTGCTGCTGAATTTGCCACCTGAATACAGTCTGGGTCCAACCCTGCTTCCAGAGCTGTTCCTCGCAGCCATTTTCTTAAGCCGGAAAACTCCTGGATCTGAAAAGAGCCGTGAGGAGCACTCCTGGAAGTGGGGATGCACCCCAGCTGTATTCGGGCAGCAAATTCAGCACCAAAAAAATCTGATAAAATCAGGATGCCACCAGAATAAAGATTAAGCTGGATAGAGGTAAATTGATTTAAAAAGCCAAGCAATAATAAGAAACTCTATAAAAGAGATGAAATTATGAGAACCTCCTCACGGAAGTATAACTGAAGAGCTTTTTCCACAAAGCAGTGGAAAAAGCTCTCAAAGCAATTGGGAGAGCTGTTTCAAATTCTACCATACCAATAAGAGCTATTTCAAATTCTAGCAGAAATCGGCCAAACAACATGGAAAGCAAAACTATGGCCCACAGACTGGAAATATTGAAGATTAAAGTTAATGATTCCCTATACCTTTGCTCAATCACTAACCAAAATGGAGACTGTATAAAGTCTGACATAACCTCTGAACATGACTAGACTTGGAAAGGCAACTATGGGCCTTTGCAGACTGCCAGAAATAGTGCACATTAAATTGAGGCACTGCCCTGGCTCAGTGCTAGGGAGTCATGGGAATTGTATTTTTTTTCTGAGACATTGAGCCTTCTCTGTCAGAGAGCTCTGGTGCCACAATAAAATACAGTTCCCATGATTCCCTAGCACTGAACCAGGGCAGTGCCTCAATTTAATGTGCACTATTTCTGGCAGTCTGCAAAGGCCATGAGGGAAATAGATACGATCCTCAAGAGTAAAGACATATTATTAAAATACAAAAGTAAGAATTGTCCAGGACATAGTATTTCTGATTTCTATGTAAGGTTGAAGACTGGTCAGTGAAGAAAGCTGAGAGGAAGAAAATCAAATCATTTGAAATGTGGTGCTCAAGAAGATGCTAAAAAGGCAGATGCTAAAAAGACAAAAAGAAAGCAGGGCTGAACTCTCACTGGAAGCAAAGATGACTATTCTGAGGCTGTCATACTTTGGACATATCATGAAATGACATAGCTCATTTGGAAAAAATGATCATACTTGGCACAGTAGGAAGTGGTAGGAAAAGGCAGTTGGTGACTGCAGCTCTTGGAGTTCTCTCATTCCTAAAGTTACCATAAGTCAAAGTCAACTTGATGACAAATAACAACAATCCAGTGGGCACAAGTATGGCACCAGTTGGCAAAAATTTGCTGAATCCCTCATAAAAGACTGAGAAGTCCTGAGCCAGAGGATGCCACAGATGAGAGAAAATCTTCAGCAAAGGAGGGCTGGGTTGGACTCTGTCCTCATGTAATAGGTCACTGCTAAGGCATGAGATTAAGATGATAATTGAACAGTAATCCTTTGTAATCATAGATTGGTTGTGTCTCCATTTACTGACTTCTATTATTCTGCCTTCTATAAAGTATCTGAAGTGGCAGTGATCAGCAAGTATGTTTTGTTGATTTAAAAACCGGTTTACACACCAGTCATTAAGCACTCTGACAGAAGGTTCCTAAAGGGCCCTGAGAGGTAACTAATCCATGCTAAGGTATCCCAAAAACATGGTCAGGGAGAAACTGTTGGCTTCCGGTGGTACCAGTCTATGGCCACTTTTTTGTCCTCAGTAATGCTTTGAGGAGGAACCCTGAAACCCATTGGTCAAATATGTAGGCTTTCCCCCCGATTGTTGTGGGTCTCAGACAGAGGTACACTAATGCTTTCCAAAGATTTGTCATGGAAGTGGTTTGTTTTTTCTGGAATACCTCTCTGTCATGTGAATGGGAAAGTGAAGCACCAATAGAGGAGTGTGAAAAAAAAGGTGAGAAAGTTTTAGTGTTAGATTTGCATTCCTAAGGCTTTCAGTCCTGTTATACTCATTTCCGCAGACCTTACTACCTCCCATTAAACATCATATGCAAGTTGCACACAAGGCATACATATGTGAAAGCATTCAAAACAGTCCATGATCGGTGTATTACTATTACAATATCCTGGATAGGTTACATATCCAGCATGCTGGCTGGCATTTTACTGATTACTGGGGGAAAAGAAGAAAAGAAAAGAAGACCAATCCCTTGTGACTTCTCATCTTGAAAGAAAACTGTGTAAAGGACACTCTAGATGTCAGGAAGAGAAATGAAAATACAAAGTGTTGCATGGGGAAAGATTAGACCTGCAAACTCTCAATATCCTAGTGAGGGTGTTGAATGGTTAGTACACCATGTACTCCACTTTTAATCTTGTATTCACTTTTTGTTTCTGTTTTTATGTTTGTTTTTGTTTATATTTTAGGTATAAAACATTTTATACATAAATCAATCAATATAATTTTTTAAAACTATTCAAAATGTGAAGGTGTACACACAACTGCATTCCATTGTTCAAAAGTTCTAAACAAACATGCACAATATCTGGGCTGGGAAGTATTTTGATTGGCCTCATGATATGCATGGCACCCAGTTTAGAAAAAATAATTTCCCTAACCTACCTCAAAGGATTGTTGTGAAGACAAAAGTAGAGCCACATACAAAAACAAACAAATACACCTAGAATTTCAAGCTAATTCATCTGGAATTTATACTGGAATCCAGCACCCTTCCTATTGTTCTCCTTTAAATTGTATTTTGAAGGTTATAGGTATGATTTGGCTAAAACTTGAGGAAAATAAGGGAAGAAGGTTGGTGGGTTCAGAATGTCTCCCTGTAACTTACATGTTGATCTGTCCCTACTCCCTTTTTTCCCTCCCTATTGTGGGAGTACTGTGACAAACAGTTTGGCATTGCAGTTCCAACCCTTGGGCTCCTATCACTCATCTTGTTGATTCACCATTAAGATCCTTCTCTGCATCTGGTACTCAGGCCTCAAGGAACTAGTAGATGGAACAGATGACCATGTTGCTCAGTAGATTCAGGGTGATAAAGCCTGCCCAGTTTACAACTCTACAAGAGTTGCAGAAATAACAGCAGTTATTACTGAAATAAACATCTGGGTGTTTCCACCCACAGTATACATCCTGGTGGTGTTGTACTGTTTTAAAGTGTATGGTTTTTAAGTGCTTTTATCTTTTTAATTGCATTCTATTTTTTAAACAAATGATTAGTTTTAATATTGGAATAGTTCAGTTCTATTTTAATGGCCATTTTTGTATGTTTTTTAATTGTACTGTGCTTTTACATTGTAAGCAGCTTTGAGTTGTAACTTTGGGAGGAAGCGGGATATAAATAAATTGATGATTACAACAACAACAGCAGCAATAGCAACAATAACACATGGTTACCACCTCCATTTCAAACAAAATAACACTTCTCCCTGCACCCTCTTCATATTCTCAGCTCTTAAAAACCCATTCAGATCTCCTCCTTTCTTCTCTTCTTAACTAGCGTATCTTTATCTGCCTCCAACTCATTTTCTACCTAGCCTTCTGTAACCCTTTTATAGACAAGCTTCTGGTTTTGTATTTCTCTCCCATAGGCTGCTCACAGCATTATGAAGGCTGTGTTTGCTGTGATCTACCCAGACTTGTCTAACTTCTTGCTTCCCGGGTACTTTCTTCTGAATACTCCTCAAAAAGCAGCATCTGCAGCCTGAAGATTTTCCAGTCATTGTTGCATTGTGGTTCTACTTTGCCCCAAGATGGCCCTGCCATTACAGGAGTGAGATATCTCAACCACCCAGGCAGCCTACCTTCCAGGCAGCCTACACATCCAATAGAAGCCATTCTTTCCTTGGTGTCCCACTGCTCTGGCTTTCACAATACTGCAGTACACTGTTATAGCACTATTATTTCATTTTTACTACTATGACTGCCTCCTGTAGAATCCTGAGATTTGCAGTTTTGGGAAGAACATTTAGAAATGTCAGCCAGAGAGCTCTCACTAAGCTACACATTTCAGAAATCTATAGGAGGCAGTCATAGCAGTTAAAGTGGAATAATAGCGCTATAACAGTGTACTGCAGTATTGGCTGTCCTTCTCTTTAGGGATCCTGCCCTCCAAAGGCAGGATACTTTCAAACAAAGGAATGGCACCTCTTCAGAAAGAGGACTGTCCTCTGGAAAGCAGGATGCATAGCTATAATGCCACCCCCCTTCAAGGTGTGATGAATTCTTTTGGCAGGGATTTCCCCTGTGAATTTCACAGGGTTCTCTTTTTAATATGTACTACATATGTAACTATGTATATAAAAAGATATAATGCCAGGCAAAGACAGAAGATTGGGCCAATTCCTCAGTGCAGAAGAGTGACTAAATATTGTATTGCTTTGCTTTTTACTGTTGTCAAATTCAGAACATTTGTAACTCATAAACAAAATGCATGTTAGTCATTAAAGTTCGAATTTAGGCTGGCAGTAAAAAGTAATACGAGAGGACTGCAGCTACTGATACTATTGATGCTGTTCTTAAACATATGGTTCACAATCATTAACACAACGTTCAAAAATAAGAAAGCTACATCCAATGGTTGCCTGAGCTTTTCATCGCTAACTGATGAAATATGCTCTTTCTTTTCCCCAATACTTTCACATAGCCAAAATTGCCCTTTGGACAGCTGAAAAACAAAGCCAATCCAGAGCCAATTTTATGGTATGCATGTTTTATAAATATATGGCATAACAGCTATCAGGTAGTGGTCAGATGTGGGTGATCACTCCAGAAAAACTCAGATGGAAGTTTGCACTGAATACAAAAACAAGCAAATCTATATCCTGCCCCTCCTTTCCCCTTGGTGGTTAGGGGGAATATATATTCCAGCTCAATCTTAAACTTTTTTGGAATTGAGATATGAAACTGTGGCCTTCAAGATGTTTTTGGTTAACAGTTGCCATCAGCTCTAGTTAACTAACAGTGAGGGATTATGGGACTTATATCTATTACCTGGAGAGAATCTCGGACTTTACAATGGAGTGACGTTCTGGTGATGGGTCAAATGAGATGTCCCAACTCGATTCCTTCTCCATTCCAAGGTAATTATCAGTATGGAAGACCATATTGCAGCCTGAGCCAGAAATGAAAAAGAATCATATCATATTATTATTATTTACCGATTATTATTAAGCTTTACACAGCGCTTTACAAAGTCATACCAAAATACAGATAAAAACCTGCCTATGGCATACAATCTAAAAAACATCCAAGACAAATGATGAAGGAAAACTATATTTGAACTCTGCAGTGTTGTAAATAATAATAATAATAATAATAATAATAATTTATTTTTATCCCACCCCTCTGCATGCATAATCACGTAATTACGTGAGTGCGGGGGATGTTGACCACACTGAGTGACACTTCTGAGGAGGGGTGACACCCAAACAGGCCCTCCTCTTGCCTTCACTGATGCCATAGCTCACTCAGATGAAGGAAACAAGGCACTGGAGAAGGAAGGGTGAGTACATGTGCACCCCTCTCACCTTCTCTGGTGTTATGGCTGGCTTGGACAAGGAAGCCAAAACACTACAGAAAGAGGGGCAAGCACATGTGCACCTCTTCTACTTTCTCTGATATGTGGCTCTCTTTGATGAGGGAGCCAAGGCACCAGAGAAGGAGGAGCAGTGTATGCCCCTTCTGTCCCCTTCCACTGCCTCAGCTGCCCAGCTGCCCACCCAGCCCCCAGCAACCTTGGGTGGGTGGCAGGTGGGTGGCTGTTTGAGCAAGTGAGGGAGTGGGATGGGAGGAAGGGCAGGGTAGCCCACCACCACTGCTACCTAGCAGCCCTTTCTGGGTCTGGTTTAGTGGCAGGTGGCTGGGGAGGGCGGCAGGCAAGTGAGACAATGGAAAGGGAGGGGGCAAGGCAGGGCAGGGCAGGGCAGGGCAAGACAAGACAGGACATCTCCCTCCTGGCATCCCCTTCCAGTCACTTGGTGATACTAACAATAGAGATGCCATTGGAACTCTGTAAACTACCAGCATTTTGGAATCCAGACTTATACGCTACACATGACTATTGCACAGTCAGAAGTGAATTTTGACCTACCAAAGTGAGTTGCAGTGGTGTAAGTCTTACTTATGTCATTTTAATTCACTGAGGGGATGCCAGCCCATGTTTTGAAAAATGATGAAAATCCAGAGTGCTGCTTCTCAAAAAGACCTGTAAAAGATATTACTAACGGGGCATTTTAAAACAATTGCTCCAATTTCAGCATTTCTTTTATTCAGCTGATTTTATAGCGGTCTCCCATTTTTTTCTGTTCCACTGGGATGACTTGCAGTGGACCAAAATGTAAATACAATACAGGTCACAATTACTGAGTACATTACAAGTAGCAGGTTACACTTCAAAACCTTTAGTTCACAGAGCAAAAGACTATCCATCATTTTTATTATTCTAAAGGGCTGAAAAGGCTTTAGAAACTTTGCCTAGGAAGCAATATAGATTCTGAACAGCTGGACACAGTTCCTTCTCATATTACCATAGTTTAATACAGAACTTTATTTTTCAGTAAATAGTCTGGACATTATGGATTTATTTTTTAAAAATAAACCCTCTAGAAATCCATTTCTTACCAAGTTTTTTCTTTATTTAAAACAGGAACAAACTGCTTAGCCATTCTAATTCATATAATCATTAAGGCACCAGATTATTACTCAGTATCTCACATAATATTGTTGTGGTTGTTATTATTCATGTATTTTCATTTTACTGCCTATGGTAAAACACACAATGCCATACCCCACATCCCAGTCAAAGTAAGGTTCATCCTACCAACACTAACCATATTATTTTACCATATGACACAGAAAATCTCACCTTCCCCCATCCCTGATAGTATAGCTCATTTTCTTGCTGTTGTGTAACTCCAAGCTATTTCTGATGTATGGCATCCCTAAGATGAATCTATCAGGGTTTTCTTGGCAAGATTTGTTCAAGGGGGGCGGGGGGGTTGCCATTGCCTTCCTCTGAGGCTGAGACAGTGTTACTTGCACAAGGTCACACAGTGGGTTTCCATGATTTGAGTGGGGGTTTAACACCTGTTTCCCCTCAGTCATGCATGTCCCCAGCTAGTGCCCAGATCATTAACAAAAGTGAGTGCAATAAACTCCTATGTAATATTTTGATGTATTTTCATGACAT
>CM034706.1:245694289-245712643 GCA_020142125.1 Phrynosoma platyrhinos | reverse complement strand
GTTAATTTTTGGGTATAAATTTCTCAACTTATAGTTGAGTATATACGGTAATGAAAATCTCCAAAAGACATAACCTAGAAAAAAGTCAGGGGGGCTTTGCATACTGCCAGAAATAGTGCAACTTGAGTCCACTTTAAGGGTTAGGGTTAAGGTTAGGGAATCATGGAAACTGTATTTTATTGTGGAACCAGAGCTTTCTGACAGAGAAGGCTCAATGTCTCAGAAAGAAAAGAAAAAAACCAATTCCCATGACTCCCTAGCACTAACCCTAACCCTTAAAGTGGACTCAAGTTGCACTATTTCTGGCAATCTGCAAAGGTCCAGGGTGTCTTCCAACAATGGCATGAGTACCAGTGCTGCATTATAAAGGCCTGTGATGACATCCCAAATCACATCTAAAATATTACTGGAACAAACAAGATTGAACAAACAGTGTTGACTATATAGTCACAGCAGTGAGGAGGGATCCTTGGCCCTGAAGATGTTGATATGCTACTACTCCCATCATACTTCCTCAATAACTGCATTGGATAAGGGTGATGGGAACTGTGGTTCAATAGAGGGCCACAGGTTCCTTAGCTGTGGGTTATTGTAGGAAGGCTGTGACCAGCACATATTTAGCATTTTTTGTTAAAAGATGTGTTCCCAAAGTAGGTTGGGGGCTACTTCCCAAGATTACTGCTGCAGCCCTGCTGTAATCAAAATGCTACTCCTAATGTGCATCTCCTTTGCTTTTTCTATGTA
Source organism: Phrynosoma platyrhinos (assembly GCA_020142125.1). Classification (NCBI taxonomy): domain Eukaryota; kingdom Metazoa; phylum Chordata; class Lepidosauria; order Squamata; family Phrynosomatidae; genus Phrynosoma; species Phrynosoma platyrhinos. The sequence goes on along the minus strand of CM034706.1, from coordinate 245,711,899 downwards.
TTATACACCAGCTACAACAGAGACATGAACCCAAAGAACTCACAAAATAATACCTGTACAAAAACAGGATTAAAGTCAGGATTAATGATAAAATTGGCACCAGTGGCAGCAGGACAGATTCTAGGCTGATGTTTGTGTTTATATGCTTATATATCCAAAACCACAAGTGGCATGGCCAGAATTAGAAGGAAAATGGAAATACTTTGGCTCAGTCCTGTTATCAAGGTGTACAGGAAAAAAAGGTTCATGTATATATCCAGACACTGACTCTGGTGATTGCAGGTTGGCAGTTCGAGGCCCAAGCACTGTGCGATGGAGTGAGCTCCTCTCACTAGTCCCAGCTTCTGCCAGCCTAGATGTTCAGAAGCATGTAAAAGTGCAAAGATATAAATATGTACCATTTCGGTGGGAAGGTAACAGTGTTTTGTGCAATCATGCTGGCCACATGACCTTAGGATCATCTTTGACAACGCTGGCTCCCTCAGCTTAGTCAAAGGAAAAACCTTTACCTTTTTAATGTATCTTTTACTTTTTCCATATGAAACATCATTAAGAATATATTCATGTAGAGAAGCATTGTTGGTATACCCAGCAATGATTTTCACAACTGTACCAGTACTCTTTTGAGAGCCAGTAACTCCAGAAGTAGATTTCTGCTGACTGAATATATCTATGACCTACCAGTTCACAGGAACATGATATAATTGAGGAAACACAGACAAGAGTGTGGAATACTTATTGGAAGCCAAGACTTTTCACTTCGAGCTTCCTGAAGAACAAAAAAAAAGTCTTTTGGAAACACATATTGCCTCATCTATCCTACTGATTTGATATATAATTTGCAGCATGGAGATAACAGATACCTTGAGTTGGAAGGACTTATTAAATCAAAAGAAGGGAAACTAATACCTGAACAAACATATGTTGATCTCTTGTCTTTTTCCTTTACTATTCCTCCTCCTTTCTTTCTTCCTTTCCTCCTCCTTCTCCTTTGAAATCTCAGAAAAGAGAGATTACATGAACTCCCTTTATACAGCTGGTTTCACTGATTAATCTTTCCTTGGAACTTAATAGTATGAACTTGATTTAGCTGTTTTAATAAATGTAGTGCTTTTCTGTGGCAAATCTATGCTTTGGAAGTAAATTAGAGATATTCCAGCCCCACTCTGCTTATGTTGAAACAGTCTTAGTATTAAAGAACATGTGTTGGAATATGTGGAACACTACACAAATGGAATTATCCTCTGTACTCTCCGAGGGAGAGGACACTGATGGGAAATGGAGTAAAAGACTACAGCCTACAAACTGCAAACTACCTATCTGTAGAATGCCTGCCTTCCAGGAGTGGATGATGGTGGTGATGGAAGGGATTTGTCATCACCCTGTTTATCTCCTTTCCTCATTCTCACCTTTTACCTCTTCTTGCTACCATTACCTTCACCTCCACTGATGGTATAACTAGGCTAGGGGAGGTATAGGATCTCAGTGGTGCATTGTTCATCTCCAGAGAATATATGAGCATAGTTATGTTGGCTCAAATCAAAGGCCTATCTGGACCAACATTCCGTTCACACAGGGAGCAATCTGTTGTCCATGGAAAACCTGCCAGCAGGACGTGAGTGGAATTGCACCTTTCATGTCATCCTCATTAGCAAGTGATAGGCATACTCACTCTGATACTGATGGCAATATACTGTTATCATGACTAGTAGGTTTTGATGGCCATATCATCACTGAATTTGTTTACTCTTCTCTTAAAGCTGTCTAAATTGACAGCCATCACTACATTTTGTGGCAGTGAGTTCTGCAGTTTTTCCTTGGTGCTGCATGAAGAAATATTTACTTATGATTCTCCCACCAGTTCTTTTAGGATTTCAGGAGTGTTTTAAATTTCAGAGTGCATAATTGAGAACACCGTTACCGGGACCAACCAATATGGCTTACATGTGTGCAAGCTGTTAAATTCTCCAGAATTCTATTAGGCTATTAAAAACACTTTTGTCCTAATGAAGATTTGAAGAAAATCTGAAAGCTTGTACCTTTTTGGTTGGTCACAATAAAGATATTACCCATTGTGGATGATGATTAATTTGCTCAAGGACTAATACTCCTATCTATGTGTTTTATTTGCTTATATTTCAAGTCTGTACAGTGGTCTTGAGGGCACATATTCCCCCACACACTGGTCTCAGACAACAGTATACTGATCTCCTCTTCCATTTTTTATTTTGATTTTTTTCAAGTATACAATGAACTAAGAAAAAACAGTCTTTCAATTTAAACAAGGAATGACAGAAACAACCCTTCATGGATTTTTCCCTTTCATACAGGAACTTAACAACTATCAAATTCTTTGGCAGTTTCCTGTGTTGTGCTAGGATGTGTTTTTCCAAAAATGTAACCATTACTCAGGTGGCATGTGTAGCAAATTGTTTATTTGCTAAAACCAAAAAGTTATGCCAAATACTAGGAAAGTTATCATGCTTTGGTTTACCTCTTGATCCTGTTTCTCTTTAATTTACCAGTGAAGGTGACAGTTTTAGGAGATGAGTGCCCAAAGTAAAAGGCTTCTGGCACTGGGTGTTACCTGATGCCAGGGATGGGACTTCTGCCCTCTGGGGGCAAGACTTCCAGGGCAGAACCTCTTCCCCCTGCCCTCCTGGGCCTTCAGCTGCCTCTACAGAGGCAGCTGAAGGCCTGGGATGGCCAGGAAAGAAGAGGAACAGGCATGTGCCTCTTCCTCCTCCCCCTGCCCTCTGTCTGCTGGGAAAAATGGCTTCGCATACCATCTCAGGTTCACCATCACGGGACTATACAATGACAATTTCCCACACTTTTATATATTAGGAAAATATATATTTTAGGAAAACAGGGCAATTTTACACACTTTGTCAAATTATTTGCTTGTAGGCAACCCACTAGAGGATTTTCAGTAATGCTAAACACCACCTGAAACATGGCAGCAGCTAGCAAAAATATAATCAGCTCTTTTACTGATATGTGATAAAAATAGATATGATAAGCACCTCACTTTTTTTCTTTTTTGTAATTTGCTGATCTGTGATGTATGAGGTTTTGGAGATTGGTTTGATTCTACATACTGGTGTGTGAGCATCATTCATGTGCAGAACATGTGTTCCTATAACACACTTGTAGATTCTCTCTCTCTGTATGTGTGCTTTGTGCACACATCTGCTTTGATATTCAATGTTATATTCAGTGACATCTAGAAATCTATAAAAAGTGTGTGGGGGGGGAGTCCTCAGGACCTAGAATTTGACAGCATTACGGCAGAAGACAAGCAATATTGTGAAGTCCAACAAGCATGCACATGCAGTAAGAGGCATTAGAAACAAAACCTAAAGAGAAGTGCAGACCTCAGTGAGTACTACAGCACACAGTACCTCAGAATGTATTGGGTCTTTTCTGGTATCATTGTCTTCATTGTAACTTGAACAGCCACACAAGACATATTAAGCAAAGAGCCTTTCTCATCTAGAATGATATTTTTCATATTGGAAATACTGGTGGAGACTATGCAGAAAATAACAGTGAGGTATATGAAGAGTATCTTTGGTGTGTGTGTGTGTGTGTGTGTTAAGTGGCTATGTTTGTCTAAGGGTGGGTCTTATTTATTTATTTGTTAAAATATTCATATCTTGTCCTATATCAAAAAATTGCAGGACAGGAAAAAGTAAAGTCAATGCAAACAAATAAAAAATATTTAAAGCAATAAAAATAATTTAAATATCCCATCAGGTTTATATTAGCATTGTATTGCTGAGTGTCTAACTAAATCTTGTGAATATTTGGATGGCAGGGGTTTGGACTTGATGGCCCTTGAGGTCTCTTTCAACTCTATAATTCTATGAGTCTATATTTGCAGAGGATGCATCATTAAGTCAGAAGAAGCATTATTAATTGGAGTTGCCTGTTTGCCTAAGGAGGCTCTTCTCTCAATCTGGGCAGAGCATTTGAGTGTGTCAGCCAGACTCTCAATAGAGTAGTCATTATTTATTATCCTAATGAAATGACTGTATGATTCTGAGGGGGTAGGAAGCATCCCTTGACAGACATCAGTACTGCGATCATGGTAGTAGTGATGAAGATGATGATGATAATTATGATTTACTTAATCACACTTCCCACCTTTCCCTAGGACTCAAGGCCGCTTACAAAGACAATGTACAAAGTCAGAAGTAAAAGCATATCAAAAGGTATGTACTTAAATTGCTTAAACTGCTTATGGAATTAAAAGAGTTTATAACAAATCCATTAAAAAGGCAAACAATAATAATCAAGAGAACAACATGTTTGCTGTCAACTCCTAAAATAGAAAAGAATAGAAAAGTTTTCACATGCTGATGAATGGAAAGCATGGCATACAAACTCAGCCCTCTTAGGGATTTTGGACTTCAGCTCCCAGAAGCCTCAGCCATGTTGGCTAATAGTCTGGGATTCTGGAAGCTGAAGTTCCTCAGCCCTTAAAGGGGACAGTTTGCCTGCCCCTGGATGCATCCTAATCTCCCTAGGAAGGTTTTCCAAACCTGGGGCAGCCACTATGAAAGCCCTTGCACATATTCTCACCAGGTGTGCCTGTGATGGTTGTAGCACAAGGAGGAGTCTCTCTCTTGAAGATCTTAGAGTCTGGGAAGGCTTATACAGGAATGTATATGATAGCATCAATGATTTGCCAGATTGGTGTCCTCAATCAGCCACAACTGAATAGCCACAACTGAACAAGATTCCCACATATGCCAAAGAGGTCCCCTACTGGCCACAGTTTCTCAAACACAAAAATAAGCCCAAAGTATGTATACTGATCCCAACTGGCCCCTGGTGGCTGATAGTTTCCATACAATCTGTTTCAGGTTTGGTTCATACTTTAAAAGAGGTATCCAAAGTGTTCTATCCTATCCTCCAAATAGGTTCAGAAACTTGGATTGTTCATTTAAAATTCAGCCCAAATTCCAGAGCAGATTTCCTCACATCTATAGGAAGTTCCAGCAGCCACTGGACTGTTATGCATCTTCCTCTGATACATGAAATGGTGCTTCCAACTGTCAGCAGTTCATACTTGTGCATGCTATTAAATGAGAATGTTATTCACATCCCGTTGTGATTACACATGAGGAACGTATCGTGGTTATAAGTTGTTTTGGATAAAAGGCATAACCAAAGAACATTGGGTTTGAGTGCTTTTATTAGATTTGTGGTCTTCTTCATAGTTCTTACCAGAACTTGGAAGAATGCACAAGTGTAGTAGGCGTCTGGATTCAGCAACAAAAGAAAGCTCATTTGTACTATTTCTTTTATTTGAAAGAACAATAAGTACAGGGAGAGAGAGATGGAAGGTCTTTTTCTTTTTTCTTTTGAATCTGCCAAAGTTAAGTCGTTGCTGATGCAAACAGCATCTCAAGTTTCTGTTTGGGTTTGGAAACATTTATGAATTGCAATTGAATGAACTTCTCAACTCTGAACTTCAACCTCCATTTTCTTCCCTGACTGATACCAAAAATGACTTTCATTTCATCCTGTATCTCTCACTGCACAGGAATGGGGGTATGTAACCTGTGGGGGGGGGAGGTAATAGGAAAAAGATTGGTTTTATTTGGCACCACAACATATTTTCAGATGCCAAATTCTTTGGCTTCTGTAACTTTGGGCTTGTAATAAGTGTGATTCCAATACACATGGTAAGAATTAATTTCATGCTGTTTAAATACGGAGAAATGTACTTGTACCAAATGGGCACTGATAAGTATATATTACATTTAGCTCAAGGACATGTACCCATAGTAAGTCTGATGGTGTCATAATTCATTTGGAGAAATGAGAAGCTGTGCGGTTGATTAGCAGTCCAGAGGTCGAGAACCAGTATATCAGTTTGAAGCTGGAGAACCAAAACCAGCAGGGAAAATATGCAGAACAACAATCTGGATTCAAAAACAGGGCAGTCTCTAAGGTGGCTTGGATGCTTCTTACAGAGTCATAACATTGCCTCCAGCAGCTATAGAGCATCTGTTGCCTGATTTATCTAGGTTGGCTGATTGTTCCATGCAAACAGTTGAAGCAGCACCATCTTAGTTGTGCTTAGTTTCTCTCCAAACACTGCTAGCCTTTTTGGGGGATGCACAACAGCTGGCTGGGATGGTAGGCATTCTAGGGTGAACCTCAGGAGAAATCTCTAGAGGAGGATCATCTTTTTGCCCACCACCCTCACAGGTACATCTGATGGGAACATAGGAGAGGGCGTTCTTGGTGGCTGTACCCTGGCTGTGGTATTCTCTTCCTAAAAAGGTTAGACTGGCTTCTTCCATGGTGTCCAAAGGTTTGTTTTTGCTTTGCTTCAATAAACCTTTGGGAGGTGACTGTGCTGGAGTGTGGTGGAGTCTCCTTCTTTGGAGGTTTTTAAACAGAGGCTGGATGGTCATCTGTTGGTGGGTCCTTTGACTGTGTCTTCCTGCATGGCAGGGGTTGGATTGATTGGCCCTTGTGGCCTCTTCCAACTCTATGATTCTATGACTTTTTATAGGGAAAGGGCTTTTAATAATATGCTTTATTGACATTATTTCTTTATTTTTAATGGATGTTTAAAATTTTCTTTTAATTTTAATGCTTGCATGTTTTTACTGATATGAGCTTTCATTTCTGTCTCCTGAATTTTTGTAAGTTACCTTGATTCCCAAGGCTGTGAAAAAGACAGGATATAACTAGAATATAGGATTGATTTTCAGGGCTGTGGAGAAGATAAGTAAGTATAACAACACACCTGTTTCCTTGCTTATGCCCATACATTCTATCTAGAAAAAGTAAGTTAAGCCAGTGGTTCAAATCAGATCAAATATACTGATAGCAACCAATTCAAGACATATTTAATTAAATGATTTATGCATAAATTCAGAATTTCAGTGTGTTTCAAGGAGATTTCCTTTATCAGAGCACTAGTATAGGAACTTTATTCTAACCCAGCTAAATTTAAACTGTTCTTGTAAGCCCACTGCACTGGGGAACCTGTGGCTTGTATGCATCCATTACCTAACCGAATTTTATGTAGCAGTCAGCACCATCTGGCTCTCTAGATTTTGTGATATCCCTCTAATATAGGAATGTGAAAACATCTCTCTATTTCATTGCATTTCCCTGAATCCTACTTGCATTTGCTTTGTTTCTATCAGGCTGTGATGCTTGTTTGTGTCTTACCTGCACTTTCTGTAAAGTACATGTTCATTTACACACTGTTCCTAATACATGCATTTTTGTATATATTCATTCCACTGAATAAATTGTGTCTGTGCATGGATTTCAGATGAATTTTTGTCTGCTTGCATTATTAAAATATGTGTATGAATTTGGGCAAGCCTTGCAAATGCATAGATTTCTTAACTGAAGTCTGCTTTCTTTCACAGAAGGTCTCAAGAGGAGCAAAATGGATAATTTTGGTGAGAATTTCCAAATCACCAAAAATATTTTTCATTCCTGCTCTTGATTTCTAAGAATTACTTTACTTTTGCTTTGCATATGTGTACACACACACATGCACACTCACAAATGGTAGAAAAGTGATGGGGCCATCCAGAAAGAGCTGTGGAATCCTGCACATTTTGCTTACTTTGGGCTCTGGTTTTGCCCCAAAGCTCTAATTCTGCTTATTGTTGGCCAACACTTTCCCTTGATATGATTTTTTTTTAAAAAAAATTCATTATTAGGACTTTATCACACGGGGATAATTGGAAGTATAAACAGTGTTTATCCTGTGAAAATTGTGCATTCACAATTAAGATTTTCATACAACATCACTATTAAAGTGCCATTATCCCAGGAATATCCCGCAAAAATTGCACAATTGCAATAAAGGTTTTCACATGACATCACAATCAAAAGTGATTAAAGTACCCATTATCCCTGGAATAGCCAGGCAATAAACAGCAACAAATCAGTATGGGAAAATCCTGTGAATTATTTGTTGCTGTTTATTGCCTGGTTATTCCCTAGTTATTCCCAGGACAATGACTTTTTTTTATCACACTGTGTGAGAAAAATCTTAATCATGTTTTAATAGTGATTGCGTGATTTTCACGAGATAAACCCTGTTTAAACTTCCAATTTTTCCCCATGTGATAAACTCCAATGCCTACCTAGTCCCATCAGTAAGCCTGCCTTTTGGCCAGTGAAAGAAATGGACAAGGAGTATGAAGAAGAGTTTTTATGCTTGAATGTCAGTTTAATAAACTGTTTTCCAGTATTTTCTCTCCAGTCAGAACATTGAAACATCCCAAGAGCATACAAGTCTTTGGGGACTTTGAAATATTCATAAGCATCAAGTTAATGAGATGCTTCACTGCCACAAGTGCAATGCAGTTTTTATATTGGCCCTATTTCAGCTGTTCAGAAGAGTGAAAATGAATGTGTGAGCAGAGGAAGTAGGCTAGTCCCTTCCCTTCATTGTCTCTCTCTCTTCACAGGGAAAGAATTTAAGGAAAGCCACTACTTGCATAATTTCAATGTGATTTTGGATCACATTGACAGCCTCCAACTGTCTTCTTCTTGTTCAGACTGTTACTTTCCAAGTAAAGAGAGTGACAATAGAGAGGAACAATTGTAGCCTTCTCTTTCTCCCCACAAATTCATATCTTGAAGACCTGAATAGGGCTACTGCCTATTCCAGTTGTTGCTCGTGAGATGAACTATAGAGAGAGAAACAGGATTGCACTGGAGAAGTTACACACATAAGTGACATCCAACAACAATATGCCAAAGACCTTCTCAGTTACCATGGATATTCAAGGGAGTATGTCATGGAAATGATGACTGGTCCTAACTGTATGGAAACAAAGAGATTAGTTGCTAATATGGAAATTTACCTGGCCAGGTTTTTAGATCACCCATAAGGAAAGGGAGGAGATTGAGGAGGGGGAAACTCCTCATGTTGTGAGGTAATGTAGCCACTGATGAAAGCTTGTGAAGTTAATAGTACCAGAGGACCAAATAAGAAGTGGGTTTTCTGTAGCCAAAAACATACATCATAAAATGGCTGTCTGACTGTCTGGCTGTTCTATATTTGCTAGAATGCTTGTCTTTTACAAAAATAGCAAAGGGGGAAACATGTAACCCTGATGGATTTCTTTATTGAGCACTGTGACTTGTGGTCCAGCTCCTGTATTTGGGTAGCAGAGGCCATCTGTGCTGTTCTGTATCAAGGTGGAAAAGCATGCTGGGCTGGCAGCATCATACTGTGGAACATTGTATGGGCCAATAGAGGGATCATATTTTCTTTTTGCATGGCACTGCTTCAGTCATTTGGGGGAAGGGGACAGTGGGTTGAAAATAAACCCTTTAAGAGTCTGCAAAAGAGGCACCATTCTGTAGAAGAAATGGACAAGGAGTATGAAGAAGTTTGGAGTCTCCTTCTTTGGAGGTTTTTAAAGAGAGGCTGGATGGACATCTGTCGGGTATGCTTTGATTTGATTCCTGCATGGTGGAATGGGGTTGGACTGGGTGGCAATTGGGGTCTCTTCCAACTCTATGATTCTAGTTTAATGAACTATTTTCCAATGTCAGTTGAATTCCCTACACTTCTACCCTCTTAAGACAAAGCAATACAGTACACTACCTACCACTGTTTTTGCTTCATATTTTCTTCCACCATGTTTATAAAGATAAAGGGCTTAGGTGGAAAGGTCAGAAAGCACCCCCTCCTCCAATTCTGCTTCCTTCCTTTCTTTAACTGGAACACCAATGACAGACCAGGTTGTATGGTGAAGCATGGGTAAATCATGCGTACCAGGGATTTATGATTATTTTTCAGAAGAATGAATAGAAGAATTACTCCGAGCCTCAACATACCACTGTTCGGCTATGGATATCTTCATTATGTAATATTCTCAAGTCCAGGGATGTATTGTAATAGTTTCTTGCAGTCACCACTAGCATTTAACATTATTAAAAAGTAAAGGTAATCCTCATTGACAAGGTTGTCAAGTCGTGTCCAACCATAGGGGGTAGTGCTCATCTCCGCTACTAAGCCGAAGAGCCAGCGTTGTCAGAGACTACTCTGTGATCATGTGGCCAGGATGATTGCACAGAATGCTGTTTACCTTCCCATTGAGAAGTGGCACCTATTTATCTACTTGCGTTTGCATGCTTTTGAACTGCATAGCTTTTATAAAATTTGCTGTTGTCAGTTCAAAGTATTTTAAGTTAATGATTGTACACTGCAGACAGAACTTTGGTTAGAGGCTAGTTTAAGAGGGCATTCAAACACATAAATATATAAAGAATTCTCACACACAATAATGAGGCTTTTTAATATCCAGAAATATATGCCTAACATAAAGTCTAATCAAGTGTTTAACAGAAGTGTATTCAGTCTACAGCCTCCCCTCCCCCCAAAAAAGGTTGGCATTCTTAAAAGGAAACATTTAGAGAACGCTTTATTTGCCCCCCAAGTCAATGTTATAGGAAAGTTAATTTGCAATGCTACATGATGTGGTAGTTTACAGATGTAACTCTGATCTGAACCTAGGTCATGGTTAAATTGAGTAGATTGAGATAAAGACAACCCAGCAAAAAGTGGAAACATGATAAGATTGGAGTATGTGGATTTCTGGAAGCAGAATTAACAGACAGGGCATTCAGGTTGCAAAAGTAAAACTCTAACTTGGATCTGATCTTGAGACAAAGCTAACTTTGTTGCCAAGGGTTAATATGTCAAAATGTAGAAGAAAAGTATCCGTCATGGGTGATGGGTAATATTGGCATTAATTCATAGGTGCATGCAGCTATCAGCAGTTTTCACAAGCTTGCTTTATAACTTCCAGTATCATTGGCTGGAGATTAATTTAATTGCCTGTAAGCAACATTTTGTTAATTATTATGTTAAAACACCAGTCAATAACTATGGTTGCATTAAGAAGCTAATTCATATATGTTTTTATTGAGGCATTCGTGTATATTACAAATTATTTGTTAAACAGAAGATGGACAGGGCACAATTATAGCACTATAGTAGCCCTTACAACATGCTATAGAAATCTACAGTTTGTAGCTTACTCAGGGACTACAGCTCTCTTTCTGAAAATTCTAAGTACCCCTCCCTAAACTACAAATCCAAAGATTACATAGGATGTTGCCATGACAGTAAAAATGGAACCATGGTGCTATAAATGTGTAGTGTGAAATGCACCTCAGAAAACAGGTTGCTAAAACAGATTCTAAAACTGAGAATTAGTTCTTAAGCTCCTTTTTCTAAATGCCTAGATTACTTCAGTGAGACCAACTTCATTGAGCCCACTACAAAAATACTGGATTTACTCTCTGGCCAAAAGGTGGCACACACCTCTATGATGCTGAATTGATTTAAATAAATAGTTGCACTAGAAGTTTAAGAGGCTAGCACTGGCAGCTGTCTCCATAGGGTTTTTAAATCACAATAAACAGCAATCAGTTTGGCCTATCTACACTGAAAATATTTTAGGGGCCCAACATATGGATTTGGTTGATATCACGTTGAGTATTCTATCCACAAGAGCTTCTGAATATATGAACATGTGTACCTACCTAGGGAATGTCCAGTTTCACCTAGTATGTCTTTATGTTTTTGATCATTTGTATGATATGTCATCTATAAGACTGCCATCTATTTTCACTCTTGTGTCTGGCCTTTGTGGCTTGGAAGTTCCTTTTCAATGTCATAAAACCTCAGGTTGTAAAATTCATAATGTAACTTTAACAACCACATCTGTTTTAAACATTTTTGTTGTAACAAGCCAATGTGAATTTAATGGCACAGCTATAAAAGTAAAAGTTGAAGGAAATTATCACAGATTTGTAAAGCCATAAGATAGGGCACCATACTTAGGCGAAAAATCATATTACAAAGAAACAACCTGTTTGCATTTATAGCAGTAAACTGTCCCATTTAAACATGTCATTTTAATTTGCATTAACATCTTATTTCACATTGTCTGTGATAACAGAAATTTTGTCCCTTTGAAGAACACTGTTGTGATCACTTTTTTTCTTCATTTCCTCTCTGAAACAATGAGTAAAAAATGGTTTCCCACCAGTGCTTTGGATGTGTGATTATGCATTTGTTAATACTGCCTCATAAATTAATTGATATGTCATACATTTTACAAGTCAGAAGGGCTTTCAACACAAGAAAACAGCTTTTTAAATTAAAAAAAGAATTAATTCTATTATGGATTTTCTCCTAGAAAAGGAAGCCAGCATGCTAGCTAATGGAAAGTGAAGCGGTGTTCATAAAATCAGCACTTCCTTTGGGACAGAGGAGGAAGCATTTCCAATCACATATTTACCTTTAAATAAATAAAAAAAATCTTTCAGCCCCCAGAAGGTCCACAAGCCCTAAACAAATATTTGTATATATTAAAAGGCAAGTGCAATAAAAAAATCTTTAAAACATTCACTTAAAAAGAAGATTAAAAAAAGAGGAAGAAACAGCTATTTAAAAACCATTAAAGGCTTAGTGGAATAAAATGTCTTGATCCTCCTGCCCCCATCTCCACCCCAATTCCTTGGGAGAGAGTCCCAGAGGTTGATGTCACTAAACTGATGTCAGTCTCTCATGGCCCTTCAGACAGCACCATTTTGGAGAGCTGTCAGGACCTGCTGACCACAGCCACACGAGGAAAGCCACATCCCTGCAAGTTCTCTTGAGGAATCTAACTCTGCTCTCCTCTACACAGACACACTGTTCATCAGCTTATACTGAGCAGGAAGAGTTATAAAAGAGTTTCCTGTCTCAGGAGTTTATCACATGGGAGGCTAAGTGGCCAAATCCCGTGCAGAAGTGGGATTTAAATCCCAGGAAAATGCCACAAAAGTGGGATCATTTTCAGACACATTGGGGGCATTGAGCATTACTGCGACCACAGAAAGTGGACAAAATCGTCTGCTTTTTACTTTTGGGAAAATCCCAAAAGTAAAAAGCAGACGATTTTGTCCACTTTCTGTGCAGGTTAATGTCACATTAATGCTCAATGCCCCCAATGTCATCTGAAAACGATCCCGCTTTTGCGGGATTTTCCCATTTTTTCCCACTTTTTGTGTGGACATAATCTGAAAACAATCCCACTTTTGCAGGATTTCCCTGGATTTCCCCAGATTTAAATCCTGTTTCTGCATGGGATTTGATTGTGTCGTAAACTCCTTACAATAACTTTAGTTTGAGTAAAGGTGCTTTTATATTATGCAGTTATAGCACTGTGATTCCACTTTAACTGCTATGGCAACACACTATGGAATCCTGGGATTTATAGGACTTTATTGTACTGCTTTTTAAATCGACTTACCTGTCCCAATTTAAATTTTAATTTGGGCAGCGACCTAATGTTATCAGAAGGATTTTGCCACTGAATCTGTTGCCCAAATACAGCCAAGGTCCATCCCCACTCACAGGGGCACTGAGCGTGCCTCTTTTCAAAGCTGGAAAACTCCCGGCCTAAGAAAATGGCCACTGGAGTACCCCTATGAGCAGGGATGGACTTGGGCTGTATTCAGGTGACAGATTTGGTGGCAAAATCCTTCTGATAACATCAGGATGCTGCCCAAATTAGAATTTAAATCAGAAGAGGTAAGTCAATTTTAAAAGTGGTGCAATAAAGTCCATAGTTTGGTGAGACACTAGAGCAGTGGTTCTTAACCTTGTTGGAGGTACTGACCCCCACCAGTTTCATATGCGCATTCACCGAACGCTTCTTACGATTCTTACGCATTCACTGAACCCTTCTACCGCCAATACAGACGGACCGTCAGTGCCATCCGGTGAGGGGAGTGGGCCACCGTGCTGTCAATCACGCCACATGGCCAATCAGAGGGCCACTTCTGTCGGTGGAGGCGGGACAAGCTGGTTTGGTTGGATGAATCGGATGTGTGTCTTGTCTTCTGCCGAATCCACGAGACTGACTCACCGAACCCCTGGTGTTCGATCGAACCCAGGTTAAGAACCACTGCACTAGAGCATTCTAGTTGAGAATTAGACAAACAAATGAGTTTTTGAACAGATCAAGGCTGAAATCTCCTTGGCAGCTAAGATGATTAAACTGAGGCTGTCATACTTTGGCCACATTGTGAGAAGACATGATGAAAGAAAGACAATAGTGCTAGGAAAGGTAGAAGGCAGTAGAAAAAGAGGAAGACCACATGCCAGATGGATAGACTCAATTATGGGGATCATGGGCTTGAATCTACAAGACCTAAGCAGAGCAGTGGAGAATAGGGGGTCTAGGATATGTCTCATCCACAAGGTCACCATGAGTCGAGGCTGACTTGAAGACAGCTCATATCAAACAAAAAACCCTCCCTTATGGAATCCTGCAGTTCCCAGGATTCCATAAGCTATGCTATATTATTATTATTATTATTATTATTATTATTATTATTATTATTAATTTTCATTTCTATCCTGCTTTCCCCTCAAAATTGGGACACAAAGCAGCTTACAGTCTAAAAACATAGTATGATTTAAAATTTACAAAAGTGACAATTTAAATGGAAAACCTATTACAATATTAAAACAAATAATTGTTTAAAAACAGAATACAATTTTAAAAAGATAAAATTACTTAAAATAATACAACACTCCCAAGACATTCTTTAAAAACTTTCTGTTTTAAATGCCTGTCTGAACAGGAAGGTCTTAGCCTGCTAGCAGAAGGACAATAAAGAGGGGGCCATTTTTGTCTCTCTGGGAAGGGAGTTCCAGAGCCTAGGGGCAGCCACTGAGAAGGTCCTCTCTCACATCCCCACCAACCATGCTTGCAATGGTGGTGGGACTTTCAACTTTTATCTATTTCAGTTTCACAATACTAAGTCAACAATGGGGCTATGCAGACGGGTGGCTCTGAACTGCCCCTACTAGTGGTGGATCGGGGCTGCAGCAACCCCATGCCACAGCCCCGATCCTTTTGCTGCCCCTAAAAAAGCGGCAATATGCTGCCCTAAGAACTGGCGTTGCAGCTCTTCCATGCCCTTTTGGCGCAGTGTGCGGCTGCCCCACCCGAACTTCACATCCAGGCTGGCCCTTTGGGCCGGTCTGCAAAGCCCCAACAACAACAAAATATTCAAAGGTTTAGGATATGGGTTAACAGAGGAAAAACACATATAAGGGATGCTTAACAGACAATTCCATTAGGAAGCCTTTTGTGATGGGGTCAGTTTCAAGCAGAAAGTGTATCTCCATAAGTCAGTTGTTCCTGATGGTGGTTTGGGTAAATGTGAGGTAGTGATAACATAATCAATAAGAGATGATCAGTAAAAGCAATGTGATTTCTTTTGTCCATTACACTACATTACATTTAACAGTCGTGGCAACAGTGATCATCACTGCTACTTTGTTCTTGTGTGTCAGCTGAACACATGTGCGGTCAGATGGCCAGTGCCAGAATGAAGGGCTTTGCAACATGGGGGAAGATTGGGTCAGCTCAAGGGCCAGGAAACTCTGGGCTACCCCATGCCAGTGTAGACAGGGCCTTATGGATTTCATACACTGAGGTGTATGCAGTATGATTTAACCTACTATCTATCATTCTAGTTTACACACATGTGCATGTGTATGCACAAATGCACATTTTCCTTCATTATTTCCCTTTAGAAAGCATTGCAGGATAGCAATATATCCTCAATACAGATATCTTTCAAATTGTCGCAACTCAAGTAAACATACTTAAGAAAACATGCAAGGATAGACTTAAATGTAATTGTTAGTGTCAAGTGCAGTTCTGTAGACTTCGGGCCAAAACACACTATAGAAATAATCCAGTTTGAGACCACTTTAACTGCCCTGGCTCAATGCTAGGGAAGTCTAGGAACTGTAGTTTTTTTTTTTTTAACATTTAGCCTTCTCTGTCAGAGAGCTCTGATGCCACAACAAACAACAGTTCCCAGAATTCCTTAGTACTGAGCTAGGGTAGTTAAAGTGGTTTCAAACTGGATTATTTCTGCAGTGTGTTTTGGCCCTTACTGAATCAAGGAAACTTGGTAAGTCAGAACTTCAGTGATTCAATGGGTTTATTCTACATGGGACTAATAACTTGATTTAGGTTGGAATTCAGAGACACAGGCATGTTCATCTGGAATATCACTGTGCAAAGGAATCCTGTAGAACCTTTGAGGCTGTGTAGAAGTTATAGCACAAGCTTTTGTAGACTTGGTCTACTTGCTCAGATTCCTTCAAATGTCTTATATTGAAAAATATAACTATTCAATTATTTTTGCTGAACTCATTGTGAGAATCAGCTGAACTGTTTCTATTATACTGTAAAGGAGGACACTGTTGCTCTACAACTCCACCAAAGATATATTAGCCATGGACTCAGCCTAGTCCATCCTTAGCAGGAACATGAATGGTGGTACAGTTATTGCCTTCTTGCTCTTTCTTTCAGAGGAAACACCCTCGCCCCATCTTTATTTGTAATGCAGTGAAAAGAGTGTTGTAACACACTGAGATGACAGATCAGATTTCCTCTTCATTTTATGGCCTTCTTTGACTCCAGTGAAATGCCTTATTGATTCAAAGCACTTAAGGAGAAATCAAAAAGATCTTCCCATGTCATGGAAATTTTCCCATATTTCCCTTTTGGTGATGAGTCAGGTAACATAGGAGCCATCTAATTTTGAGGGCAGGGTAAGTCTAAAAACTTAATTTTCCCCTTTTGGTTAGATGTAGTTGCTTTGAATTGTTTTATAATAGTTTAAAATTGTGCTTTATTTTCTGTACAATATCCTAGGGTCTTCAAATAGCAAAGGCACAGCTGAAGAAAGTATGTTGGGTGTACTCAATGTGCATATAACTACCAGGAACTGGCTAATAAGTTCACATCTGAGCTTTTGGTTAGTTATTACAGTCATTACTGTTGATAGTGTGCCTGAAATATAGGGAGGGGTGCAAACTATCCAAGCATAGCTAAACATGTGTCCAGTACATATGCTAGGGGTATTTAAAGTGTTTCTGTATTGCCTCCCAGCCCACAAGGCTGATGAGGTGGTGAACAACAACAAAAAATGAATTAAAACTGTACAAAGATAAAAACATTTTTAAACACATTGAATAATCTTTAAAACTTCTAAAAGCAGTCATAAAACCAGCCCTAGAATACAAAACAGTTAAAACACACTTTGAGACATTGTTTTGGTTGCCTTCTGGGAGCTTAAAAGAGATGGGGCCAGCCCCTGATCTTTCAAAGAAGGAGCACCCCCTCCCAAAACAGGCTTTGATACAATACCAGGTTGGTTTTCCTATTGACCAGCAGCACTTCCATCTTATCTACATTAAGCCTCAGTCTATTCAGTTATAATTCACCCACATTCAAGTAACAGTGACACTTTATTCTCCTTTGGTCAGGCCTCACCTGGAATACTGTGTCCAGTTCTGGGCAACACAATTCAAAAAGTATGTTGACAACCTGGAGCATATCCAGAGAAGGGTGCCTAGAATGAAAGGTTTGGAAACCATGCCCTATGAAGAGAGACTTAGGGAGCTGGATATGTTTAGCCTGGAGAAAAGAAGGTTAAGAGGCCAAGAATAGGACTCAGAGCAAGGGATTCAAACTACAAGAAAAGAGATTCCACTTAAACATTAAGAAGAAC
>CM034706.1:245665542-245681037 GCA_020142125.1 Phrynosoma platyrhinos | reverse complement strand
CTCGGCTTTCTCCCAAGGGGAAGTCCAGGTGGAAGAGGAGAAGGACAGGCAAGGCTGCTTTGCTGCTCAGCTTTCTCCTGAGAGGGCTGAGCAGAGGAGGATGGATTTAATATTAATTAATTATAATTAATATTAATAATTAATATTAATTAGTATTATTATTAATTAATATTTAATTAAAACCTATCTGCATCCCGAAGACATTTAGCCTATTTTAATTTTGGCCCTCACCTACTGCCAAGTTGTGCAGGCCTGATATAGGCAGATAGGATCTTTCATATAAGCTGGACCCAAGGCTTATGCCATAGTAACTTTCATTTAAGGTCTTTGTATCCCACCCTTTCTCCACTGTATAGCAATGTGGGTGGCTAACAACAATTTAAAAATAAAATCTAGGGGAGGAATTATTAATGCAGTTAATAACAAAACAACAACAAAAGTAGAAACAGAAAAAGGCACAGTATATTAAAATTAATTTTAAAACAAGAGGTTCTAATGCAGAAATTTGATTCCTTAATCTCCTAAGTAAGCAACGTGATTTACTTTTGTCTGGACATGTATAGGATTGCACTGAGAGTCATTAAAACCTCATTGCAAAGTTAGATTTCCTTTTCAACACAAGCAACTACGATAAATGGTTCCCCCTACCCCGAAATGCAATCCCTGAAATTGATTGCAAAGTCAATAGCAAATCCAATACTCACCTGACTAAAATCTTATTTTAATTATTTTATTTCAGAATAAAAGGCTTTTTAAAGTATCAGGTGAAACTAGGATCTCTTTTCTTATATTCATAAATGCTGGAAATCCTTTTTCTCTTAGAATGAAAATTGTATTTTCAGAGCAATAATAGAAATTAGAGGTGGAAGAAACTTACTAGACATACTTGCTTTCATGAGTTAATTCATTCTTTAGCTTCTTCTCATAGCTGTATGTTTCTCAACTGCTTCTCCCCCTCCCTCCACAACATCAGCTACTCCTTTGAATTCTGTTAGGATTGGGAAATCCTAAAATTTTAGGTGGTTTCTGGAATGAACTACAATGCTACAGAGACTGACTTCTTCCTGTGCTATGGAATATTAGATTCCTCCAGCTACTATGGTTGCTGCTCTGATTCAATTTTGGATTCAGTTTAGGACAACCTGCTATAATTTTTTAAAATCTTTTTTTTTAATTATTTTTTTTTCTAATCTTAAATTTGGCTTGCCCTAAACTTTGAGAATTTTCCCTATCTGAGGTTCAATTCATTTTGGATCATTTAGAATTATTTTAATAGTTTGCATGAAAAATATAGAGAGAGGGCTAGTGTGATGTAGTGGTTTCAGCTTCAGAATTTTTCTGCATTGGCCTAAAATCTCTAGATAGTTTCTAGGATACCTTCCTGTAGATTTCTACGACTATGAAATTAGGCATGATTCCATTAAAATGCAAACCTAATGTTTTTATTTCCTTTCCCTAACAGTTGTATCTGTGTATGTGCGTCCAAGTTGCCTATCAATTTATAGTGATCCCATGAATTTAGTAGAGTTTTCTTAGGCAGGGACCAAGCCAAAATTCATGTACATGAGATACATCATGTACATGTGCATTAGGAACTTGCTCAAACTCCCATTTCTGTTCCTTCTTCCTTGTAAGTCACCAGCAAGCCACAATAAATCACTTGTATGCTTTCTTCAGCTTGCTAGATCACAAATTGTGAAGTTCTAGCCTGAAGCTTTAAGGAGCAAGAAGTAATTGGATCTCACTTTAGGAAGTTGAAAGTTGACAATGCAAACAAGAGAACAGAGCTGAGGAATCAATAAACATATTAGCTTTTTCCCTCCTTCTCCACATAAACTGAACTAGCGTGGGTGTGACATTCCTAGCATTTTAACCCAGGAAAAGCCTAATCCCTGTTTAATGGTCTTTCAATGGAAACGGTCAGTAGTTTGGTAAATGTTTAAGTGACAGATTGATAGACATGGAGCTAACACTTTAATCCTGCCTGTAGGCCAAAGGGCTAGCAAACAGGTTCTCATTTAAGAACAGGGGCATTTCTTTCCAAGGCAGCTTAAGTTAAGAAGGGAAAAACTGAAGGGAGGAAAAATACAAACAGGACATTCACAGATATGAAAAAGCACCATTATTCATATCTTCCTGAGGCTTGAATCTCTATCCACCCCACCCCATCCCATTTGTTTTCAGTATAATATGTAAACAGTCTCCATTTTGAGAGTTAGTTTGAAGAGAAACTTCAGCATGTCTACAGAATTACATCCTTGATCTTGAGCCTTAGCAGCCTGGCACAAAAATGTCTGTTGTGTGGCAAAGGAGAGTTGAATACAATGTATAACTCTATCCCACATTAAAGGCAAATAGAAGGATGTACTGCTCAGAATAGTCACATATTGAGAAAACAGGCACAGCCCTACAAGGAAGCAGGGACAATCCTGCATCTCAGATGGCAGACTGAGGTGGATTATCAGTCATGTGGGTCTTGATTTCTCTTCAGTGACACTTGTCTGCTACAAAGAAAAGAAGAAAGAGGAAGGAAGGAACTATCCAATTCTTCCCGTGACAGCAGTAAGCACAACACCTTCTTCCAGAACCCCATGGGTTATGTAATGAAGGACAGTGGCATCAGTATGGGGGAGCAGACCACCACAGGTGACACCCTAGAGGAGGCAAAACATCTGATTGGTCCTTTCTCCCCCTTCGGCACACCCTTCCCGGATGCTCAGTCACCAGGCTTTTTACCTGGGAAGGAATCCTGACAATAGAGGAGTTGGGGGGCTGAACGTGTGCCCTTCTTGGATAACACCTTCTTCACTGAGCAACACACTAGTTGAAGGAGGCCCAGGGTAGGGAAGACATATTCCATTTCCTTAAATGCAGGCATTGTTTCCCTCTCCTGGACTAATCTCATGCCTCTGTTATGCTCTCTCTCTTTTCATTTGTACTCTGTTGCCGCATCTCCTACTGCCTTCCCCCTTTCCCTTCCCCTATGATGCCACACCTCACACTCTTGCACTTTGCCCCTCATCATGCCTATCTCTTACTCTTTGCACCTTGCCATTGCACCTTTCACCCTCCTTTCCTTCCTCTCCTCACTTCAATCTCCCTTCCTTTATACTCACTCCTTGTCTCACCCTTGCATTGTGCCCCTCACTTGTGCTTTGCCACTCACACCACTTCCTCTCCTATCTCTTCCCTTCCTTGCCTAATCTCATACCCTCAGTGTGAGCCCCTCAACAGATGTATATTCTATTTCTAGACTGAATATTCTTAACTTTTTGGTTGTGGTAATTTTTGGTACACTTCTTGAAATTCCTTTCATCACACCTCAGCCGTGTAAATATCCAGGCACCTGACTACAGCTTGGTTGTTCACAAAGACCTTCAGTAGATCATTTTTTGGTTTGATTTGTGTTTGCTCTCATCCCTTTATAAAGTTATAAAGTTCTCTTATTTTTGGTATTACATTTGTATAAGATTGTTTAACTTTCTTGATGTAAATGTATTAATCATCCATAGCTTGATAATATTACAAAATAAATAAATAAATAAATAAATCCAAAAAGCAAACCTTGATTTTACCATTTTATATAAGGGATACCATTTTACTATGCCACTATGGAACTTGAGCATCCATTGATTTTGGTATTCAAGGGGGGGCAGGTGTTCTGGAATCAAACCCCAGCGGATATCAAGGGCCCACTGCATATGCTTTCTTGTATGGTTTTTAAACATTTTTGATCCATTGTTGTTGTTTTTTTATTTACTTTTTGAGCCTTAGTCCATCTGGAAGAAAACAGATGAATATCAACTTTGAAAATAAACAATAACTGAATAACAGTTCAGTTGGTGACAGAAAGTACAGAACCCTGGCCAATACTTTAACTATAGGGTTGGACTGATGCCTAATTATCCAGATTACAGCATTTCAGAAGAAGAGAGCAGAAGTCATAAACATACAACTTCTGGTGTAGATGCCAACAGATGCTCTGTTGGCATTTACACCATGTTAAGAGAAGAGAAATTGGGGGATTTTAGGCAGTAACTCCCACAATAGACAACCAATAAGGCCAATACCTATTCTGACTAGGTGCTGTAGTCCAAAAAAGATCTTAGGTGCTGTAGTCCAAAAAAGTAACTTTTCCAAGTGTGGCTTTTCAAATCTGCTTACTTGCTTGGCTGTTAATTGTTGGCTGTATTACTACTGACCTATTTGAAGTTCTTATATGTGTCACATTGATTGTCCTACCAACTGACTAAATGCATTTTAAATGCCCATAATTTGCTGAATAGGACAGGAATTGTGTTTACATTGCTTGCCTCTTGTTTGCATAGTGTGATACCTTAAAACATGTGAGCTCACCTTTTATGTCAACAGCCTTTCTACTTGTACAGGGTGAGACTGCCTCTCTCAATCTTGCATTTGTATGTGTGTGTGCATACTTACACTTACTTGAAAAGAAGAAAATGAGTTTGAACAGACAGTTTAAATTGATTTTAACTACCAAAAGTAAAATGATCTTTTTCAAATTTATGCATTGCATTTTAGTCATATATTTCTCTTTCAAACTGGAAATTTTCCTGCCAACATATTTTTGCAGGATAACGTATATGTGATTGAAATAACCTACCCACCAGGGAATACGTTTCCCTTTAAAAAAAGCTTTCTACTAATGATTGACAGCTGCACTCAGACCATGAGGATTATAGGGGATCAGTGGGGATTTTCTCATTTACTTTCATTAACCCTTGAGTTTACTTTTCCCATTCTTCACTGAATGCCACTTACTTCAGTCTTAACAGTTTCCTTTAACAGGCAGCTTTGCTGTCAAATTCAGACTCCCTCCCCCCTTGACACTGTAGTTAATGTCCTAAAGTGGTTACAGGTAAAAAGCAACTAATCAGGCAAACCTATCCTTGGGTTACACCAACTGGAGAAGGTCAGAATTGCCTTCTGACTGTGGAATTACAAGTGTGGCCATAGAGACATTGTTACACTCTTGTAAGCTCAAGAGCTCTTCCAGATGTGTGACTCCTAGAGCTACCCATCCTAAATCACTGTGCAGTATTTTGGCTTTTCTTCACTGATGGATTTGTTGAAAATGATAGAAGTAGTGCTAACTTAGTGAGTGTGCAGACAGATGGCTCTGGGCCACCCTGAGAAGTGGCGGATCAGGGCCGTGGCAATCCTATGCCGTGGCCCCGATCCTCCCTTTTGCCTCCCTGAAAAGAGCAGCAAAATGTAGCTCCTTTCAGGGGTGGCAAAAGGGTGCCCTAAGAGCTGGTGTGACAGTGTCAGCATGGGTTTGGGGCGGCCGGAGTGTGGCTGCCCTGCCCTAGCTGTGGCTCCAGGCCGGCCCTTTGGGCCGGTCTGCAGAGGCCCTTAATCTATATTCCACCTTTCACTCCAAACCAGGATTCAGAGCAATTTACAACCACATTTATAAAATATACTACTAAAACCAGTGTGGTGTAGTGATTTGAACATTCAGCTAGGACCCTGGGAGACCAGGGTTCACATCTACATTCAGCCATGGGCACTCACCTTGTGCAAGTCCCACTCTCTGGTGGCCCTACAGCAGTGATTCTCAAACTATGGAGTTAAGCTCCAAGGGGTGTGTGTGCAAGACTTGGTGGCCCTTCTCCTTCTCCTCCACTCCTTCTTCTCCTCTGCTTCCCAAACTTTTTCTGTCCTGGTGGGGAAGAGAAAGGACAAGGAGGGTGCTTGGAGCCTCTGTCTGAGGAAGGAGGAGAAAGCAAGCTATTTACTTATAAGATGTTAAAATATTAATATACATGAATGTGTGAACAAAAAGACACACATTAAACAAACAAAATATTTTTATTCATATACTATGTCAAGTTGGGGGGGGGCACAATATGTGGATGTATACGTAAAGGGAGACACTAAGGTAAAAAGTTTGAAAATCATTGCCTTACAGAATAATAACACTTTATTCCACTTTAATTTCCTTTGCTACATCTTCTTGGTAAAATACTAAAGCCCTCTGGCTGAGAGTTGTAAATGCCCTTTCCCTAAACTACAAACCCTAGGATTCAATAGGAAAGAACCAAGGAAGTTAAAGTGGAATCATCGTGTTATAATTCTGTGCTGTGGAAATGCCTTCAGTCTCACAGTTAGGAAACTGCAAACCTCCCATGAATACATCTTGCCAAGAAAACCATGTGATAGGTTCATCTTAGAGTCAATGAAGTAAAAAGTGAAGGCACACAACAACAACAGCAACAACAACAGTAGCAGCAGTAGCAACAACAATGGTACTAAAATGCAACTAAAGAATTTAAAATATGATAAGACCATCATGAGATGGAGCCCTGGTAGTGCAGTGGTTAAATGCAGTACTGCAGCCTCAACGTTATGAGTTTGATCCCAGGGCTCCCAGGTTGACTCAGCTTTCCATCCTTTTGGTAAAATGAGTACCCAGCTTATTGGGGGCAATAGGCTTACAGAGAGGGAGAAGAAGACTGGGAGTGGCTGGAGAAAGATGCTTCCCTGGGATTACCAAGGGCACCATCATCAAGAGCAGTGTTCCATCTGAGGCTGCGGCACAAGAGTGCCAGGAAGAGGCCATCGGCATCCACTGGCACCACCACCACATACCAGAATGGCTGACCAGCCTCCCTCCCACCAGCCTGTATGCCTCCATTGCCTTCTTGGGTGGCTGCACAGAGCCCACCAAACACAGCAGCAAAGGAGAGGGCTGAGCACCCTGCCAACATCACTGCCATTGCAATGTTCTACTCATGTAGTGAGGGAGATTTTTTTCTCTTTGAGACTTTTGAATGCAGGCAGATGACTGCTGAAGAATGTTCATTTTCTCTTGCATTGGGGATAACACCTCTTATATGAGATGCTGAAATGGTTAAACATTTATATCTCTAGTGCACATCCCTATTTGAACAGGAACTTGGACTTTCCTTTTGGCCACACCAGAGCAGGGCTAGGGAATGTGTGGTCCTCCGAGATATTGATGTATTTCAAATTCTGGCAGGCCACATGTTCCTCAGCCATCTACTAGAGCAGGGGTAGATAACTTCAGAAGGCCTGGAGGGAGGACAACTGTATGGGGTGTGTATCCAAGGACTAATTTTCTACCCCTAGAACCTTCTGGGGGCCATATGGACTGCTAAAAATACAAAACAAAGTCTCAGAGATCCACTTTTAACTTTGAAAAACTGGTATTTGTTAATCTTAAATGATACAAGTGTGGGGGTCTTGCAAGCTATTTAAAAGATAAATTGCCAGTCCTGAAGACAATTCATCTTTTTTTTAATGGGTATTAAAAATAAGGCCTGGGAAATTGGAGAGGTCAAGGGCCACAGAAACAGCCTTGGAGGGCCATTTTGCCTTCAACTGTACTGAGACAGAACTCAGCAACAGGCTTTTAGATAGACAGATAGACAGACACACAGAGAAACACAGAAAAAATGACAAGAAAGCAAGCTATGGCAATTGTCACCTGTGCAGATATTTGGAGTTTTAAAAAAGGAATCTGCCTTCTAGTAGGTTTGTGCTGTAGCTTTCTTTTTTTCTGAAAACATTCTTCGGGTAACAAGAAAATAAAAAGGAATCATGGCTTCAGGTTGACACACTTTTTGCATCTCAGAGTTCTTCCTGCAGGATGTTGTGAGGCTCCCCTTTAGGTTAAACTGTTCCTTACTTGGCAAGTCTGCCAATTAGTGCCAGACATGTCAGTGACATCTGGATTTGATTATGGGGGCATTAGCTGTTCATTGGGATGTTTTGACTGGGGCTCTTCAATGGGATTTATTGTACTTTATCGTTGTTTATTTTCTAATCAAAGTCAGCCCTTTAAGTCAGGACTGCTGCTTCACCCTCTTTTGAATAAAAGGAAACACAACATAGGTCACTGCTGACCCCTAGGCATAGGGTCTACCATTCATTACACAAAGACTAAGAGCTGTGGAAGTCAAGAAATATCAAAGGGGGAAAACCTCACTCTGATAAATGAAGCAGGAGGTGTTAGGACAAACTGAAAGTAGCATAAATATTCATGTCTCAGCTGAGATTTCCTTTGGAGGAGAGGGGATTTAAAAAAATGAAATGAAGAACAATATTCATGGACTCACAAAAAGGGTATGCTGTCTAGTCTTATCCTTAGCAGAGGGAGTTGTAAGTCCACAAAATGTGTTCTAATAGTGGTGGTCCACAAAGTGGTTTTGACGAGGACTTGGAAAAGTAAGTTTTTTTGGAGTATGACTTTGACATCCCTCAGCCGATTGGCTGGGGTTCTGGGAGGCATAGACCACAAGGGTGAATTTTTCAAGTTCTGGTTCTCAGAACAAAATGCCAGGTACTAGAATGGCTAGCCAAAAAAAATTATGGAGTATGCTTGTGGTGGTGCTGGCAGGATTTGCCTCAACACTGTGCAAGCATGTGTTTGCTGACCACATAGCCACTGTTGCTAATGGGTGCAGTTTGTAAGATGGGGGCGCTAAGCATCAACCTTGTGCCTATTAATGCCTCTTTGAGCTTCTTGGGTGTAACAAAGGAAAAAATTAATATGGCAGGGCACAATTAAACATTAGCACTATTTATCAGTAAAGGGAACCAGTGTGGTGTAGTGGTTTAAGTGCTGCACTAGGACTCAAGGAGACCAGGATTTGAATCCCTGCTCAGGCATGGTGACCTTGGGCAAGTCATATTCTCTTATCCCAAGAAGAAGGTAAGGACAAACCTGCTCTGAACCAATCTTAGAAATAAAATCCCATGATAGAGTTGCCATATGGTGGAACAACTTGCGCATCACAACAATTTGTCAGTCAAACTAAGGCATAGCCCTTTCCCTTGCCAGTGATATTTCTCAAAAGAAATGGTTTGAAAAGACTCAAGTAAAAATTAATTTTTTACACAACACCAATGTCCTCTTTATTTTGATTCACTGGTCCTGCTTGAATTCCTTCCTTGATTCTTCCTCTTGAAGTATTCCCAGGTGTGGAGTGCTTCTCAGACAGCTAAGTATGGTCAGCAGTCTTCAACCTATTTCATGATAAAGCTTTTGCCTTCCTCCCTCTTACATGCAGTTTCTACAGCTCTTTCTACAGCTCCCTCTTTCTACAGCTACCTAGGCTCCCTATAGTTGTTATTATTAGGAACTATATTCTTAGTAATTTTATTGTATTGTCTGAAGCAAAGCTGACCTGTCATACAGTTTATGTTTTCACACTGGCTGAATTTCAGTCCTAAAATCCTCATTGGGGGGTATAATTTCCTATTTTTATCAGTGTTTCCTTTGGGTTTGCTTCTAGCTGCCTCAGTGATATTCAGGCAAGATTAAATATTTTTGCACGTAGCTTCATTTCTATGACAATTTCCTCTGCTTTCCCTAATAGAAAAAATTAATCCACAGAGGATTTTATGACCAAAGTGTAATCCAGACAGTATTTTCCACACACCCTGAAAGAAACTGTCTGAATTGAAAATATTGTAAGAGAGTATTTATGACCATGCCTGACTTCTCTTACTTGAAAACATTAGGGGACATTCCAACCAACTGGATAAGCAAAAATGCTATTTACATCCAGGGAGGGGAGGGCCTGGGTTTCAGAATGCTTTTGCTGTGCATTCTGGCCATTTTTTAAAAAAAAAAATCAGAATATGTAAATTATTATTAATAATAATAATAATAATAATAATAATAATAATAATAATAATAATTTGTATACCGCCCTGTAATAGAGAATACTCCCACTGTCCCCAAAGTCCCTATTGAGTAACTAAACTCCTCCCTTCTAATTAAATGCATGAACTACTAGTCTGTCAAAATCCCAATTCTACTTCTAGACTTATGCTGTAAAGCAAAATGATCAAACTTAGCTTCATTTTAGAATGCAAGACCAGACTGTGGGTGTTTTGTTTTTTTTAAATTACACCACAATGACTAAGGAGTCAGTTCTCAGACAGCAGTCTGTACAGCTTTCCTCAATGTGGTTAATGTTCCTGGTGGACTAGGCTATAATTCACACTATCCCTGTCACATAAACACCCGAGGAAGACACTGTGCGTTGGGGAAGACCCGTAACAGAGAGACAAAAGAGGCCAGGGTCCAAATCCTCATTCAACTATTAAATTTACTGGATTGTCTTGGCAAGTTGCTATCTTTCAGCCAGTCCTACCTTACTAGGATGTTAGGGGCATATCTCCATATGTACCATCAAAGCACTTTGGAGAGATGCTAGTGTGACATTCCAGAGGTTCCTTACCTGAACCCCAGAGGTGAATGGTTAAGATTACCAGCCTGAGTTCAGAATTTCACTCCCTAAAATGAATTTCTAGCACCATCTACTGAGCCATGGAAAACCTCAGGATTCTCCTTTTATATACTGTAAATTAAGGCCATCTTAAGGTATTTCCATTTTCCATGTATGGTTGTGAAAGCTGGATAGTAAAGAAAACTGATAGAAAGAAAATCAGTCCACTTGAAATGTAGTGCTGGAAAAGAGTTCTACAGACACCAGGGGCTGCTAAAAAGACAAATAAATGGGTCTCAGAGCAAATCAAATCTGAAGTCTAACTAGAAGCCAACATGACTAAACTGAGGCTGTTGTACTTTGGACATATGAGATGACATGACTCACTAGAAAATATGATAACACTTGGTAAGATAGAAGGCAGTAGGAAAAGAGGGATTGATTAAATCAAGGAAGTTGCAGCCCTGAGTGTGGAAGATTGTGGCAATGCAGTGGATAACCAGGGATCTTGGAGGTCTTTCATTCATAGGTCCATTATAAGTTGGAGTTAAATTGATGGCAAACAACAACAACAACAACAACAACATTAAAGCCAGTATATAAAAGTATGATAGGAGCATAGAACACATTCATGAATTCATGAATTTATATCTGTAAAATATATTTATTTATCAAGAACCAAAACTATCCAAATAATCACTGGCCAAGGAATGGTTTTATCTAATTCTCTAAATTACTGTACCCAACATGTTCTTTTGTCAAGCAGCTATCAATTCCTGGCCTTTTTACCAGTATTTCTCCTTCTGCACTAATTTTCATTCCTTCTTTGGCTTTCTCCTCCCACCTGTTACTGAGTCTGACTCTACCCCTGCTGCCATCCCCACTGAAAATCATCCTTCCATTCATTCATCTGCCACAATGGGATGCAAAAATGATCCATGAATGAAATAATGTCCTGCTATAGACTACTACCAGTGTGCATGTGATCATTCACTGAAATAAGTGGCTGGGAAAAGCCTCCCTATGGGCTAGGCTGCATATGCAGATGTAGAGCCATGTAGGACAGCAATCATTTCCACAATTGCTGTGGCAGCTATATGTCCTCATCTAGAATGCATTATGTTACCATGGAATGCAAAGGTGGCTAGTAGAATTAGCCTCTTTTTAGTTTACTTCTTTTTAGTTTACTTCTTTCAGCAATCTTAACTGATTTACTCCTGAACTTTCAGGAAGCTTAACTTGTTCATACTAATTTTAAATGAGACAGGAGCTGAGCTTTTAGGCGGAATTCTTGTTGGATCAAGCTGTTCATTTCCTTTGGGGGGGCAAAGTGCATTGTTTCTCTCAAATGAATTATTTGAAGCACCTTCATGAAACAAAGGGACATAAACATAAAGGAAAAAACCCCAGTGAGTATCCTGTCCCTACAGCTGCCCTGTTTCTCCCCACCAGTTACTTGGTTCTCCATTTCTGCTCTACAGCAGCTGTCTGCACAGATGTCATGCTGGGTCACCCAGTATGTCCACTGCCACTGCAGGTTGCTCACTTCTGAGGTCAGAACAAGGTGCTCAGTTTCAGTCACTTTCTGAGCACCTTGTTCTGAATGTGTGACCTGTGAAGGCAGCAGATGCACTGAGTGGCCCAGTGGAACACTTGTGCAGGCAGCTACCATGCCATAGAAATGGAGAGCTCTGAATCTTCCTGAAAGATCCAAGAGCAATGGGTAAAGTTTTTTTTTAATGTATTTAACTTAGTTTTGTCCTGTCCAAACAAAAATCCATCAGTGATACCTTTATTGGCCAACCAAAAGTCCTAGTTCTGGTTTGGGACATACATGCCGGATGTCATCTGCTGCCAACAACAAGACTGAGGTTTGGACCATGCATTGTCTGAACAGGATGATCCCAGAACAGGGGAGAAATGGGCTATTTGGCTTGTCTAGACAAAGCCTCTAAAAAACCCAAAACCAAAACCACCATGAGTTTTCTTTAGATGAAAATAGGAGCAATGAAATTGTGTAGCCCTTTGGCCAAACACACATGTGCACTTTCACACTTGTGAATTATCACGTAGAAACCAGGATGGCCACCCACTAGATCCAGCACCTTGGCTAGCCTCCTCCCAAGTTCAGACTGTATGCATTGGCATTCTGCAGGTGACATAAAAGTGCAAGAATGCTGGACTGTAATCATATTCATTTTCCTGCATGGTGCTCAGTTGATTTACACATCTACTACAAATGCAGTTTATGTTTCTGTCTCTAAGATAGGTATACCAGTAGGAGCAGTCAGGGCCAACTCATTTATTAGGTAGAGTGAGGTAGTTGTTTCAGTCAGCAGCTGCTGCTAGTCCAACACTCTATTGATGCAGTGGCCAGCTAGTTGCCTATGGGCAGCCCACATGGACCTTATTTGGAAGATGGCAGAAAGGAAAGCTTGTGTGCTTCCCCAGTTTTGCTGTTAAAGTGCAAAAGACTGGGGGATTACCATGTATGCATATGAGGGTTAAGTGCATGTGGAACATAAAGTTTATAAGACTTATGATTAATCTATACATGAGAAAGCCCAGCTGGATAAGGAACATAGTAACTACTTGTTTCTACCTCTGTTGCTCCTATTGACCTATAGCCACTCTTGCATGAGTAGTTGCAAATTTCATTACTTCATGACTATGTGCAGAGCATGTTGAAACACACTGTACCCACAGAGATAATGGCAGAAGAAGCTAAGAAGGAGCATTCTGGATCAGACCAAGGGGCTATTCCCTCCAGCCTTCATTTGTAATTGGAGAGCCCATTGCACTCATTCAGATCCTTCATCCACACATACCTCACTCATCAAAAATATTTGATGGATTCATTGGTTTTAGTTTATATGTAAGTGATATGACATGCACAGCCAAAAGGGTGACAATCCCTTAGCATATCCAGTTTTAAAAGATGTATATAAAATATAAAAGATTTTACATTAATATATAAATATTTTTTGGAGACCCAGTGTGATGCAGTGCTTTTAGAGTTGGACTATGACTTCAGAGACTAGGGTTCAAATCCCTGCTCATGGAAACCCACTGAGTGACTTTGGGCAAGTCACCCTCCCTCAGCCTCAGAGGAGGGCATTTTTGACTCTACAAGTCAAAAATGAATTAAAGTCACATACCAACAATATAAAATATTTTATAAAATTATATAAAAATATATTCCAAATATGTTGTTCTTGTTATTATTGCCCTTAAGTTGACTCTGACTCATGGTGACCCTGTCATGGGCTTTTATTGGCAGGAAATTTGTTTCAGAGAATGAGACTATGACTTGTCCAAAGTTACCCCAATAGGTTTCCATGGTTGAGTGGGGATTCAAACCCCGGTCTCCTGGAGTCCTATACCAATATTCAAACACATACACCAACTGGCTCTCATTTCAAATATTCAGAAATATTCTTTTAAAAAATATTTAGAAAAATTGTTGTTTTTTTTTGGAGCTTCATACACTTTCTAGTTTATGGAGACCTTAAGGCAAACCTATGATGGGGTTTTCTTTGCAAGATTTATTCAAAGGGGGTTTGCCTTCACCTTCCTATGAGGACCCTATGAGGAGCAGCTTAGGGAGCTGGGTATGTTTAGCCTGAGGAAGACAAGGTTAAGAGGTGACATGGTAGCCATGTTTAAATATTTGAAGAGATGTCATATAGAAGATAGAGTAAGGCCCAAAACAGACAGGCAGATGGGGGCGGCTTCCAGCCACTCTAGGAGCATGGTGTTCATATGACATATGCCCCTGGAGCACCTGGAAGCCACCCAGATCCACCTCGAAAAGGAGCACATCTTTTCTGCTCCTATTTGGGGCTGTGGCAGGAGGCACCTCAGGGCTGTGGCATAATAATAATAATAATAATAATAATAATAATAATAATAATAATAATAATTTTTTATTTATAGCCCGCCCCTCTGTGTGGCAATCGGAGTGGGGTACAACAAGTTTACAAACAGAACAGAGTTAAAAACCATTCCCTTATCCCATAATCCCACCCTCCCATCCCCTTAAAACAGAATTAAACTACAAGCCAATTGCATATGTTCGCCGTGGCTCTGGGGTGATCGGACTGAGAGTGGCTTCTGGCCGCTCCTTCCTGCCTGTCTGCTTTGGCCCTAACTTTGTTTTTTGCTGCTCCAGAGACTAGGACATGGAGCAAAATGGCCTCCTCTGCCTCCTACCAATAGGAACAATATATTACATGGAGACACAGAAGAGGGCTATTTTTGCTATGGTAGTCCCGATACACTTCCCTTGCAAAGCCCAGCTGGCACAAATGGTAGCCTTTTTCAGTGCAAAGTTAAACAATGGCTTTCACTACAGTTTTTAGAGTCTAATGCAGGGGTAGGCAACCTTTCCCCTTTAAGGGCCGAGGGACTTCAGCTCCCAGAATCCCAGGAGCTATTAGCCAACATGGGACTATTGGCAAACATGGCTGAGGCTTCTGGGAGCTGAAGTCCCTTGGCCCTTAAAGGGGAAAGGTTGCCTACCCCTGGTCTAATGTATCATAGCCTGACTTGGCTGTAGCACTCTAATACAGTACTTTGTATATGTTTTTAAACTGCTTTCAGGCTATTTTTTTATTTTTTATTTTTTGCTTTCTGTACTGCACCTTGAAATCTTTGAATACAGAGCAGGTTCTAAATATTTTACTAAATAAATAAATACATTTTGAGAAGTGTGTGCATTAAAAGCGGGGAGGAGCTCAGTTATAAACAGCAACATGTTTGCTTTCTTTTAGTGCAACGTGGATAGAGGAAAGGGGATGCAGTAAAAGTAAAGGTATTCCCTGTTGACAAGGTTGTCAAGTCATGTCTGACCATAGGAGGCAGTGCTCATCTCCATTACTAAACTAAAGAGCCAGCATTGTCATGTGGCCAGCATGATTGCACAGAATGCTGTTTACCTTCCCACCGAAGTGGTACCTATTTATCTACTTGCATTTGCATGTTTTCAAACTGCTAGGTTGGCAGAAGCTGGGACTAGTGATGGGAGCTCACCCCATCACACGATACCTGGGCCTCAAACTGCCAACCTTTCAATCTTCTGATCATCAGAACTGACGTCTTAACCACTAAGCCACCACATCCCTTAAAGGGAGTGCAACGTAGGCCTAAAAAGTAATACAATATATTTATAATAGTTCTCTTTTAAGTTTGGAATATTCAAGGACATGAGCAATGAAAAGTAAGGGCCTTGGCAGACGACTAATTGGGTTGTCTTCCGGGCCCGGAAGAG
>CM034706.1:245645724-245665442 GCA_020142125.1 Phrynosoma platyrhinos | reverse complement strand
ACTTATCTGCTGCAGCGTGTCCGGACGCTGTGGCGGGAGGTTGCCCCCAGAGCGCCGGCCATACGGAGGGCCGGCAGCTCCGAGGGTAACCTCGGGAAGAGGAAGGGGCACCATGCGTGCGGCTGCCCCTCCTCTTCCTGGCCTCCAAGACGACTCTATTAGTCGTCTGCCGAGGCCCTTAGTGAGGGCATCAGGATAAAAGCAATGTTATCTCTGAAGGGTTAGCCATGGAGACATCGGAAAACATATGGAAAACACACTTGTCATGTAAAGTGTGAACTGGCCCTAAGAGAACACTTGAACATTTACTGCCAATAAACATATGACATTACTGCAACAGGACAAAGCTTTGTGGCATAATAATGGAGAGCATCTTTGAACTTAGCAACCCATTCAAAGGATTATGTTATAATGCTAGATGCCTTTAATGCCCCTTTGTTCTCTGTAATTATAAGGGTGATTTGATGGGAAGGGCAGCTGCCAGGTGATGAGCAAAACTATTTGCTTTAACAATCAAGGCAGAATATGTGGGATAACAGGATAGAAAATAATTGCTTCAATAAACCTGGAAACATTAGTAGCTTAATAAAAATGTAGCTGGCTTCTCCCTTTCTCAGACATCTGCCAAGATCAGCCAGCATAAAATAGTTTCCTGAATAACCTGGATCGTCATTAGAGTATTTAGCATTATCACAAATCTGACCATTGCAAGCTTGAGTTTCACAATTTTTCTCTTTTTCTTGCATATTCCCTTCTTAGTTCTCCCCAAGAGATCTTTGTCTAGACAGTGACCTGGGAATGTTGGGAGGGGGAGGCAAGGAGAGAGAAGTGGGGAGGGGGGGAGGGAAGGTCTCCTGTACACATATGTGCTTTCATCTATGTCATCAAGGCACAGATTTGTCCTATTTTCTTCCTCTGCCTTTTCACTAAAGGCTGTCCTTGCCTTTCAACATAACCAAAAGGAGTGCTTCCTCGATTTATTGGCTTGGGTCTGGATTTAGTCATGCGTAGAGTGAGTGAACATTAAAATTAAGAGCATCCAACCTATTGTATTCCTCATTATCATGTGCAGATGTGAGAGCTGGACAGTGAAGAAAGTGGATAGAAAGAAGATCATCTCATTTGAGATGTGGTGCTGGAGAAGAGTGCTGAGGATATTGTGGATAGCCATAAAGGCAAAGAAATGGGTCCTAGAATAGATCAAACCTGAACTCTCTCTAGAAGCCAAAATGACATGGGGGCTATGCAGATGGGCAGGAAAAGGTGACCTGAAGGTGCCTTTTTCCTAAGCTACAGCAACCGCACTGCCTGCCCTGAGGTTGCCTTAAATGGGGACGGAGCAACCACACTGGGGGGAGTCAATGCAGCTTTTCCGAGGCTGTATTGAAGCCCCAGCAACCGCATCGCCAGCTCCAAGGATGCTGCAAAGGGAGACGGAGCAACCGAATGGGCCGGCAGCAGCTGCTTTAATTTTTTTTGTTCTCGAATGCATGTGCAAGTGTGCAGGACCATCTCTCCACACCTGCACATCTGTGCAGAAAAACATCCCTGTGCACCTGCATAGGATCTGTTACAGGGTGGTATACAGTCTGTCACTCTCTGTGCACAAAGGGGGGAAGCAGACGACGGCATCGGGGACACCGTGGGATGGTGTGCCGCTGGAGTGAGGCAGCCGCACCGTAGTGCACTGGCGGCGACCCTGAAAGGAGCGCAAAATTAGCACTCCTTTCAGAAGTCAGGGAAAGTCGCCCTAAATGCGTAGGGTGCACTTTCCCTGACTTTTCCGCCGCAGCGTGTGCAGACGCTACGGCTGGAGGTTGCCCTCGGAGCGCCGGCCGTGCAGAGGGCCAGCAGCTCCGAGGGCAACCTCGGGAGGAGGAAGGGGCACCACGCGTGCGGCTGCCCCTCCTCTTTCCTGCCTCCAAGATGTCTCAATAAGCCGTCTGCCTAGGCAGAAAGTTGACTGAAGTTCAGCATCCCTGTGCACCTGCACAGTATCTGTCATACACCCACATATCATGCAAGGATTCACTGACTTCCACTTCCCCCCAAGGAGTGGGTGCAGTAGACAGGTGCCACTGTCAGATTGTGCCACCCTTGGCATAAAGGAATGGGTTTGTCAACTCAAAATACACTCCATCATCCTCCACAAAACATATCCCACAAAGATCAGGGGGGAGAGGAGAGGTACATGCAAGGGAGGTTTGTGTGGACAGACTTGATTACATGCAGCTTGTGGTCATGCAAAGGACATGGTCAACAGGGCATACAGACAAACATTACTCCAGGAGCCCCCCGAATCATGCCAGGAAGTGGTGTGCAGGTCTTATGCACACCTGCACAGAAGAAGTCACAAAAGCCTCTTTCATGCAAACTGCTGTGCATGCATCCAACAGAATGTATTTATTGTCATAACAGAGGATAGTTGCTAGGGTGCATGCATTGGGTTACAATTAGGGGTAGCATTAGGGTTACAATTAGGGTTAGGGTTAGGGAAATAATATTCAAGCACACCTGTACCAGTGCATCCACATCTGGAAGCATAGGGCTCTGGATTGCCGTCAATTTTTGCCGCACACGCGACAGTGCATTTATATGGCCGTTTTCTGGTACATCAGTGTCACTGCATACATATAACATGCGAAGGTGCACATCTTCACCAAAGGAGCGGAAAAAAGTGGCTCATTTTTGGAGCGGCTTTTCTTGGCATATGATGGCTAGATGGTGCTTTCCTGGAGACTTTTAGGCATGCGTCATCTAAAGGCCACACCTACAAGTCTCAAAGCACCCCTTTTTGCCTGTCTGCATAGCCCCTAAAGTGAGGCTGTTGTACTTTGGCCACATCATGAGAAGGCATGACTCATTAGAAAAGACAATAATGCTGGGAAAGGTAGAAAACAGTAGAAAGTGAGGAAGACTGCACATCAGATGGATATATTGAATCAGGGATGTCACAGTTATGAACCTGAGCAGAGCAGTTGAGGATTGGGGATCTTGGAGATGTCTCATCCGCAGGGTCACCATGAATCAAGGTCTACTCAGGCAGTTAACAACAACAGCAAGTGAGTACTCTGAAATCAGTGGGATTTAAATGAGCCATGGCTAACTCATCTGGTTGATTTCACTCGATCTAATCTTATCATTATCATGGGCCTTTGAGCTGACTCAACTTACGGCTACCATATTGTAAAGTTTTCTTGTCAAGATATATTCAGAGCAGGTTTGCCATTGCCTTCCCCACAGCCTGCTGTGGTGATTTGGATATTGGATTAGGACTCTGGAGACCAGGGCTTGAATCTCCACTTGGTAATAGAAACCCACTTAGGCAAGTCACATTCTTTCAGCCTCAGAGGAAGGCAAAGGCAAATCCCCTCTGGACAAAGCCTGCCAAGAAAACCCCATGATAGGTTTGCCTTAAAGTCACCATAAGTCAGAAATGACTTGAAGGCACACAACAACAAACAACAAGGAATGTTGAAAATTCCTGCTGTCTTTCTACTGTCAAACAATGACTTGACCCTTGGCAATCTACCTTATTTGCTGTGGAAAGAGCTTTTAGCTGAATGGGTGTGATATTTTAAATTTTACTAGTGCATCTTTAAGTTGTTTTTTAATATTTTATATTCATTTATATATTTCTACCATTTTTATTGTAGGATGTCATTAGTCCCCTATGTGGGAGAGAGGCAGGATATAAATTTGATAATTAAATAAAAGTCATGAGAGCTAGCATGGTATGGTGGTTTGAGTATTGGATCGGGATTTCAGCAAATCAGGGTTCAAATTCCTGTTCAGTCATGGAAACCCACAGGATGTCCTTGTGCAAATCACGCTCTCTCTCTTAGCTTCAGTGGAAGGCAATAGCAAACCTCCTCTGAATAAATATTGCCAAGAAAAATCTTATCATAGGGTTGCCATAAGTCAGAGTCACCTTGGAGGCACATGGCAACAACAAAAGGCACAAAACTAGCTGATCTTGCAAAGAAATCTGATTTGCACAGGAATTTCATTGGCCCAGTGATTTTGTGTTATGGCTCTGTGTTGAAAGCCAAACAAATGCTGAAAGAGGTTTTCAGAAGTAGTTGCTTCTCAGACAGCGATGACAAGCAATGTCATCATTAGCATGCAGGTTTAATTGCATTGGAAATATTACATTAAGTTATTTTATATATTTAGATTTCTGAGGAAGATTCTTTTATCCTGAAGTCTCCTGTCAACTTATTGTGGCTCAGATGCTTAGGCCAAATCCAATTAGACATTCCAAACTTCATTTCCACTGAAACGCAATCAATTGTAACTTATTTTCAAATCATGCAGCATTCTCTAATTGTTAGCGCCAGCTTTCCAGAATAGATGGTTAAGCAAATTAGACCATCTCACATATGAAAATTGCCCTATTTATGTTGGCAGCTTTCTGCGTTCCTGATGAGGTTTCTCAAGTTAATGGAATAATGAAAACACAAAACAGATTTACCTTTCTTAATAAACGGGAAAGATAATGAACTAAAATTAAAAATGAAACTCTCCTTGTGTGACAGAGTAATAGAATTCCTTTTGTTAAAATCAACACTGATGCAATAGAGAGGTAATATTTCAAAAATGTTGCTTTTTCATGCTTTTGAAAGTTAAACACCAATATTGGCATCTGGATATTGATACACTTATCTTAGTGTTAGCCTAAATTAGCCACACTGGGCTGGACAAGCCATTAGTGTGATCCAACAGATTAGTCTTCTTATAAAGTCCAGGCCTCAATTCTGAACAACCGTGTGGGAAATTGCTTCCTCCTTTCTTAAACAACTCATATGAATATTAGCTTCCTCTTTCCCAGTTTTGATGATTTCTGCCACATCCTTATTTTTGTCCTTTGAAGAATCAACTTCACTTGGTAACTGAGGGTTTAAATGGCTCTTCTTTTACACTACTGCATTTGAGCTATAGGTCTCTTTTGAGATCCCTAGCCACTCTGGTTTTCTTAGCCAAACAGAAAAATATTCCTATCAAGCAACACCGATCACTTAGAGAGGAAACACGTCCACAAATATTTGTGTAAGACATCAATACAGTGAATCTCCAGTGCTCAGCAGTTCCATCTGAGATTCCTGAGTGGAACTTCCTGAGTGTATTTATTTCTGTTGATAGAGGCCAATGTCACAGATAGAGGGCAAGGTCATCTTCAAAAAGGTGCAAAAATGAAAGGCTGAAAAAGTAAGGCCTTTCAGAGGGGCCTGACCCATTTGATGTAGCACTAGATGAAAAGGAGATAACAAGGCTTGGGGAATAGAAGTTTTGTTGCATTTATATACATGCAATACACTATGCTTGAAAAAACAAACAAACCCTTCCTTCATCCAAAACTGAACTGAAGCAGGCAGAGACTTGCTCTATGGCATGAACCTGTGAAGATCTTCAAGGTAGCATACAACAAGTCTTTGGAATTATATCAGATTATTTTCATCTTTACCATTTAGGTGGCCACTGATGAATTGTGTGATGAAAAGGAAGATGTTCCTAGTGAGCTGTTCAGCCAGGAATACAGCATTAAGCCTTAGCATCAGAGTCCTGGGCATCTTTACTCACACAGCGGTCTATGATCAGGTGAGTGTGCATAGGACTGCAGCCTCAGGCCTGAATATTCTTTGTAGTTCCAACAAAAGTAGGTCAAATTAATCAGTTATTGAATGGTGAATCAACATGCATTGATTCACCAATGATTCAATTGGTCCTGATATGTTTTTCTATATTCTTCAGCTATGGGGAAAAGGAGCAGGAATCCCAGAATAGTATATGAAGTCAGAATATATATATATATATATATATATATATATATATATATATATATGGTTCATTCTCCAGATGTTCTTGGACTGCTGTTCCAATCATCCTTTACCATTGGTTATGCTGGAATGAGTGATGAGAGTTGTAGTCCAATAACATCTGGAGAGCCATCCAGTCCCCATTCCTGGATCATGGAGTTACACGAGAAGCTACCTTAAGTTGTACCATATTAGACCAGCATTCTGTGTCCCTCACCAAACCTAGGATTCCATAGGCTAAAGCCATGGCAATTGAAAAGGTATGAAGCTGATGTAATAGTGTAGTGCAGATAAATCCCCAGAGTGATATTCCTGCCACCAGCTAGCTATCAAAGTACATAAATGGAGGAATCCAAACTCAAGCAATTCTCTTTTCACTAAACTTTAGATGTGGCATAGAAGCATGTGAGAACTAAGATTTGTCTGCCTGTGGCTGCTATTTTTGATTGTTTCCTTTTGCTCAGCAGTCCAATATTGTCTCAGCTTTAAAGCCAAGAAGTATTTCCCCAAATTTCCACTTAAATCTTATTGTGGGCCTTTATTCACACATTGGGGCTGTCTTCATCTTTTATATGTCTCTGCCTTTCTTCAAAGACTGCCTAGACCTTCCACTTGGCTCCACTCCCAGGACTTCCTCTTTCTTGATTATGTGAATGATACTGTGTTAATTGATGAAATCTATAGTGCAAACACCAG
This sequence comes from Phrynosoma platyrhinos, assembly GCA_020142125.1. NCBI lineage: Eukaryota > Metazoa > Chordata > Lepidosauria > Squamata > Phrynosomatidae > Phrynosoma > Phrynosoma platyrhinos. Next base: position 245,658,930 of record CM034706.1, on the reverse strand, counting down.
AAGTTAATAGGAGTGGTGGATGCTCAAACCATTACATGAGATGTATCAAGGTTGTTTTCTGCTGTTCCAGAGACCAGAACATGAACCAATGGATTCAAATTACAAGGAAAAAAGACCCTACCTTAGGAAGAACATTTTAACTCTAAGAGCAGTTCAGAAGGAAACAGAGAGCTGATTTCAAAAGCTCAGTTGATTAGGGTGATCCTGGAGATGCTCCTCTCCCAGGTTTCCATTTGGTGTAGTGTTAGATCTGGTCTCCTAGCCCTCTACTTAACAGCATTGGCTGTTACTAGGGTATGGAGATGCTCAATGTTGCTAGGTCCAACAGGATTTTATCAGATGGGGGCAAACTGCAGAAATCCCAAGCAGAAACGGGATTTAAAAGCTGGGGAAAAAAAACATGAAAATGGGTCATTTTTTTAGATATGACAGGGTTAATGTGACATTAAACCCCGAAAGTAAAAAGGAGAAGGTTTTGTCTAGTTTCCGTTCGTGTTAATGTCACGTTAATACTCATTAATGCTAATGTTGTATGAAAAATCAACACGCTTTTGTGGGTTTTGTCTACTTTCTTTTTGGGTTACCCCCCAACGTTGCCTGAAAATCTACCTGCTTTTGTGGTTTTTTCAACTTTAAATTCAGTTTCTGCACAGGATCCATCCTGTGTGTTAAAGTCCTAAGATGCACACTAGATTTTATAGAGGGGGGCAGATGTCAAAAATGGATACTGTTCTCATTAGTAACCCTGTGTAGGTTTTCAAAATACCAAAGTACAGTGTAACAGCCAAAATACAGAAAAATAGCAGCAGAGGAATATGAAAGAAAGTCTAAGGGATCTCTTGCTATTTATATTGGAAAAGACCTGGGATTTAAAAAAAACAAAAACCTGAGTATTTTTGATGGGACAGTTTTCTGTGCACTGGATTAAGAATCCCTAGAAGACAGGATTAAGCCCCCACACCATCAGTTTTCTGTTCCTACTTTCCAGTTATACATTTATGAATGTTTTCTAACGCTCATAGGCAGAGTCTGTAAAAGTTAGTAGCTAAATATGCTCAGGAGAAATCCACCCTGTAAGCTGAAGACCACCCACGTCTCATTGTTTTTAACACTGTCTCTATAGAATGATATTCCCCCCCCCCCAGTAAAATATCAGAACATGTGGTCTTTGGCAAATTTATATGTACTAAATATATAGATGGAAACCTAAAGACTAAGTTGGCTCAGATATTTTGCAAACATCTGAAGTTTTAAAAAACATACCCTGGATTTTTTCAGTGGAAAATTCCAAGGATATATTTCACAGGAATGCATAGTTCTTAACATTCACACACACAAGGAATGAATATATATATGGCACAATACTTTTATTTAAGTGTTCTGAGTCCTGCTACTACTACTATTACTTAAAATGAAACAATGCAAACAAGATTTAAGCCCTTTAGCCTGCAATCCTATTCATCTCCCCACTAGTGTGGCTTAATTCTAGGTAGACTTGTATAGGATTGGTCTGTTAAAGTTATTTCAATAGGAAAGATTTAAGCATGTGCTTAAATTATAATTTTTGGACCGTAACTCAACAGACCCCCCCCCCCCCCCCCTGTCAGCATGGCAAAAGCAGTCTCCCCAAGCTCTGCTATGGTTCAAGCTATGGTTAAAATGTTATATGTAGGAACAAGGGAGTGGGCCTTTTCAATGGTGCCAGTAGACTTTGGAGACTCCTTCTCTAAGAGAGGCTGGGCTGGTTCCTTCTTTGCTCTCCTGCTGCCACCAAGTGAAAACTTTTCTATTTAAAAAGGCTTTTTGGAATTAATTACAACAGACTTTTAATAGTGTGTTATTTTGTTGGTTTTATATTTCATCTTTGAACAAATTGTATAGATTGTTTAATTGCTTTCTAAAATAATGTGTGTGTGTGTGTGTGTGTACTGATGTTTTTTGTATTTCTAATTTGCTCTGGTTTTAATATTCATTAAGCTGCACTTAATAATGATAATAATAATAATAATAATAATAACAACAACAACAATAAGATTTATTTCTAGCCCGCCTATTTTCAAAGGGAATCAAGTGGGTTACAAGCATAAAAATAAAAAAAATACAATAATAAACAATAATATAGAAGTTGCACAAAAGAAGAAGAAAGCAAATACACAGTGGGAAGGGCTAGTCTGGGAAGGCCTGTCAGAAGAGATCCATCTTAAGTGCCTTTTTAAAGGCTGTTAAGGTGGCAATGTGATGGATTTCCTCCGACAGGTCATTCCATAACCTACGGGCAGCAGTCAAGAAGGCCCTCTGGGTTACTGCAGCCAATCTTGATTTTTTAGGCTGCAGAAGATTTTTCCCATAGGACCTTAGTGAACCATTTAGTCCTATTTTGGGAGAAAAGCAGGATAACAATCAATTACTGTTATTATTGTTATTATTATTTATTTATTTTATTTACATAACTTCTGATTCACCATTCAATAGTTGATTCAAAAAGTCAACTTTAGTAGGAGCTAACCAAAAGGATTCAGGAAAAGACTGCAATGTTGTGTGTGATTCAACCTAGAAGTAAGCCTGATGAAAAATAGTGGGATTTACTTCAGAAAGGACAGATGTGGTTGGGCCACATTCATAGGCAGTTTGGTTTCATCACTTAACTAAAAATTTTACCATGGCTGTACTAAGGCACTCAAGAGGCATTACAACAAACACATAAGCAGAGGGTGTAGGTTAAGTATAATCCTCTCATTAGTGCTCTCTTCAGGTGGGACACACTAGTCTGAAAAGGAGAGAGCATACTATGTGTACCACTTCTCTGTGTAAACAGAAACCTTAATTTCTCAAGGCTATGGATCACAAGGAAAGTTTTCATGCCCAGAGACTGCTGCATACTTGCTAATATTTCACAGATGAAAGCTGGAACACTTATGGCCAAGCCACATCAGAATGTAGTCAAAATGGCAAAATTTATTCATGAGGAAGAACACACAAGTTTGGAGAGGTTGCAGCAATTTGCTTTTGCCCAAGCCTACTGGGAAGAGAAAGATTCCACCCTCTAACTACTTTTTTTCATTGCACTCAGTTAACAGCAATTGAAGTGAGCTGAGGAATAAGGGGGAAATGGGAGGAGGAAGAGGAGAGAGAAACTGGAACATTTTGAAAGCAGCTGAAAAAGAGGAATGACAGAGGATTAATCAGGAGCATCCCTGCCAAATCAGGACAGTTGGAGAGTATGCTGCTGTTCTCTTCTGAGTATTGCTCTGCACATGAGGGGAGCGAGAATGGAGGGAGGTGGATTTAGCTTGCTCTCTCTTCCCATGCATTCAATAATTCTTTCTTAAAGATCTGAAGTCGACTCCTTTTTTATCTTTATACATGTGGTTTAATACAGTTGATTCTCACAGAAATGCAATGTCTCTTTTGTCTCCCTTGAATCTGACAAAGAAGCTGGCTAATCGATGAAGATTAAATATAAAATTCTGAATTCAATTCAAGGTGTCAATATATAACTTCATGACAAATGAAGCATTTTTCAATTACTGGTAACATGAAACAAAATAGTGGAAATAGAAAAGACAATCTCTTTAGGTAACCTGAAGGCCATTTCCAACAAGGTCCGTGCATGAACAAAACACTGAAGTGGTGTGTGTACGTGTGTGTGTGTGTGTGTTTCACTTGACTGTTTCCCATATGTCCATAAGAGCATAAAATAAAAAGATTTTAGATAAGATTTCATTCAGTGAATCAATTGCAAACCCACACTGTGCCTTAGTGGGCATCTAATGGAAATTTTTTATGAGGTTGCCGATGCTAAGTTGATTCCTATAGCAGAAAGCACATACAAAGGATCCAATTACAACTGCGAAGCTCTTGCAGCCTAAAAGACATTAACCCCCCAAACACCAAATGTTTAGAGGTTAGAAGAAAGGGCCATCACTGCTGACTTCTTAATGGCTGAGAAGCTTTCGCCTTTGGCCTCATGTTTACTTTTTTTTCCTTGTGTGCTGTGTGAAGCTCGGAGCAACCCCATGGGTTTGTGATTTTATTTATTGTGAAGTCAAATAGAAAGCAAACAAGGCTCCTGCTGTGACTTTACAATGATATTCAAAAAACCATTTTGGAAACACATTTAAGCATCCAGATCATTTAAAAAAATAGAGCTGCAATGGTTAGATTACGGTAATTGATTAGCTGATTAAGCCTATGCAGGTCTATTCCATTGAGTTTAGTGAAACTTCTCTGTGTATGTGCTTTCAAGTCGTCTATCAACTTATGGTGACTCCATGAATTTCATAGGGTTTTCATAGACAAGGAATACTCAGAAGTGGTTTGCCAGTTCCTTCCTCTGAAATATAACCTACAGTACCAGGTATTCATTGGCAGTCTCCTATCCAAGTACTAACCATATCTGACCCTGCTTAGCTTCTTTGTATATGTATATATGACAATGATCATTAAATGGACTTTAAAAGTGTCTATGATTAGTTAGGAGCAGATTTTCCCCCCCACACAAATACAGTATTATTAATTTGTATCACCTTCATTGTGCAAGCTTATTAATACCATGCATGCACATACACACAATTTAACATAAATTAAATTGTTTTCAGTATAAATACTTATTAAAACTGGAGATGGGAGGCACTACTACAAAGGGACCATTCTTTCTTGTCTCTCACAACAGAGAGAGTACCTCTTCTAAGATAATGCCTGCTACAATACGTATATGCATCCAGAAAGAGAATAGACTCATCCCTCCATATTTGCAGCTTTAACTTTTGTGGCTTTGATTATTCACGGATCTTATTAATATTTCTCTCTAGGAATCTCTAGGTCCTTCAGTGCAACTCTATGACCAACTTTAACCAAAAGTTGCACTGATGGCAAACCTACCAAGGGGCCTTGTGGCAAGATTTGTTCAGAGGGGATTGCCATTGCCTTCCTCTGAGACTGAGAGAGTGTGATTTGCCCAAAGACACCCAGTGGGTTTTTATGACTGAGCAGGGATTTGAACCCTGATCTCCAGAGTCATAGTCCAACACTCAAACCACAACACTAATCTGGCCCTTCTACGTAAGACATTCGTATGTCTTTTTAGCAGTCCATGGTATCTGTAGAACTCTCCCCCAGCACTGCATTTCAAATATGTCATCCTTTCAGCTTTCTTCACTGTCCAACCTTCACAGAAATACGAAATACTATGGCCTGGAGGATCCTGACTTGGGTATTTCATGGTGTGCCTTTACACTTGAAGATCTTATTGAGTTCCTTCATGGCTACCTTTCCAAATTGTAGTCATCTTCTTATTTCTTGACTTGGTTGAAGTTGGTACAAATATGCTGTATTTCAATGTCTTCTTCCTACCCATATTTTCAGCAATATCTGTGTCATTGTTGGCACTATCCATTTCTGGCACCCTGGTTCCTCCATCCACCTCCTTTACCTTCTTTGTTAATACTTCTGTGACTGTATATCATGTGCACAGCACACCTCTCTTCCAAAAACACACACTGTCCTGGAATTTGTATCTTTCTTCCCCTCTTTTGCTAGTGTGTCTCTCTCTTTGCCATGCTCTGCAGCTTTCTTTAAGCATGGTGTCATGGTTGGACAACAACTCTGGAGATCAGGGTTTGATCCTCCTCTCAGCCATGAAACACACAGGGTATTCTTGGGCAACTCACATGCTCTCAGCCTTAAGGAACTGCAATGGCAAAACCTCCTCTGAACAAATCCTGACAAGAAAACCCAATGATAATTTTACCTTAGGGTCCAAAACGACTTGAAGGCACACAACAAGTGTGAGCTGCACCATGAGGTTGTGTGGCATGGACTTCCTCTTCTTGCTTCTTCCTACCTCCTGTTCATGCCTGCGGTGCTTGTCACTTCTAGCCACCTTCCACAGAGTGAAAAAACGTGAAGAATGGCAGAGAAGAAAGCACATGGGAAGAGTTAATGTAGCTATGATGAAGAAGAAAATAATGTATACACTACCCAGTATCAGAGGTCTCAAGGTGGCTTATAGGACAAATACAAATTACAAAGTTTAAAACAATAGAATAATTAAATAAACTAAAAACTAATGAACTGGTCTCCCATATTGTTCCCATATTATTAATGTGTTTTAATGTGTTTTGTTGGTGAGGGGAAAGTGTCCTGCATTCTGATTTATTTTTTTTAATATGAAAAAATCAATATAATTAATATTAACACATAGTTTTTGAACTGTGGGGATATTAACTTTGGAGATGAGAAAAGTAAATTAAAGCAGCATGAGCAAGAACCCAAATACATAGCTACATACAATGTTATTTAAAAGCAAACAAACGGAGTACTGCAGATCTAGCATAGGTCCTGAGCCACTGGATTTGCACCTTGCACACTGTTCCTTTCTTATAGAAAGCCAGATGTACTGATATGCAAGCTTTCTTCCTGAGTTCCCACTGGCTTCTATGCTTTGTTCCTATTCATAATGCAAGAAAGTGTTTTTCCAGGAGTGGTTCAGTGATAGTTTATGTTAGAAATGCAAAATACACAGTGTTTAAACAGTGAAATATGTCTTAGAGAGACGTAGGGTTGATTAGTGTTTCAGTGACCTAAAAAACTCATATGTTTTATCTGCCTATTCTAATTCTTTGACTGATATTCTTAGGGATCACTGTATTTTTTCCTCCACCTCTTTTTTGCTCTTTCACTGCTCTAAAAGTAAAAAATAACTTTAGGGTGCATCTGCAATGCAGGAATAGTGGAGTTTGATACCACCTTAACTGTCATGGCCTTAGTTTACAGAATTTTGAGAATTCTGGGAATTATATATTGCTGTGACTCCAGAGCTCTCAGAGAGAGAAGGTTGTCTCACAAAACTACAATTCCCAGAATTCCATAGAATTGAGCCATAGCAGTTAAAGTGGTGTCAAATTGGATTATTTCTGCAGTGCGGATGCAGCACTAGAGAGCTTTCCTATTGGTAATGGTGTTTCTATAATAAAAGTTTAGTTTAATTCCACAGCCATTGGTATAAATGATCGTTAACCATAGTAGCTAGCCACTGCATACATGCACTCTGATCTATCAGTCTGTGTAACATGGGTTAGAGATTCTATTCTAACATTTTGTCACCAATGCAGATCCCTTACAGGGAATTTTCAATCACAGATGTCAACAAAGAGTTTAACTGGTTGAGGAATACAGTTTGGCCTTTTATGAGTCAACCAAAACCAGGAATTTCCTTAGGCATCTTACTACACGTAGTACACAGGAAGCAATATAAGATGGTATTAGCTGAATTTTTGTCTGACAAGGTTGGGTTTTCCCAGCTTTGCCAAAGCTGCAAATGTGCACAGAAGCCTTCCAGTACACAAAGTAATCTGGCTTGTCTCCAAAAGGAGATGACCCCATGAAAAAGAAAGAGAGAGAGAGAAAGTAAGGGAGCAAAGTCTGGTTTCTTAATAGTTGTTTCCTGGATTTTCTAAATTTATTTTTATTTTTTGAATAAAGACAAGGTGACTATGAAATCTAGTTTTGTTTTGTTTTTTAATCTCTGTTGATTTTGTTTATGCTTAAACTGTGGACATCTGAGACACGTGGGAATGTGAAAAATGCCTTGTGGAAGCCAAACTTTCTTACTTAGCCTTATACATTATTTCACAGATTTTTATCTATCTTTCCAAATAAAGGAGGAAGGAAAAAAAACTTCTCTAACCTCATTTGCAGTTAGGATGCGGAACTGAACCAGTTGCTGCTTGTTCTAAGTGCTCCAAGTTGGCTACGTTCACAAATAGTTTCTAATGGCAAAATGCGGAAAGGCAATCCCAAAAATGAAGAATAAGATCCAACCATTGCAGTAGGTGCTATATGAGATAATGTCACGCCCTCTCCTCAGTGAATTTGCATACTATGTCATTATATCTTTGCTATCTTCTTGGCATTTGAGCTGGCCCAGAAAGGCACCAAACACTGTATGCTGTTCCAGAAAAACACTTAAGTGCATATTTATTTTGCACATTTGAATCCTGTCCTTCTTCTGAACTGGCCATTTTACATGTTTTCCCCTGTGGAGTTAGGGTGAGAGAAAATGACCATGTTCATACTTAATGATAAACCAAAAAAATAGCATATAAAAATTATAATTTTAAAATTTATTTTTTAAAAAAAAATCTACAATGTGAGCAGGCATCATGCTCATGTATACAAAACACCACTTCCTCTTGTTTCATTTTTCCCTCCATGCAAGAAAGTAAGTAACTTGGCAGGTCCCATATTAGGGCAGTAAGGAGGTCACCCTGGATTTTCATCCATACTTGAAAGGAACTTCCCAAAGGTATTCAATCTGATTCCCCAAACCGATTCAGCATCTTGAATAGTTTCTTTAAGAAAATCTGACATGGGGATCCCCTGTTAGGATGGAGTCCCAGGGGTAAAATATACAATGTGGGGAATAGCAGCAGCCATGATGACACAGCATTTGATCACTGCTGAGTCATGCTGACTCATGCTGTGTCATAGGATGTGACATCAGGGAGATGGTCACCTGGTGCTGGAAAGCACACAAAACTGCTGCAAAACTGTAGAGTCACTCAAGTGAGTGACAGGTGTCCAGGAGGAAAAGGCAGAGCCAGAAGGCCATGTGGAGCCATGGCTATATAAGGCAGAAGCCTCTGGACACACATGTGTGTGGTGTGTGTGGTTGGTGTTGTCGAAGTGGGTGTTGTCATAGCAGATTGCTGTGGATCACGTTGGATGATTGCTGTAAATAGCCTTGCACATAGAGGAACTAAGATTAAAACCTCACCTGAGAGATGTCTGTCTGTGGAGTCTCTTTACTCTGTCTGGAAGGGGAGAGGTGCTTCTCCAGCTGACAAGCTACCTGCTGCATCTGAAAAGCAAAACAGCTAAAGCAGCTTCATTTATATACCGCTTCATATCGCGCTATGGAATGTCTAAGTGGTTTACAACTGTAAGCTCATTGCCCCCCAATAGTTGAGTACTCATTTTAGTGACCTCGGAAGGATGCAGGCCTGAGTCTAGCCTGAGCCCTGGCTAGTACTGAACTCGCAACCTTGTGGTCTATGAGTGAGTGGATGCAGTACAGGCATTTAACCACTGCGCCACCAGGGCTCATGAAAAGATCATGATTCTGGTGCTGCATGTCTACATGGATCTTCATGCGCTGCATAACCATGCTAACAAGGGTTATGGGCCCGGTCTGAGCCAGCAGTTCCGACTAGATATTTGTGTGAGTAGCTGTGTGTGTCAATCATCCAGAAGAGTTGCTTTTTGCTGTCTGAGTGCTGGAAGGCAAAGAGCTAAGAAGCTGAGCTGTTTAGTTGTGCTCCTTATCTTCAGAATATAGTGAAAGCTGGGAAGGCTGCCAACACTGTGCATTTGTCTTGTTTGTTTGCCAGCATGGAATTTGCAAAGTTCCCAAGGCCGAATGACCAGAACTACTCACAGTGGGCAGTGCATGCCAAGGCACTCTAGTGAGGGAGGGTCTCTGGGATCCGATTGAAGAAGGGCCCTCAGTCAAGAATGCTGAGCTTGATAGAAAAGCATGCGTGACTATCTGTCTCAGTTTGGACCCAGGCCAGCTGGATCACATGTGAGATAAAAGATCTGCTCAGGAGGTCTGGTTTAGTTTGAAAAATGTACACCAGTTTGACTCTGCACTGTCAACAATGCTTTGGAGCAAAAGGCTGTATGCCTGAAAAATGCAGAAAGGACAGTCTCCAGAGGAGCATCTGGCTACAATGAAACATTTGTTCTTGGAGGTGGAGTCCAGGGGAATAACCCTCCCAAAAGAACAGAAAGCTTACATCCTGTTGGGCGGTTTGTCTAGTGACTTTGATCACATATTGTACAGCCTGCAGGGGGTGCCAGACAGTCAGCTCACAATGGGCTTGGTGTAAACACGTGTCCTAGAAGAATGCCAGAGATGGCATTTTCAGACTGGCATTCAGAGACAACAAAGAGCCGAACCAACAACAAACACACCACCAGAGGTAGTTCAAAGGACTGAGAGTGCAGCTGTCTGCAAGGTGAAAATATGTTTTAATTGCAGTCAGCCAGGGCATTCTCAGAAGGACTACACAAAGCCACCTGCTGCCAGAAGGAAACAACAACGCTGGTCTCCTGGGAACAGGAAAGAAGTTGTTTTGGTAGTGAAGGGCAGTGACTCCCAAGCCCATCTTGCTGTTGCTGCCAGACATCAGTGGATGATCAACAGTGGTGCAACCTTGTGAACCAGAGGTCCTTGCTGAAGGACAGGAAGCCCTCCTGTGTTGATTCGGTGGGCTTGGCTGATGGGGGTTCAAGCCAAATAAGGGACATGGGGACTGTGAATTTCCCAGGGTTTGAAAAGGACTTTGAGAATGTACTGTGTGCTCTTCAGTTACAAAATTGCCTGGTCAGTGTGTCATTACTGACTACAGATGGGTATGCCCTGCATTTTGAGGGGGATGAGTGTCTGATCACCAGAGGGGGGCAGATTAGTGCAAAACCCCATAAGTACAACAGGCTTTATTACCTGGATGCCCAGGCAGAGTGTGCCACAGTTGGCAACTTGCCACTGCATTCAAACTGTGCACACTATCTCCACAGAGTGTTGGGACACACTGGATTCAGGTCTGGAAAAACTGAAAAGTGTGTGCCCAGGGCTGAAGTGGGATGAGTTCAGGAACCACTTGGAATGTTCTGTGTGTAGCAGGATTAAGCTGAGGGCTTATCCTGTTGCAAAGAGGAGCAAGTGCACCACACAGAGGACATTCCAAGTAGTGCACACGGATCTATCAAGCCCTTATTCCAAATCTGTAGGGAGGAGTAGGTATTTAATGATGGTCGTAGATCGCCACATGAATTCACCTATGCCTTCACCCTAAAGGTGAAAAATTGGGCTGCTGCCACATTCAAAACCTGGGTGGAGATGGTGGAGAGGGAGTTTGATTACAAGGTTGGAGCATTGGTGACAGACTGTGGGGGCTAATTTTTATCTGCAAGTCTGGGGAACTGGTTGAAGCAGAAGGGCATCTGCCATAATACCACCAACCCAGCCACCCCACAGGAAGACAGCCAGGCGGAGAGGAAGATTGGGGTGCTTAGGCAGATAAAAGACTCCATGCTGCTGAATGCAGGGGCCCCAGAGGGGCTTTGGGGGGAGGCAATCCTGACTGCCTGCCACATCAGCAACAGGGTGTGGAACTCAGCAGTTAAGCAGACCCCTTAATAATAATGGGCGGCTTACAAAATAAAATCATAGTACAACATTTAAGAACTATTTTCCCCCACCCCTTAAAAGAGTATTAAACCCAACCACTTTAAAACATACCATATAAAAGAGGATATGTACCTCTATAAAACATCAAAACAATAATACAGGAATGCGCTGGCATCAAAGTATAGAATCTCAACTCTCAAAAAAGGTGAGAGGGGAGGAATACATCTCAGAATATTCTAGGGCCTTGATCCAGTGGTTATTCCGGGAAGGCCTGCCGGAAGAGATCCATCTTGACAGCCTTTTTAAAGCTGTCAAGTGATGTCAATTGACGGATCTCCTCCAGCAGGCCATTCCATAGTTTACTTACTACATGCTGTATGGGAGACCACCCAACCTTAGCTACCTGAGGGTGTTTGGGCAGCATGCCAATGTTCTGATTCCCCAAAATTTCAGGAGCAAAGGTGATCCCAAGTGGCGCAGGCTGATGTTTGTGGGGTATGAGGGGAACATTTATAGGTTCTACCTTGGTAAGGGATGCATCTTGTTGTCCAGGAGAGCAAATTTTGAAAAACACTCCAGGTGGGAGAAGATTCACTCAAACCATGAGGTGTTTGTAAGACTGACAACAGGGAGGTAGTACTGGGACTAGAGGGATGGAAACATCTGAGGCCACACCAGAAAGCCAACCCAGAACCTTCAGTGAGCCAATAGGTACACAGACCTCACCCACCACTAGATGAAAATTTGAGACCCCATCATCCACAGAGATGGGGGTACAGACGAGTAGTGATAGTGAGGATGAGAAGGGGAGGGTCAAGGTAATCATACCTAGGAGGACTCAGAGAGTCAGGAGGCCACCTGAGCACTTTGTGGTGCAAAATGCTAGGGTGTGTCCCATAGCAGCAAAAGAGCCAGAAAGCTACCAGGAGCTTCTCACTTTTCCCAGTGAAGAACAGGAGAAGAGGTTTAAGGCTATGGAGAGTGAGTTTTTTTCACTGGTGAAAAGGGAGGTATTTGAGGTGGTGAGCAGGCCAGATGACTGGAAGTTCGTAGGCTGTAAGTGGGTCTTCAAGAAAAAGGAGATGCCTGATGGGACCCACAAATACAAAGTGAGATTGGTGGCAAGGGGCTTCTCTCAACAGCGCTTTGAGAGCTTTCATAAAACCTTCTCATCTACATCAAAGCCAGAGAGTCTAAGGTTGGTGCTAGCATTGGCTGCCAGGAAAGGTCAGGTAGTGAGGCATTTTGATTTTGAAATGGCCTGACTGAATGCCAAGCTAGAGGAGGAGGTCTTTATGGAAAAGGCACCAGGCTTTGATGATGCCAAGGAGGGCAAAGTCTGCAGGCTCAAAAAAGCTTTTTATGGGCTTTTATGAAGCAGAGTGCATGCTGCTGTAATTTGTGTATCCACGAGGAGCTGGTGTGACTGGGATACAAATGCAGCATTTGTAGTGCAGGAAGCTAGGGCTTGCACAGTTGTGGTTGATGAACCAGAAAGTTACAAAGATGTGCAGAGTTGTCCTGATGAGGAAAGGTTGAAATGGTTGTCTGCTATGGAGCAGGAATACAAGTCTTTGACAGATAAAGAGGTGTTTGAGATTGTTGATAGACCTACAAATCACAAGGTGATTGGCTGCAAATGGGTTTACAAGAGAAAGGTGATGCCTGATGGTAGTCAGCGATACAAGGCTAGGTTGGTAGCAAAGAGTTTTGCACAGCAGAGGTTTGAAAATTTTGACAAGACATTTTCTCCAACAGCAAAGCCTGAGAGCCTGAGGTTGGTTTTGGCTTTAGCAGCAAGGAGGGGTCAGGTGGTGCAACATTTTGATTTTAAGACTGCATACTTGAATGCTTGTCTTGAGGAAACTGTGTTCATGGGACAACCTTTGGGTTTTCAGCAAGACTGTCACAGAAAGGTGTACAAGTTGAAAAAGGTTTTGTATGGTTTAAAACAGAGTGCTAGAAGTTAGAATCTTTGCATTCATGATGAGCTTGTGAAGCTTGGTTACAAA
>CM034706.1:245620449-245640491 GCA_020142125.1 Phrynosoma platyrhinos | reverse complement strand
TATCCATTGTTTCTTCTCTTTCTTTTGACTACTGTAAAAAAGACTATTTTTTGATTACTCTGGTAGGAGGCAGTCTGCCAAAATATCACCATATTCAGTAGACTCAGCTTGGAAGTGCTAGCACATGTAGACAGGATGGACTTGGAATCTGCATAATCCCTTCACATAGGAGTGAGATGGTAGGAAGGTGCCAAGTATCTGCCAGGAAAATTGGAAATTAAAGGGCACTGCCATCTGAAATGATACCTCTTTGTTTATGATGCTTGCATTTATTGTCTGGTCATTTCCACATCTCTGGCCATTCTTCCTTCTGGAAAAATCCACTAAAAATTCCTTAGAAGCTTCCCTAAAGATCTGGTGTACCTTATATAAACAACTATGTGGGCCATTCTAATTCAGTCGGTTGAAACCAGGTTAAACCCAAGCTAGACTTTTCAGTATTGGTAGAAATCCCACTTTGTAGGTGGTAACCTGGGTAAAATCCACTTCACTGACTTCTCCCAATTGGAAAGCCGTCTCTGGAACTGGTAACATATTGTCTCACCTCAAAATCGCTATCAGATGCCACCTTTTACATCATTAGTCCATGTGTAATTTTGTGTGTAAGTTGATTTCCCTTTTGATTTTATAAACAAAACTAAATTTGGACCTTGCACTCTGGAGTTCTATTAGTGTGGATATATACATAGGCTAAAAGTCCCAGTTGAGTTACCCTAGCCCTCTCGCTGCTGTCTATTGAGCTAAATTAATTTTCCCATTGACATCAATAGGTGGGAGCCCTCTTGGGATCCCCTGCAATTTGGATAAAAACCATAAGATCATTTTCATACTGAAATAATGCTAATTGAACTAACACTGAACTTAACACAGTACACTGCAAATATGATATAATAATTGCCATGCTGCTAAACAACAACAACAACAACACTATTTTGCTGATTCTTCTGCTTATTTAAGGTTATGTACAGTATTTCTGCATGTTGAAAGAAGTCTTGTTCTTCAGTCTTCTATATTTAGAAGACAACAAGAAAGCTGAAGGAGCCAGTAGGAATTGTTGACTTTGGGTAGTAACTGATATCCCTGAAGAAGAGGTCAATCACCTAACCTTTCTTCTGGGCACTGAAACAGCTGAGCTTTTTGTTATTCTTAGAAATGATCGAACTGGCAGATGGTTGTTCAGAGGCTGGGCAGTGAATTAAACAGATATTGAGAATAGCTGAAGAAGAGTTTTTTAATTTATTCCAAAATGCCACAGTATCATATTAGGATTGTATAGTTTTCAAAAAATTAGAAATTCGTCCCAAATGTGTTTCCTCAGGACCTATCTTCTGTGCAGCTAGCCACTACCTGGTACTGCTGTCCCAGAGCCTGGAAAAATTACTTTTTTGGACTCCTGTTCCCTAGCTGCCAGTGGCAATGTGGCTGAGACAGTCTGGGAATTGTAGTCCAAAAAAGGAACTTTCTTTGGTGCTCCCCCTACTTTTGCATTCACAGTAAGTAGAGTAGGGATAAACACATACAGCAAATCTGTTCTGTCTCCATTACTTCTAGATGGAATATCATGCTGTCATCATGGAAGGTGGTTATGCTAAGACTAACAAGTGAATCGGGCATTGTGGAGACAACAGGCAGATTAGAACCTTGGCTTTAGCCAACAAGAGTGGAGCCAGGAAAAGATGAGGGCTGCTCCCAGGAATGAGCATATAAGAGGGAGGAGCAGGTTTGAAAGTGGTTGATGTTTTAGTGTGCCCTGAGGGGTGAAGAGCCATTGAAGCTAGGTTAGGTTGCTGTGAGAGGCAGTTAGAAAGGGTTTTAGGTACCCAAGAAAGGGACGAAGGGTGTCTTTAATTAAATAGTTGTATTGTCCTGCAGGAAATAGTGTTTAGTGACTAGTGGAGTCACAGGTAACCAGAAGGGTTATAAGATACAAAAGTTTAATAAAGGTTCTGTGAGAACAAAGGGATACTCCTAAGGGATGATGGCAAGTCACCCCTTTCCTTGCCAGATTGGGGCCACAGCAACCTCATGCCACGGCACTGATGCAGTGCTTTGCCGCTCTAAAAAGAGCAAGCAGATTTGGCAGGGAATTTGCAAGACAGTTTTCTCTCTTGACAGAAAGGGCTTCCTGTATCTTCTGCCCCTTTGCTCCTTCTGCTGAAGTACCTATGCCATTCCATCACCTACACCAGTGTAGTTACACAGAATCACAGACTTTCTAGCTTGCTTTTCCCAATGGCTATGACAGATGATGGCTTCCAACATAATTAAAAACCCCAATATAAATTATACATATTAAAACACAAATCAAGTTAAAACACCTCAATAACAATAAATAAAATAAAAGCATTAAGAACTTCAGATCTGCTATTTAAAAATCCTGGCCTTACCAGGCAGTGAAGGCCTGAATAGAAATAATAATGGGAAAAAGAACAATAAACATATTTATACCCTACCTTTGGCCCCAAACCAGGGCTCAAGGTAGCTAGAAAGATCTTTGCCTGATGGTACGCACGGTGCCTCCCTAACCTTCCTCAGGTCTGGGAGCAGCCACTAAGAAGATCCTCTCTTATGTCCTTCGGTCTGATCAAATGTGTCTCTTTAATGTTCTAAAGCTCTATATCAGGGGTAAGCAACCTTTCTCCTTTAAGGGCCGAGGGACTTCAGCTCCCAGAATCCCAGGAGCTATTGGCCAACATGGGACTATTGGCCAATATGGCTGAGGCTTCTGGGAGCTGAAGGCCCTCGGCCCTTAAAGCGGAAAGGTTGCCTACCCCTGCTCTATATAATCTTTGTCATCATCATTACTGTTGGTTAACTTATGCTATTGCACATCCAAATCTCATCCTAGTGCTGCTGAGAGGTAAGTCATCCCAGGCTGAAACTCTGCCAAAAGAACAAAGCATTCACAAATGTCCTTAATGGTATGATGAAAAAGGCTGGAAGGCCCATCCAAAGAAAGGTCTTCTAGATTCAGAGCACCATAGTACAGTTGGTCCTCCACATTTGTGGCTTTGACTTTTGCGGATTTGATTATTTTTGGTTTTGATTATTACATTCTGTCTAGGAATCTCTAAGTCCTCCAGCACAATTCTGCTGGAGGTTGACCATAGAGTTGTGCTGGAGAATGTAGAAGTTCTGAGAGAAAACTCTACTCTAGGCATTTGTAGGCTCTCCAACATGATTCTATGATCAACCTCTGGCAGATGTTGAGCATATATTTGCACTGGAGAACCTGGAGATTCCTAGAGAGGTGTTCTCTCAGATAAAAAGAATAGTGTTCTTTTATTTGTGTTTTTTACATTCATAGGGGTCCTTCACCCCTAACCCCAGCAAAATATGCAGGGACCACTGTACAGAATGTCCTTACCAACCAGCAATATTTAAGACAGCAATGAATTGGAGCCTTCAACAATGATATCCACAAATAGACATAATCATGCAGCATGATATCCCATGCTTGGGGATTACTGGACCATCAGATACACAGATCTAGACTAGTTGACTTATAGGAAGTGCAAAAATAAAAAATAAAAAAAGACAACACAAGTCATTAGGTGGAAGTTGTAGTGTATAGATACAATCTAGTTTAAGCAATGGGATAACACTTTGACTTTCATGGCTTTAGCCCACAGAATCCTTGGGTTTGTAGTTTGATGAGATGGTACCTATAATTCAATACTGGAAACTCTTTAGAAAGTTGACAAGAGCTCAGTTTTCAGCAACAGAAGGAAGTCCAGGACAAAAGCAAGAGGAAAGAAAAATTGGGACATTTTAAAAGCAGCTGGGAAAGTAAGATGACAGAGGATTAACTGGGACTGTCCCTGCCAAATTATGGGAGTTGGAAAATCTGAGATGAAAAAAGTAATTTCCCACGCTCTACTGTTTCCTTATTGTGACATGCAGAGGTGCACAAAACTGCTTGATCTTGAAAAATACCCTGGACCTTGAAAATCTTTGGCTGTGGAATAAATAATTTTTTATCAGCATTGGTTCCCCCATCTCTTAGATATGTTGCAAAGCTAATAGAGAGGAGAGAAAGCTTCTTACCATCAACTATGGGGTATCAGAAAGGCTGTTGTCAATATATATGAACCCTAAACTGTGTAATCAGACAAACTAGATACAGCTGTGGTGTTTCCCCCCTTATGACAGGAGATATTGGAACCATTAAAAATAATCTTTCCTACATGGAACACCACCAAAAGGCCTTTTAACTTCCAGACTGACCTTTGGGACTGCCCCAAGCACGGATATTGTGGGCAATAAAATAAGATTTTGCAGGCATCTTTGCAACACTCATTATCACTGCAGAGACTCTGAATGCAGAAAGGCAATGAGACTCAAAGAAGGAAAACAACAGTGCAACTCCTGGGACCAAGCCTTTCAGTTTTATTCAGTTATCACCTTTAGCAGTTATTTGGAATAAAAAGCTGCTGCTGAAGTAATCCAAGAGAATGAGAGACACAAAGCAGACACAGCAAGTCCCCGTCTATCATTTGAATCAGCTTCTGTTAGCGGTTAAGAATTTGCAAACTCTTTGGCTACATCCCCAGACTTAGCTAATGCAAGACAGGCCCTCATTCTGTTTTGCAGCGTATATATATATATATATATATATATATATATATATATATATATATATATTCTATGAATATAAAATGTTCAAAGTGACATAGACATTAAAAGCAACCTAAAGAGAACAACTGAGTTTAAAGATAATGCAGATCAATTGAAAAGCAGATGATGATGTTGGCTGGCTGGGAAGGAGTGGGGTCTATGGAATTGGAGATATGGCTTTCTCACTAGAATTCAGCCCAGAGACCTGCAAGTTTAATTCTTAAATCTATTTTACTGTTATAGCTCAATGCTCAATTTTGTGAACACGTATCTAAAAAGGGGAGATAGCAAATGCAGAATGCTTTTTTTCTTTCTATGTCATCTCGTAGCTCAATTTCAACAAATCTGTAATCAAAACCATGAAACAATGGGCAAAAAAGTTGCCTTTTTTGGACCACAACTCCAACAATGCTCTAAACTAAGTCACTGGACCTTATCACACGCGGGGCTCAAAGCAGCAAGAAAGCGATATAAGAATCAATCCAGAACTATACTGGTAGAAACCCCACAATATGGAAATGGCTATCAGATGCAACTAGCATCATCGCACAATTAATGAAATTCCCCCGGGAACTGTATTTGCTGTTCACACACAAGTGAGAAGATCCCATACAGAACCCAGCAAGGATGTTCTTGCACGTACGTATTTGGTGATCAGACATATGGCAAAAGTGCAATGATTGCACTATCATTCCAATCGCGCAATTGCAATTCCCCAAGAAACTGGCATTCAAAAGAACGGGGATGATGCTGCATTGGGACGGGGTTGTGACGGGGTTTTGTGCGACGTCATGTGAACACACAGAAAAATAAAGAGCAATAGGATGGGATTTAGTGTGGATTCTGTCTGCTTTAGACCCCGTGTGATAACGTCCAGTGACTAAACTGGTGCTCAGAAAAGTGATATTTTGGGCTACAACTCCCAGAATCACTATGGCTCTGTGACGAAATCAGAGGAGGGGGGTTGGATTCAAAATTTAGTTTGGTGCTGAATCTTCCTCAATATTCACTGGTAGGGTGGCCAGGTCAGCAAATCTCATTCCCTTGGATTTAAAGGCCAAAAGCTAAGACTGGAGTTTTTACAACATAACAGGGCATTTTTCTTGAAAATGGGACAAAATTGGCATTTATATTAAAATGATGAGATGGTCAGGAAATATAAAAAAAGGTACTGTCCCATTTAAAATAGTATGTATGGTCAGCCTACTTAAACCTGACTTAGGGCCTGTACAGACCAGCCACACTCCTAGGTGTGGAGTTGGGGTGGGGCGACCGCAAGTCGGCTGCTTCAATTCTGCCCTGACAATAACTGTCATGCTGCACTTCCCACTGTGCTGTCATGCTGCATGTCAGGGTGCTCCCTTGGTGCAGTGTTTAGACACATTGGGCCGAAGGAGTGCAGAAGAGCCACCACGGTGGCAGTAAGGGCGGCTTTTTGCCACTCCAAAAAGGAGTGACATTTGCCAGTTCTTTTTGGAGCTGCAAAGAGATGGATCGGGGCTGCGGCGTGTGGTTCCAGTGGCCCTGATCTGGCGCTCCCAGGGGTGGCATGGAGCCGCCCCTTAGGGGCCATCTGTAGAGCCCCTTACTTAAGGGCCTGTCTTAATACTTCTATCACCTGGTGTAACTGCTGCACCTGCTGTCCTCTGCTGTCCTATCTTTTCAGTTGCTTTAAAATGTCTCATTTCCTCTCTCCTTCTATGTTCTCCCTTTGTCCTCGGCTTACTACAATGACAGCAAACTGAATTTAAAGTGTAATAGTAGTTTGCACTGGCAAAACCCCCTCTGAGTATTCCTTGCCTAAGAAAATTCTATGAAATTCATGGGATTGCCATAAATCAGCAGGTGACTTGAAGCTCTTACTAGCAGGTTCTTCCTAATATTTATGTGGAATCGGTTTTCCTGTAGTTTTAGTCCATTGCTCCGTAAGTCTACACATAAGTTTAATATGCAAATTGCTGCAGATTTTCACACATTCACATTGATGGTTTATTGCTTTCACTTTCCTGCACAAATCTGCATCTATTCACATCCATTCACCCTTCCTATGGCAAAACCACGCAGCCATCCAAATCCAAATCTGGCCATTACTGCAAATACTCTGGTAAAAACCACTTAGCCCTTTTCTGTGGGGTTTAAGGAGTCCTCCAACCCAAAAAAGCCTGAACTTGTGCAAATCTCATGTGGCTGGACCACATTCTATTTGACTGGAACGAGGAGTATTTTAATTGTGTAGACAACCACTAGTAGTCTCTGGAGCAGCAGAAAACAAGCTTGCTCCTTCATTCCACAAAGCTCAGACCAGCAATAAAGCTATGAAATTAGGAGGTTTTAGGCAATTAGTCTAACCTACCTAACAGGAAAGTTGTGAAACTAAAATTTAACTCTGAATCAGAATTTGGAAACTACTATTTGGAAAGCAAGCTTGGTGGTGTTATTCTGCAAACTAAACTTCAATTTTCCAAGTCCAGTCCTGAATTTCTCAGAAGAAGGATGCTGTAGAAATATAATATTAGCCAGAGGGTAATCCAAGCTCCCATAACAAAAACTAAATAAACTGTACTAGAGTTTTCAGTATATTATAAGCTCATGCATATTTTCCAGCCATAAAGTGATGAAGAAATAATTTCATAGAAATTGTAGTCGCACTGATGGGTTCTTATTTAGCAGTCCAGGCTGGCTACATGAGGGTGGGCTTTGCTTTGAAACAGCGTTTCTGTACTCTGTTATTCTGCAGTGATATGCTTGGATTGTTTTCATGTTTGCATATTTATCTTGGCCCCAGCCACAGTGTTGGCATTGTGATTTTTTTAAAAAAAGTATTTAATTAATATACAAAAATAAAATTAAAGAGTGTAACATTTATTATAAAAATGGAACTCTAGCAAACCACTCGTGCAAATAGTCCCCTGAGGGGCTGCTAAACTAGAAAAAGAGGCTAAAACAAATAAATCCCATCATTGGATGCAGTTCCTCTGAAGTCACTACAGCAAGAAATGAAATACAGTTTAGCTCTCAGTTCTTGTATAGAGAGATTCCCCACTGTGGCCTTAAAGGTGAAAGAACTTTTATCCCAGAGCTTGGAAATGATACCTTTTGGATTATAACTCCCAGCATCCCACTAGTTACCATAACCAGTGACCACTCTGGCTGAGGGATTCTGGGAGTAGTCCCAAAATAACTTTTTCAAGTTCTGATTTATTCACCAGAGGGATGGGTGAGAATTTACTTTCAATTTAATTCATATTTATTACATACACAAACACATATTACACACGTATATACAGCATCCTTCTTCTGAGAATATATATGTATATATATATACACACACACACACACAGTTGCCCCTCCGTTTTAGCAGACTTGTAGTCTTCAGTCTTAATTATTCATGGAGGGGTGATCATCATTGGTTAAAATGGCATGTGCACCTGTGGTGTGCATGCAGAGGCACGTGCATGAGCACATGGCCATTCAATCCAATGGGGCTTGAATATCCATGATTTTTCATTTTCATGAGGGGGTCCGGAATAAATCCCTCACAAAAAAGGAGGGTATACTGATATATATATCAGAAGAAGGATGCTGTATATTGTGTGTATGTAATGTGTGTGTGTTATAAAAATGTTCATATTTGTGGTGGAAAGAATTTGAGAAAAAGTATGTGGAAAAAAACAGTTCTCCATCCAGGGCCAGGGATCTCTGAGTACTCAGTACTTGTGAATGTTTTAGGAAAGGCTTTTATCCTTCCATTACTTGGTTTCATTCACTTCAATTTTACAAGTGCTTAATGTGACATCATCCT
Organism: Phrynosoma platyrhinos; assembly: GCA_020142125.1. Classification (NCBI taxonomy): domain Eukaryota; kingdom Metazoa; phylum Chordata; class Lepidosauria; order Squamata; family Phrynosomatidae; genus Phrynosoma; species Phrynosoma platyrhinos. Next base: position 245,632,072 of record CM034706.1, on the reverse strand, counting down.
CTGCTTGTAATCCTTCCCTGTTTTTCTACAAGCTTCTTGGGTCTTTTTCTTTCTTGGGCAAAATCTGTTAAGGAAAAAATTATGGGTTCTATGGTGTGCCTTATAATACCTAACTTCTATCTGGAAATAGCCTTAAAAGTCTGGGTTTAAATCTCTGTGGCCTAAATTCCACTGCTTGTCCCGATTCCCAACTAGAGTAGACCCACTGAACTAATAAAACCTACAAAACCTACATAAGTATGGATTCACTAAAATCCCTTCGACTAAATGGGAATACTCTAGCTGGGACAAACAATTTGGTTTAGTCCTGTTCAACAATATTTGTGCTGAATTTGAATTGCCACTGATTCTTTTACGAGAACATTTTCAACTTTAATAAAGGGTAAACAGGTTCAAAATGGTCTCCTCCATGCTCACAATCGCTATGGCTATCAAATTTGACTGGTGCAAATAAGGAAAAACTGTTTCAGTTTATTTTGGAAGACATTATTAATATCCCCAAAATTCATTTATTTGTTATTAAAATATTTATATCCTGTCTTACATTCAAAGATCTCAAGGCGTACAATAAAATCAATTAGATCAGTTTTTTGAAAAATTTATAACCTTAAGAATAATTTAAAAGTGAAAATCATGGCAAACCATAAAACACTTAACAGGACAGATTAAAAGCATTTAAAACAATTTAAAACCACTCACATGTGCAAATCTGAAGAGTTTATTGCACAGCACTTGCAGGAATGGGAACTGAACGGAATGGAACAGCACAGAATGGGCCGAGAATGCAAGTTATTGCACAGGAGAACGCCACGGATGCTACTGGGAGTCCCCAAGCCATTCCCCAGCCATTCCTGGCAGCCGATTTTGAAGAATGGTTCAAAATAATTCTTCAAAATTAGCTGCTATAGCATGGATGGGGAACGGCTTGGGGACTCCTGGCAGCATTGGCAGTGTTCGCCTCTGTGCGGTAACTTGCATTCTCACCCCGTTCTGTGCTGTTCCGTTCCATTCAGTTCCTGTTCCTTGGAGTGCCATGCGATAAACTTAAGTATAAGATCAGTTGTGACCCCAAAACTTTTGGGAGTAGCTTTGTTTTTGCTGGGTGTTAGAATGACAGCAATGCTGGCACCAATTGTGTATCTAAAGGGAGTATATTCCATAACTGGGATGCCACAGCAAAAAGGCCTTCTTCTACATGCTTACACAGTGTATTGCCCTGAAAAATGGGATACAGAGGAAGGCCCCCTCCAGCAGACATAACTTTGGGCAGGTGTGTATGGAGAAAGACACTGTTTAAAGTATTGAATCCCCAAGCCATTTAGGACTTGAATTCAAACCAGAAATGTATTGGCACAAGGGCCAGAAATCATGTTTCAAATTTTGAATATGGGAGACAATAAAATGGGCAGATTTCCCATTCCTAGATAACAGTGCCAGGCTATGGAGCATGCATCTTTCTGGATCCTTTGCCCCCTGTGGCCACTCAAAAATACACAGTTATATTGTGAGACACCATAATTTAGAAACAGCCTCAATGACCTTTTTTAAAATCATTTTTAACAAAAATATTCACCTTTTTTCAAAGAACAAATATCACTATTTGGATAAGACCAAAAGTTAAACTTTAGATGTATATATAAAATAAGCATGAAACAAAATATGCAGAACACATAATCGTCTAACCAGTGTCAAACAAGTAAATGAAGCAATTTATGGACAAATGACAGGTATGCTAAGCCTGATGAACATTTCCAATACTGTGACGTCCATGGACTTCTTGGCTTCTTAAAGCAATTCCATTGAAATGGAAGCATGGAAAAGACACAACAAAATGAATTAGCCACATTTCTTTTTCCAAAAATGCTCCCATGCATTGGAGATTTGATTCATCTTAATTTATTCCCCTCAAAGTTAAAAGTAGCCCAGTTTTTCCATAAGAACACACACACTAATCTAAGGGACCTCTTTATGAACTTACCTTTGGATGTTAGAAATTAAGCTGGAACAGAATTCCTTCCTATTGACCCTCATTTTTTTAAAAAATAAATAAGTAGAGCTCAGTGGGGGAGCCAGCATGGTATAGTGGTTTGTGTGTTGGACTACGGCTCTGGAAATCAAGGCTTGATTCACCTGCTTGAGGATAAAACCCCACTGGGTGACACTGAGCTAGTCATATTCTCTCATTCTCAGAGGATGGCAATGGCAAACCCCCTCTGAAGAAACTTGCAAACAAAACCCTATGATAGGGTTGCCTTAGGGTTGCCATAAGTAAAAAATTACTTGGAGACACACAACAACAACAACAACAAGAAGAGCTCAGTGGAATCAATGTTTATAACTCTCAATAGTTTCCAGATGCACATCACCAGCATTAAACCAACTATTCTAATTCCCCATGGTTCTGTATTGAACAGTGTTCCTTCATGAACCAGCTAAAGCCAATTTATTCCCAATGATTGCTGCACCTACTACCATACATGGTGTAGCGCAGGGGTAGGCAACCTTTCCCCTTTAAGGGCTGAAGGACTTCAGCTCCCAGAAGCCTCAGCCATGTTGGCCAATAGTCCCATGTTGGCCAATAGCTCCTGGGATTCTGGGAGCTGAAGTCCCTCGGCCCTTAAAGGGGACAGGTTGCCTACTCCTGGTGTAGCGGCTTCAGCATTGGTCTATGATTCTGAAGCCCAGGGTTCAAATCCCTGCTCAGTAATGGAACCTACTGAGAGACCTTGGGCATAGGCAAACCCCCCCCCCAATACATTTTGCCAGGAAAGCCCTGTGATAAGGTCGTCATCAGTCAGAGATTTTGGCAAACAACTACAACAACCTACTACCACTCTGCTATTTGCAATGCTATCCTCAAGTCTTTTTTAATGTGTTCATTCATGTGTCTTCTTCCCATACTCAGCTGGCACTTTCCCTCCTTCCTTTTCCCATACCATAATGCTGATACTATGGGTTGAACGCATGGGCCAAAAGGCCTGTATTCCCCCCCAGCCTGGTGTCATCCTGTACAGAAATGCAGGCCAATAACCCTGGGCTGGGATCAGCAGTTTTGGACTGACCCCTGGAAACTCCACCATGACAGCCAGCATACCTCACAGCCCCACATGTCCCTTACCTATCACCACTGTTGCATTCACCCTGAAGGCTTCTCACCATAGCCAATGATGTTGGAAGGGGATGCATGACCATGTAGGAGTAGCCTGCCACCCTGTTTTCACCTTTATGGGGGATGGTGAGGACTTTCAGAGCAGATGCAACAGTAGTGGCAGGTAAGGGATGAATACCTACTCAATGTTGCATTGGCCTGGGGACACAACTGAGTCAGACCTGTTGACAGAATACCACAAGGTTGGCCCCTGGTATCCTGCCCACCTGTATAGGCTCTATGAAAAATTAGAAAGTTAATAAAAGTGAATGGTAATGATCCTGGCAAAACTGCATACATGTAGCTTTCATAGTTTTCCATCGCACAGAGCTAGGTATGAAACTCTCCCACTGAAGTCTGCAAACTACCTCCATCTAGCTGAAATGTACTCTGTAAAATTTGTATATTTGGAAACTTGCTTAGTGGAAGTATCACTTCTGAGGAAGCCCAATTTAAAGCAGATTGTTATTGTCAAGCAAATGCTGTGCCTGTAGCTTCTTTCTTAGAAATACTTACATAGTCAAATGCAAACAGACAGCAACTATGGAAAATGTACAAATAAAGATATAACATGAAGAAATCTGCAAGATTGATGCTCTCCTCCATTAACTGCAGAGCCACCTAACTGCACAGATATGATTGGTTTCTGTTGGGTTTTTTAATGACTTCTTTCCCCCACATTCAAGAACAAAAAAACAAACAAAATAAACCCCACTAAGCTAAAAAGTATCAAGCATCAAAAAGCACCAGTTAGCTCATCTAATTTTAAAGTGTAATTTTCTGCATTTAAATTATTTTTCAGCCTCATGTTTCAGTCCTCCCTCTTCTTCTAGGTAGGTCCTCATAGTTTGAAAATGCCATTGATCTTTACAATAGGAATGCTTGAGGAATTTTATCTTATGAATCCCAATGCAAACTGATTTGATCCCCACTCCCTGGACTAATGTACAAATCAGAACATAACCACCATTTTGATTTCACACTCTCTTGCAATGCATTTCTTGGCTACTAAAATGAAAACAAAACAATAATTGATTAAAATGCATATTTTAGGATCAAGTATGTCCAGAAATGCACACATTTAGATAAAATACCTTCATAAATACAGTATGTAATATGCAAGCCAATATGATTATAGATACACATTTGTGTATATTTTTCATGCAGGATTTTCTAATGTGTACATTAATGGGGAAATGGGATGGAAAAAACTATGAATGAATATGTGAAATTGACACAGAGGAGGAATAAACTGATTTGTACATTTTATTCTACACAGCTGTTGAATCTGGCTGTTAGCTCCTAGAGCAGAAATGGCATATTTGATTTCTGTGCTTTGACAATGGTGGTGTTGTGTGCCTTGAAGTCATTTTCATTAATACTGGCCCTAAGGCAAACCTGACACAGGGTTTTCTTGACAAGATTTGTGTGTTGCCTTTTCCTTCCTTTGAGGCTGAGAGAGTGTGATTTGTCCAAAGTCATCCAGTGAATTTCCATGGCTGAATGGTCTCCAGAGTTCTAGTCCAATGTTCAAACCACTGCATCATGCTGGCTCTCACTTGACAACAGGTGTTTTCTTCTGGCATTGAAAGGCTGAAAGAGATTGGGCCTTAAACACTATTGATCTGCTCTGAAGGTTCTCCTTTTATGCTGCTGATAAATAGCTTCTGTCTTTGCTCCTTGCCTTTGGTTCTTTCTATTCCGTCGTGGCCATTAAAATGTCTCATTACCTAGGATACGATAAGATCAAAGCAAACAAAGATTTTAATAATAACTGCATTAGAAGATCCTTGCTGAAGGTATGGGGAAAATACAAATTAAGAATGATGCCAAAATTTCCCTCTTGGTTCCCCCCCCCCAAGAAGCATTGCAAAGAAGAGAAATGTGGCAAAACTACAATTGGTTAACTTATTAAAGAATGGTCCAAAAGGTATATATGTCCCAAAATCTTTAGAGGAGTTAAAGTAAGAGGGATTCAACTTAGATTGGTTTAAGTATAATCAAATTATTAGTTGCTTCAAATCAGATATGAAAAACCAAGGAATTGATCTAGCCCTTAATGAAATTGATGAAATATGGATAGGTGATGAAACAAAAGAAACAGGTAAATTTTATAAAATATTACTCAAATGGGACTTAGAGCAAGAAGTAATAAAAGAAAACATGATAACATGGGCAAGAAATTTTGGATACACTATTGATTTGGAATATTGGGAACAGGTACAGACAGCAAGATTGAAATATACAATGTTGCAAAAACTCAAAGAAATTGCTCATTGCTCTTTATTCAAACTGTTTGTAGACCATTTTGGGATAGATTTTTTTGTCTTGTGTTTTTGCAGCCATTTCACCTCCCCATATTAAAACACACACAGAGAGAGTTTTGGCTTGGCCTTTATAATTATAGCATTATTAATGTGTTTTTATCATTGTTAATTATTTTTACATGCTGAAATTGATTCAATATGCGCTGGGCTGCCACGCTACAACATGCCTTGATTTCCTGCCAACTTGAAGCCCTCACATGCCAAAGGCAAAACATTTTAAATCACCCAAGCATTCACTGAGTGATTTAAATGATATTGGAGGGCATTCAAGTTTTTACAAGTACTTGAATGCAAACCCTGTTTGGACTGTAGGGAGGTGCAATGTATCAAGATTTAAAATGTTTTGAGTGCTTGGCATTTTTAAAATTTTATTTCTTTATTTCTTTATTTCTTTTTTTTTCTTTTTTTTTTTTTTTTTTGGTTAAGTCTCTGTGCATTTGGAAAACCAAACCAGACTTGCTCAGTGCTATTCTGGATATAGAGATTTTGCAAGATAGGAACTGCCACATTCTGAAGATGATGCTCATTCTTTAAAAAATGTGGTGTCTACTTTGCAGTGGATTGTGTAGTCACTGTAAACTGTTCTGTGTGGTCCCCCAAGCCATTTTAAGCTCCCCTTGGCATCCTAGCACCCTAAAAAACTTTTTTTAGGTTATATGTATATAATACAAAACAAAAATGAGAACAGGCATAGACTGCACCCCAGACCATTAATTACTAATATCCAAAATAAGAATAAAGTTGAAGAAGAATACAAAATCAATAACCATGCCAAAATATGATCTGGGAAACATTCCAACAGAATTCAAATAAAGTATGAAAAACAGTTTGCAATATTAAGTTTAGTTGACTAGGAATCAGAACTATAGACAGAAATCAGGGACACAGTCAAAGAGGAAAGCAAAAGGATGATAACTGTGGCCAAAAAGAAGGAGAAGAAACAATGGATGATAGATGAAACACTTCAAAAAGTCAAAGAAAGATGAGAAGCAAAAACAAAGGGAGACAGGACCAAAATTAAAATGATGAATGCTACTGTCCAGCGATTGGTGTGCAAGGACAGGGAAAATATCTGCATTAATCAATACTGAGAAATAGAAGTTGAAAACAGAAATGAAAGAACAAGAAATCTATACCACAAGATTTGAGAAATCAGAGAAATTTAAGCCAAGGGTGGGGATACACTATGATCAGAAGGGGAACATAAAACACAACCAAGTTGAAAGTAAAAAATGGTGGAAACAATACACAGAAGAGCTATATAAAAATGCAAAAGGATAAATGACACGTGGGAAGAACAGACATACAAAGATGAATCCAGAAAGTGAAGTAAAAGCCACACACAAAGCAATTGGGAAGAATTAATCACCAGAAACAAATGACATACTGGCAGGACTGCTACAGTCCACAGAATCACAGTTCTAACTAAAACCTGCCAACAAATAGGGAAAACAAAGCAGTGGCCACAGACTGGGAAAGATCAATATACATTTCTTTACATAAAAAAGGCAACACAAAAGATCACAGTAGGACCATTGTACTAATTTCCCATGCAACCAAAGTCATGCTCAACATTCTGCAGAAAAGACTCCTACCATACATGGAACGAGAAATTCCAGAAGTGCAAGCAGGTTTCAGAAAAGAAAGAGGCACTAGGAATGACATTGCAAACATAGGACGTTATCACACGGGGAGTCGCGAGGAGAAAGTGGAAATAAACGAGCACGAGCAGAAGTCTTTAATTTACGGGATTTGTCCCGTTCCACCTCGTCTGATAACTAAATTCGAATTTAAAAGGGGGTTAATTCGAATGCAAACCTGATCTTTTCATTTTCGGGATTTTTCGGGCATATAAAAGAAAAATAAGATAACTAAGTAAAATCCATTGTGATGAACTTGTCCAGTTCAGCCATGAAAGATTACATCTTCAACAATCCCAAAAGCATAGGATCCCAACTTGTTGCAGTTGAAACCACTGCCAGTCAGACACACTCATGCGCACTCACATCTTGAAATATAAACATTGTTATTCTTCAACACAATATTCTCTAGGCCCTTCCCATACTCTACCTTCTGGGTGTTAACCTTATGTTGATTGGATAATGCCTGTATGATGTATATTAACCCGGCCTCTTGCTGACCATCATCCCACACGTGACTATTTTCTCATGACCTAATGATGTTTATGTATTGTTATCAAGGCTTTCTCTTAACAAAGTCTGTGTCTATGAGTTGTACCTTTGGGAAAGTATATGTTTATGTCTGTGTAGCCATCTGGTGTTAGATTCACTTTGTTTCTCTAGATGTTGTTCTCATGAGAAAAATTCCACACACACATCTCTACATTTCACCTTTGACTGTATAACCCATCCATATCCTAACAGAGGCAGTAATCTCTTCCTGGGGGAGGACAAAAACCCCCCATCCCTGCAGTTGCACACCCCTGGTGTAAACCATGGTCTGGAAAATCACTTCCACTGTTCTTTTAGTTTTCTAAAAAATCCCACAACACACCATTTATTTATGTATTTATTGGAATTTATTTATAGTCTCTAGACCCACAAAGCCACCTGAGGCAAGATACCCTAGGCAAAAACACTTTTGAAACATTAAATAAATAACTGAAAACCAATGGTAAACAGGATCTTAATCTGAAATTCTGACTGTTGAGGTCTGCGGCTACCTTGTGGAAAGAAGAAAAGTTATTCATTGTGAATCAAGCATGGTTCCCCACCCCATCTCTAAGAGGGATTGAGGGTCTATGCGACTTGTCACATATTCTGGGTTCTGGTCTATAACAGTAGGGAATACTATGCATTCTTCTTAGCATCTAGTATGACCCCCAGAAGCCTCCTCCAGGCTGACAACCAGGTGCTAGCATAACAACTTGTAGTGGTTATACATGCTGCTCTTGTCATCATCCCTCTCTCCTGTGCAGATTGTTAAGGACCCAGTGAAGATCTGAGTTTAAATGCCACGCAAATTTGAAGGATTGCCCTGATCTGTTTGGAAGGAGACAAGAAGAGTTATGTAGAAGAGCTTCCTTCTGGAGAACAAAAAACAAAAGAATATCATCATCATCATCATCATAAACCATGGAAGGGAGAAATGCTTCTCACAAGCACCTGAATTTATTCAGGCCCAAACCCTTTCAGAAACCAAAGTTTCTTTCCTCACAGGGCTGATTAGGAATCTGTAAAAGCAAACTTCTTAGCTTTCTCACTCCTGACAGATTTTGGAGCTTATCGCTCTGCTAAATAAAGCGTCTTACCTCTCTCGAATTCAATTCTAGTTTGGACAGCATCTGGATACTATCGCAGGGATTTTGCCACCGAATATTGCCTGGGTTCAGCCCTGGTCCCAGGAGTGCTCTGGTGGCCATTTTCTTAAGTCAGAAAATTCCTGGTTTGGAAAAGAGGCATGCTCAGCATGCCAGGTTCCTGGGCTCAACCCGGGCTGTATTTGGGCAGCAGATTCGGTGGCAAAATCCCTGTGATAGTATCTGGATGCCACCCAAATTAGAATTGAATTCAGGAGAGGTAAGATGCTCTATTTTAGCAGAGTGATAAGCTCCCGAGTCAGGAAGAAAAAGCTGGTTTCTGAAACATATTGGGACTGAGAAAATGCTGGCACTTCTGAGTAACATTTCTCCCTTGCTTATTTGCTGCATTCTGTGGCTTGCCTTTTCAGTTTCTTGCCTTCTTTTTTCTTTCTTAACCATTGATGTTGAAGTCAACAATCAGGACTGGGTCAGTTAATTCTGCTACTTGCAGCAGTGTAGCAACTAACCCCTTCCCACCTCCCGATCCCAATCTTTAGAAAGTCAAGGCACTTAGCACCTTCACTTGATTTTGGCATACATGACAGAGATTCTCTCCCCATCTCTGCAAGAAAAAATGCAAAAAGAATAAAGTAAATAACTAATACTATGCTCCTTTTCATGCACTCCATTTGAGCTTGCAGCATCCATCTAACTCTATCTAACAGCAGGGGCAGCTCTATCAGCAATCATGGGTTGCAACTCTTAAGACTTGACACTGCCCACCCACTGGCATAGCAAGCTACCATCTGGACAAGCTTATACTGTATTAGCTTATCTGCCACATTTCCTGTTTCTTCCCAGCCTTGTTTTCTTCCTTCTCAATCATTATACTTTTTTTTTAAAAAAAACCCCAAAAGTAACTGATTTCTGTGTTCTTTGACATACATTCTAGAGGCAGAATATTTTGCCCCCAGGAAATCAATATACTTTACATGATTGAATCCATCACAGGATTTAGATTTTATAACCTTGAACATAACAAACATGCTCATATTTGCAGCTTCTGTAAGCATGGTCAGATAAACCTTGGTGTGTTTTTTTAATTTAGTGCATTTCCAAAAATAAATAAATAAATAAATAAAATGGCTATAAATAGTGAAAGGGTATTCCAAAAGGTATCCTTTGTAAACTAAAGGTCCACCTTATTTAAGGCATCACTATGCTTAAGACCACTTTTATTAAAAAGTTCTTAAAACAATAGTCAATATATAAACAGTCATGTTAATTAGATTATATGGTTCAAGTAAAATGGTGCTTTGTATTCTTATTGCAGAGCTATTGACCATGGAAGTGCATATTCATCATTCCGGCCTGTAATCCCCACTTAATCCACCCCAAATCTGTCAATCAACAGAATACAATCAGGATATTTATGATCACATCAGATGGCAGATTAAGAAAGAATTTAGCAACTTTGCAAAATTGATTCAAGGGCTGGGGAGAGGAAGAAGGGGCAGGAGAGAAAATTCCACTTGCAAAAAGAACCATTGTCAAGAAAAACATAGTTGATGATTTGTCCCAGATAACTGAATTTTCTAAGATGGATCAGAATGTTCAAATTAACAAACATCCCAATCCCAAGTCCAACACAGAGAAAATCACACATGGAATCCTTACTGGAACAAAGCCAACTATTTAGACACTTGACCTACCATGTTTTCTTTAAAAAAGTATGTTAGGTTATTTGCTGCAAGTTTTTGGCAAAGTAATTCCGTACAAGACCCTGGAATGGTGACAACAGGGAATTGCAACACTTAATTGAACTGAACTAGACTGAGCTCCTACCTGCCGTATGGGGTGGTTCTACACATGATTTTGGATATGCTTTGAGTTTCTGAATCTTTGCAAATAGAAACCTGAAGATATTCTTTGCTAACTACTGGCAACTGCTGCTTCTAAAATCTCTTGTATACACCTTGGCCCTAGAGTGCCAGTATTTCCACCTCCTTCCTCTCATAAATATATAATATTTTATTGTTTGCTTGTTTGGAATTTCCTATAGTGAGTTCAAAACAGCATAAATGGCTCTCCTCCTCCATACTTTGTCCTCACTTCAGCCCTGGGGAACAGCTGAAGCTAAGAGAGAGAGAGAGAGAGAGAGAGAGAGAGAGAGACTGGCCAAGTGTAACCCAGTGAGTTTCATGGCTGGTGATTAGAAGCTGGACCTTCCAAATCCTAGTCCAACCATAACCCGATACTGGTTCTCTAATGTACTATACATATGAATATATTTTTTGAAATCCAAAAGCTCATCCTTACATCCAAAACAAAGAGCGTGAAAGTATGTTGAAGCTATGCTGAATAAAAAGGGAGTTATTTTTGAAAATATTGATATTGTTATTAGCATTGAAAGACTGCAAAAAGGAGTGTGTATATGTGTGTGTAGGTACCTCAAAGTTGCCTGTTGACTTATGGCAACTCCATTAATTTCATAGGGTTTTCTTATCCAGGGAATATTCAGAGGTGGTTTTGCCAGTTCCTTACTATGAAATATAGCCTATAGCACCTAATATTTGTTGGTGGTCTCCTAGCCAAGTATTAACCAGGAGTGACTTAATATCAGATGGAATCTGGTGCCTTTGGGATATTTAAGCCTTCCTAAAAGGGGGAAATACTTTTCAGAAAAAGTCTGGCTTCAGTGAGCCATGGTTGTTTAGGTTTCCCATATAAACAGTCAGGAAGCATGGCATTGGAAATCAGTGGAAAAATGCCTTTTCTAAGTGAAACTTTCCCAGTCCTCCCCACAAGTACAGCCATGCTCACTGGGGTATTCAGAGAGATATAGGACATTATCACACATGGGCCAGAAAGCGATAATAAAGTGGA
>CM034706.1:245601424-245618334 GCA_020142125.1 Phrynosoma platyrhinos | reverse complement strand
CTAGGAACCTTGATTTTTGCCATTTTATATAAGGGACACCATTTTACTATGACCACTGTATATAATGCAACTTGAGCATCCACAGATTTTGGTGTCTATGGGGAGTCCTGGAACCAAACCCCAGCAGATACCAAGGGCCCAGTGTATAGTGTCTATAGTATTTGTTGTGCTTTTGGTGATTATATCACCTCCAAATTAAGCTCTGTTCTGCCACTTTTCATCTAGAGTGAATGACATCAAACTCAGAATTGAAAAAAGAAACCATACTCTTTTTTCCCCCAGCAATCTGAAAAAGGACCATTTTCTTCCACACAAGTATACCTGTATCTTGAGATCTTTAGGGGAGGCCCTCTTCTCCATCTGATCACTCTCACAAGTACATCAGATGGGAACATGGGAAAGGATCTTCTTAGTTGCTGCTGCCATATTCTGGAACTACCTTCCCAGAGATGCTAGACAATTAGGGACAATTATATCAAAGGAAAACAAATGTAGCAGGGAAGAATGAATTCCTAGTATGGTTCAAACTTCCCCAAGAGAGTCCTTAGACAACTAGAATACTTGTAAATCAAGAATCCCAGGAACAAGGCAAACAAACTATTTTCCATCATGCTGGTGTGCTAGTATTTTGCCTTCTAGTTCACATGCATTAAGAGTAATCATACTGGACCTTTCAGGCTTTTCCTGATAACAGTCCATGGAGGCGCACTTCATACTTTTTCCTTAGCTATCCATCAAGAAATCCACCAACATCAATCCCTGCTAACCCATTCCCTCACTACTGCATTCTAATTAATTAGCTATCCTTTGTACTGAGAAAGAGGACCTTCCAAGATGGCACAGTGACTGCTCAGGGATTTCAGTTATGCAAGGCTTCCTGGAAATCAAACACCACACCCCAAGTCCATGTGTGTATGTATATTTGCTATTTATATATGTGTGTGGAGAAAGACAGACATTCTGTGAACTTACACTGCTTCAGTGTAGTGTAAATATCCATCAGTAGAGTTATATTACACAACTCCTTTATTGAGAACACCAATGTAATGCAATGTATGTAGATCAATGGTCAATGCACATAGATGACATCCATTGTGCAATGGCAAGACACAATGCCTAAAGCAGTCCACAAAGGCAACACACATTCAGATGCTACTATTATGCACTACCACATGCACAAAGGTTCCCCATGTGCACTCCACTTATACGACTGTCAGTTGGGTATGACAGTTTTGCATTTTTCCTACCTTCCCTACAAAAAAATTGCTCTACTTGTGTAGCACTTGCATGTCACTAAAAGGATGCTGGTCAGAGAGCACTAAGGCCTGGATTTACAAACAGAAAACACTAATGTCATGAATTTCCTCCAAGGCAAAGCAAGGTGTCACAATTCACAGCCATTACCTTTCTTTGTCGAGTCATTTATGTGTCATCATCTCCCTAATCAAGGCTGGGACTATGTGTCCTGGGGGATCCATTGTTGCCCCTTGCTTCCCTGTGTTAGGTTTCAAGTGCCTGCCATGCAGGATCTATTAGGGAAGTGGTGAAATGTAAATGATTTTTGAGTCTCAGCCAGGAGGAAATGGAAATAGCTCAAAAGTGGGCATAACTGGTCAGTGAGAGACTGATATTTATGATATCTCTGGAAAGCACTGGAAAGGAGACTGAAGCAGGAGATCCACACACGACCCTTTCCAGTTACTGTGAAACTTGTATATCAGACAACTGGAATACAAACTTGGTGTAATTCTGCACATGTATGTGATGGTTAAATAGGCTGAGATTGTTCTTATTGTTGTGTGCCTTCAATTCAACTTTGATTGTGATGCCATAATCATAAGGTTTTCTTGGTAGGGTTTATTCAAATGAAGTTTGCTATTGCCTTTCTCTAATGCTGAGAGAATATGACTTGCCAAGATCACTAAGTGGGTTTCTGTGGCTAAATCTACAGTAATTTTCTTTTCCCTCAAAAGATCTGCAAATGTGCATAAATGGGAAAAGAACAAAAAACTTTCTAATAGAAAGAGGCACAAGGCAAGGCTTCCCTCTGTCCCTTCTGCTGTTCCTATTAGTAACAGAAAACCTGACAAAAAGAATTAAAGAGATAGAGGATATAAGAGGATTAAAGATTGAAAAACATTACTTCAAAATCATAGTATTTGCTGATGACTTGGTAATAATATTGGATGATCCATGTGCTAGTGCAGAATAAAAATGTTAGGAAAATTTGGTGAGACTACAGGTTGTAAAATAAACAAAGAAAAATCAGTGATCTTGATAAAAAAAAATCTAACAGCGCCAGAGGAGACAGGTAAGTAAGAAAATTGGGATAAAAATACAAAAAGTATTTAGGGATCAACATCTCAAATAAGACCATAGATAAAATAAATAAATAAATATTCACGGAAAAAAATACAAGAAAATTTGGGGAGAAATAAAGAAAGATTTAATAAAATGGAATAAAGCAAAATTATCATTAATGGGTAGAATTTCTATGATAAAAATGTTAGTGCTCTCTAAACTATTATTCTTATTTCAAATGATTCCAACAATAACATCAAGGAAGATATTCAAATTATGGCATAAAGAGATTTCGTCATTTATATGGGAAAGGGAAAAAAAAACCAAGGATTCAATTAAAAATACTATAGGATTCAAAAGAAAGGGGAGGGCTAGGAGTTCCAAATGTGAAATTATGCTACAAAGCATGCTGCTTAACTTGGTTAAGAGAATGGGTAACACTAGAACAGGGGTAGGCAACCTTTCCACTTTAAGGGCCGAGGGACTTCAGCTCCCAGAAGTCTCAGCCATGTTGGCCAATAGTCCCATGTTGGCCAAGAGCTCCTGGGATTCTGGGAGATGAAGTCCCTCAGCCCTTAAAGGGGAAAGGTTGCCTACCCCTGCACTAGAAGATAATAGGCTACTCAAACTAGAAGGCAAGGGACTATGCCAGGGGTAGGCAACCTTTCCCCTTTAAGGGCTGAGGGACTTCAGCTCCCAGAATCCCAGGAGCTATTGGCCAACATGGGACTATTGGCCAACATGGCTGAGGCTTCTGGGAGCTGAAGTCCCTTGGCCCTTAAAGGGGAAAGGTTGCCTACCCCTGGACTACACTATGGTTGGCATGCCTACCTAGGATATGAAAAAGAAAAAAATTAACAAAGATTGTAATAATCATTGTGTCAGAAGAGCATTAATGACTACATGAAAAAATATAGAGCTAGAAAAATAGATAATCTGCCCTGCTGGATTTCTCCACAAGAGGTATTCCAAAGAAGAGAAATGATGCAGAAAGACAATTGGACTACATATAAAAACTTCTTTAAAAAACACAATGGCAAGTTGAAAATGAAATCTCAAGAAGAACTATTAGAAGAAGGATACAAAATAAATTGGTTCCCATATAGGCAAATTTCAGAGCACTACAAAATGGATTTTAAAAAATGGTTTTGAAGAGAAAGAGAAAGACTCTGAAATTAGCAAAATTATTACTGAAGAATCAAAAGGCTTAATTGGGAAGTTATATAATACTCTGTTGAAAATGAAATTGGAGGATGAAAGGTGATGGTAAACTGGGCAAAAAACACTGGGCCTCCATTGGAATTAGATAGATGGGAAATACATGGAAGAAGATAAACAAATATACAGTATCACAAAGATTAAAGGAAAACTACTATAAAATTTATTTTTGATGGTATATAACCCCAGACAAGATCTCAAAAATATACAAAAGTAAAAATAATCTATGTTGGAAATGTAACAAAGAAGCAGGAACCTTTTCCCATTGCTGGTGGTTGTGCAAAAAAGTAAGAAGATATTGGGATATGGTTACCAAAACAATATGTAAAATGTTAGATATTAGGATACAACGACAATCAGAATTCTATTTATTAAATATGTTTGAAGGTGAATTAGAGGGTGAACATGGTAAATCCTTTTTTACACAACCACAATATCAACAATAACTTTTGCTCAAAAATGGAGGTCTGGGGATATTTCAAGTAAAAAAAGAATGGCTGTTGAAACTATATGATGCTACTGAAATGGATAAACTAACATTATTGCTAAGAGTAGAAACAAAAGATAAGGTTAACAGGGACTGGAAGAAAGTAGCAGATTAGTTAAAAGAGATATGGAGTGATACAGCAAGGGGGAATGTATAATATGTCCCCTCCCTGAAAAATTTCTGAATTTTGGTCGGCCAAGGTAGAACATATTAGATGAAAAAGTACAAGATCATTGAAAATAAGCTTATCAAGAAGCAAGAATTAACAAATAAAGAAATGATGGAATGTGGGTGGGGTTTCAGAAAATGAAGGAAAGTTTGAAGTTAAAAGAAGAGTGTAGCAATCAGTGATTGATAAGAAGGAAGGAATGTATAAAAGGTAGCAAAAAAGAAGGTGAAGAATGTGATAAGAAGATTAGCATATGTGAGAAGAAGGTATGAGGATGTAGAGAAAGAATGGACGAGGAAGAAGGTAAGAGAGGAAGAATGATTAGGAAGAAGGCAAGGAGAAGATGAAGTGTAAAACGAGACTCTAAATACAGAATCCAAAAATAGGGAGGAGTAAGGAGGGAATAAGGAAAGAAAGAAGAGAATAAGGAGGTTAGGCATGGAGAAAGTTAAAAAGAAGGAAGGAAGGAAGGAAGGAAGGAAGGAAGGAAGGAAGGAAGGAAGGAAGGAAGGAAGGAGAGAATGAGGGAAAGGAAGGAGGTAAGAAAAGAGAAAGAGTAAAGGAAAGGTAGAAAGGTGTTAATAGTGAAAGGTGTAAGTGGATAAGAGGTGGACCAAGATTGGTCCAAGTGGTTGGTATGAAAGGGTGGTGAATGAATAAGATTGTAGGATCAGAAGCAATTATGTTAATTAGATAACTGGGGGGGATGCAGTTGGGTGGCCATGGGCTGCCCTGGGAAGTGGAAGATTGGGGCCAAGGCTGCCCCATGCTCAGCCCCAACCCTCTCTTCTGCCAGCCCTGAAAGGAGCGCTAAAATGCCAGTCCTTTCGGAGCCAGCAGAAGGGACGCATCAAGAGCTGCCACACAGCTCCTCTGCGTCTCTTCCGGTGCAGAGCGTGAATATGCTGCATGGGGAGGATGTATTCAGGGCACGCGCCGTGCATAACAGCACATGCCCTGATGACATCCTCAGGGAGGGTTAAGGCGGCTGCCATGTGGCTGCCCCTCTTCTTCCCTGCCTTTGCAGATGGCGCTTTGCGCCGTCTGCAGAGGCTCTAAATTATTTGTATATATGAATGTATATATGCTTCTTTATTTTAAAAAAAGTATTTAAGGTGTTTGTTTTTAAAATTCAATAAACATTTATTTAAAAAAATCTGCAAACAATCTGAATTCTTCACCACTGAAAACAAAATATAGAGTGAGCCCTACCATCGGCCAGAATGAGGCAGCAGATGGTAAAGGAGGTGAGGAATGGAAGCTTGCCATTCATAGTGTCATGTGGCTTGCCATTCAACTATTTTCCCTGTACTCCCATAAGCCAGCTTGATGGGTTCAGGTGGAGTGGAAGATGGTAGCTCAAATGCCAGAGGCAAAGAAAGTCAGATTCAACTGCCAACCCAAGTCACCTTCTGCATGTGTAACAAGAAGGAGCAACAACTTGCCCACTGCTCCAGGCAGCAAGATGTCTTAGGTGGCCCTAGCAGGATAAACTCTGTAATAGTCAGCAACCATGTCACAGTCACAAACATTCAATAAAAATCAGGTTATCAGCTGATGTCCATTGATCAGAACCATCATTGTACCCAGGAGGAGGTGGACAGATGGACAGACATGTAGGCCTAAAGCCAATTCCTAGTCCCAGTAGAAGCATACCCACCGAAATCAACTGCTGAATCATATGTCTGCATGTATGAGTCAACATGTCTGTTCTCGTTGAGACTAGAAATTGAATTTAATTCTCGTTGAGACTAGAAATTGAATTCCTCTGTACATTAGGAGGAAAGGCTGCGACATGCACATATGCTGCATATAGAAGGCCCCAGGTTTAACACTGTATCCAGAGTGCTGATCACCTATCTGAAAGGTAGAGAGGCAGGAGTGGCTTCAGACTCATTTCTGTTTGAACAAGTAAAAGCAAAATCAGGGCGTCCAAATCTCAGGGCCTTGTCCTTTCTCTGTGGTCCTCAGGTCAAAAGGAAGAAATCTCAGAGTGGAGTACTGCCTTGAAAAAAAGTATTAGTGTTCTGGCTGGTACTGCTACAAGCTGCTTCAAAGTGCCTGCTGAGGAAGGCCAATCATTGAACTGTTTTTGAGATTTATCACTGAGAATTTATCTTTCGGTGAGGACTTCACTTTTATGAACTATGTTAGATATAGCTCTGAGATCTCAAGCCCTGGCCTGTTCCCCCTTGGCCTCAAGGTAAAGGGGGAATCTTAGCACAAAAACACTGCTTTGAAAATAAAATAATTGTTTTCTTAACTGTCTACTGCTATTCATCACTGTTGCTAACTGCTTCAAAGCAGCTGCTGTTAACTTGTGATGGGTTCCCCTTTGCTAGCTCCTCTCCTCCTGCCTGCCTTCTCAAAATTTCTCAAGCAATAGACAGGGTTCAGCAGGAAGGAATAGTCAGCATGGGGAAATTACTGAGCTGTCTCATTATTCATTGAATCAAGAGTTACTGAATATGGTACTATGACTGCTGCGATGTGAATTTTCCTATCTTCTTGTTAACTTTTCCATTGTTTTTCCTGTATTCTTTACCTTACCCTACATGGTTGAAGCCACAGTACAATTTCAATCCTGGGCCTGAAACACACCGGCCAAATAAAGTGACTTCTGGCTGCTGTGGGGGTGTGGTGTTCATATGACACATGTCCCCCAAGTGGCTGGAAGCTGCTCAAAGGCCATGATCTAGTCCTTTGAACCAGAACAAAAAGGAGTGGGGAAAATCCGGCTCCTGGTGGCAGCTGGGTTGGGACCGCTGCAGCAGCCTGCTTTGGAAGTGGGCTGTGCTGTTATTGTGTGATCGCAGCTAGAACATTTGTCCATCTGCTTCACCCCCTAGTCACTTGTATCGCTCTCTCTCTCTCCCTCTCTTTTTTTTTGTTCTTTCTCTTCCATCCTCTACAATCCCTTGCTAGAAATCTCTCTCTCTCTCTCTTGCTTTCTCTGAATTGTTCATCTTCTTTTGCCTCTACCTGAAAGAACTGCAAACTTCTTGCTTTTTTTGTTACCAAACCCTCCATTTCCTAGTTTCTCTTTCATCTTTCCCTACTGACTGTTGGTTAAATGTCTCTTTCTCCTTCATTCATAATCTCACCTCTCTCTTTTCCTTGCCCACAACTCCTGACTAATTGTCTTCTTATTTCCTTCCCTCTTTCTTGCATTCTCTTTCCCTCCACATTTTCTAGTGGCAGTCATCATTTTCTTCCTTCCCTTATCTCTTCCCTTCCCTTTTCTCCTTCCTCCTTCAGTTCTGGCTACACTTCTCATCTCCCTCATTCCCCATCTCTTTGTTTCTCACTGTCATTCTTCTTTTCCCTCTACCTCAATTTCTCTTTTCTAAACTCATCATCTCCCCATTTTCCTTCTGTTTGTCTCCCTTTCTGTCTCTCCAATTCTTTCTCCTTTGGCCTCCCCCAAATATTTGTGATTATTATTAGCATTATGATTTTTGTAATCATGATAGGGATAAAAAAAACTGTTAATCTGCATGAATATGTGCAGCAGTCAACTGCTAAATCTATATATAGTTGGATTACTGCCCATGTTGAAAGTAGCTTTCAGTTAAGTTCCAAAACAAGTTGTAGCTGCGGCTGCCTAAAGCAGCTCCCCAACCCAACTTGTCATTCTTTCACCAATCTGAACAAAATAAATTGAGAAGTGCACAATTCATCCATCAGTCACAGCTGCCTTTTATGATTACTACTTAGAACTCTATTGTTTTATTAGCTGTTAATGCATTTACAAAGAAATTGGCTCTCTTGGAGCAAAGTGTATGGGAGTTTGGTGTAAAAGTGTGTGTCTGTGTGTCTGTGTGTATCTGTATCAAGTTCAGAAATGATATCATTGGATTATAACTCCCATAGTCATACAGCCAGCATTGTCCAAAAGTTTTAATCCCCAAAGTAACTTTTGCAAACTTGTCTGGTGATGAGAGCCATTCATTTATGAATTTTCATTCATCAATAGTTAAGGTTCAGAAAGCAATAGAACTAATGGCTTAAATTCTTCCAGTAAACTGATACATTCTCCACACATGGACAAGAAATGTAGGCTTGTGTATGTTGATCATTCCCACCCACTTCCTCCCCAGATGCATGGATGGGTCATGCTTCTTTCAGGTCCTGTGTTCAGCCAATGCACAGCAGCCAACAGTTGTAGAACAGGGGTGGTAATTTATACCCAGGTGTAGCCATGTTGACCATATAACAAAGTGCAATAACATCCAAGTGATATCCTTTTTGGCCCAACAAAAATGCACAAAATATATGATGCAAGCATTTGAAGCTTCACTGGCTTCTTCATCAGACAAAGATATTAAAAATGACATGGTGGCAGGGGGAGTACAATGATATTAGTCACAAGCCTGCATTTTGTTAAAATGTGGCTGATCCCAGTTCAGGTGGTACTGGACAGGCATGTAGGCAGGCCCCTCCTCCTTCTGGCCATGTAGGTACTCCAGAAAATGAAAAATGGTTAAATTCCATGAGCAAGACAAATGGAATTGTGCATCCTGTGGCCTGTGTTGATAGTCCTTCCAAATTAATATTTATACCACCTTTCATATATATTTTTCCCTCCCAAAAATGAGGAAAATGTGTTTCTAGGGTTGTTTCTCTCAAACAAGGTATGCTACACCACACCTTGTTTGAGCAACAGCAGCAACAACAGAAAGCCGAAGTCGAAGCAAACCCAAAGCCCTGTGTATTTTTTCAAAATAGAAGTCACCCCTTTTTGTGTTTCATTTGGAGGGGAAGGTGCCAGGAAAAAGAGCCCCTGGGGTCCTGAAATTCTAATGTGAAGCATGGAGGGTATCTTGATGGGCCTTGGGACCAAACCATACATGGCCTTTACAATTACAGATCTAGCACTAGTATTGTTTCATATCTTGACCAGACATATAGTCAGTCAAATGTGTAGCCAACAAGCACATCAGCAGCTGATGGGGAACACAGTCATTCAGCATAACTTTATTCGATGATCAAGGCAAGAGCAGGGTGAAGAATCAGCTCCCCAGAAAGATAGCTCCACATAGTGCTAAAAGCAAATACTCCATTTATCTTGATATTATTGTTCAGACCAATATGCCACACAGGCTTTTGAGATAACACTCAGAATTCAGTAATAAGGAATTTTGTTGTTGTTATTCAAGTCATTTCAGAGTGAATATATGCAAAAATGAGATTCATTCAGCCTTAGTTGTCATCAAGGTTAAAATCATTTGTCATCTTCTTTGGTAAAACTGCAATACTAATAAACTGACAGTATCATCTGTGTAGACATATTGTGCAAAAACGTTGTTAAAATCAAGTTTAAAAATTGATTATTTGTCTACCTTCCCTCTTCTTTAATTGAGGGTAGTTATTATCCACCTTTAATATGAATTGATAAATGGTTTGCTCTTCACCAAAATAAACCAGTATTTTGAATAAAATAATTTTAAAATTTATTTATTTTATTTTTATTAATTTTACTTATATCCCGCCTCTTCCCTATCATGTCTAATGTACATAATTCAAAAGAGTGCTAGATGAGAATTGTTTAAGAATTATGTAAGAGTTATCTTCTTTTCCTGTTACAGTGCTGGGGAGTTGTATAATTTGGCTAGATATCATTGGCACTGGGATCTTCTTCTTGCTTTACAAAGTGCTAATCATGTTGTCAGCTAAAAACCTACAAAGCTCTAGTAATAAATCAAGGCATGTTTATAGTTGTGGTGTCATCCTCTGCATCTGAAAAAAGACAGCTCCCTTCTTTCTTTTTCCTTTTGAGTAAAAAGAGGAAGTCTCTACATCAAGAGTCTGACTCTTCCAGACATGGAAGCTTGTGCCATGCTGCTGCTAACAATATTATTAATGTTGTCTATCCTTTTGTTCTGTCCTGAAGTTCTGATCCTGGCTGCATCGGCACTGCAGAAATAATGCAGTTTGACACCATTTTAATGTTAACTTTTAACACAGAAGATTAAATATTGATTATTATTTTTCTAATGGGACTTCCCAAATGTTGAGAAACCTTTTATTTGGCCTGGGAATGAAAAATTATGAATATTTTCCCCACTCCTACTGTGTTACAGTTGTTAGTTTAGTCCATGCCACTTGTTCCATCACACCAGACAACTCATGCCTGGTAATATGACCTCACAACATGGAGCTTGTTGTATGTTCACTCTTTCTATCTTGCAATCTATCTCTGCAGAAAATCAGTGTTTGCCTATGGTTGTTTATCATTTAGCTGTGTTGGCATATGCATGGGCATTTCACCCAAAACCATCTGTCACCAAAGCACACAATGCAGCCAAGGGTAGAAGAGAGATGTCTCCATAAACATAAACAGAAAGGGCAAGCCAACTCAGTGACAGATCCTTAGCACTGTCTGCAGGCCAGTGCTTCTGTTTACCCAGCTTCTGTTTGATTTTGCCTCTTGCTACCATGGATCCATCAGTCTATCATTATGGTGTGATTCTCCCGCTTGACTTTCCCAGCACTGCATTTTTCAAGTTCAGACAAGAAACTGCATAAACATAACCCCATCCCTCCCCCAGGCCAGATGGATTGACTGCAGAAAGCTTTTGGTTTGGCCAAAACAACTCCATGGTTTACAGAAACTTGGAAATATTCTGCCAGAGGATGCTGTGCCATGAAATATTATGCTGTGAATTTGAGCATCTTTCTACCTTCATTGCTCTGACATAGAGCTACTGGTGTTTGATCCTAACGGGCACCCTTCATGATGTTTTCCAGAGGCAGGCATGCAGAGGGAGTTTCATAAGGTCACGGTGTGCTTGTTTTCTAACATCCATAGCACGGCAGCTTGCAATTGATTCGCTGCACTGTGCCCTCTCCTGCAGTATCCATATCATATAGACATGGGCCCAGGCAGAGGGGAAAGAGAAAGAAAAACATAAAGGAGAGCAGAGAATCTTGGCTTTCTCTAGCACCATTTAAAACTCAGAGGGAAATGTATCACTTTACAAAGCAAAGTGCCAGCTTTAAGATGTAAAAGTAGGTCCTTTAAAAGATTGTTCTGTTCTTTGATTCATACACAGCTTGTTGTTTGTGCAGACTGAAAGTGGGAATTGATTTTATATAAATTGTGAAAAGAGGAGATACAGGTATAAACCATATAGACTTTGGTTGCTTTCCAAGGGGTATAGTTCAATGGCAGAGCACATACTTCACTTGCAGAAAGTCCTGTGTTCAGTCCATGGCATCTCCAGTTATGAAGTTCTTAGGCTGGAGGTGACTTCAGGGCAGACAGTGCTGGAACAAATGGGCCAATTGTCTGACTCAATATAAAGCAAGATTCATATGTTCATTCATATATTCTCAGGATTTGACACATGCAAGAATATCTTGTTCTTTTCTTATGAAAAAGAGGAACTTGAGCACATCCAAGGACATAATCTCCCTTATCATGTATAGAAGTTTCCCTTCTCACTGAAATGAATGGGCACGCACTGTGCATTATACTCTAGACTGTAGCTGGAGCCATATAAGCAAGCTTGTTTGGTGCCCACAAAGAACTCTGAGTCTCATCTGATGTTCTGACTTATGGGTGACCCTAAGGTGAACCTATCATGGGGTTTTCTTGGCAAGTTTCTTCAGATGGGGTTTGCCATTGCCATCCTCTGAGGCTGGCAGAAATGACTTATCCAAGCTGACCCGGTGGGTTTACATGGCCTCCATACTTATGTACAAAGAAATCCCTTGTCCACTTAGCTGGAAGTGCTCTGCACATACACATCAGAAATACTGGACATAGTGCTTGCCTAAATAAATTCCTTGATTAAGAATGTGTCTACAATACATTCAGTCTGCTGATATGTGTGTGTATTTTCCTGATTATTTACCATTGCTGAAATGAAATGCTTCCAAAGCACAGTGGATCTGATCCACCAGTTCTTTATGGGAGCAAGAGCTCTGATACACAGTTTGAGCTCCCTCCCCATTGATAGCAATAGAAGGGTCAAGTCTAATGCATAGACAATAAATACTCCTAGAACTCAGGGAGACATTGAATCTTTGCATTCTGAGCTTTGACATAATCACATGATGTTGCTGTGTTAACAAGTAATGTGATGCTTTGTTGAACTACCTTGTTTCAGTTGGCAAGTTTGCTTGTTTGCTTGTCTACACAGAAATCATAGTGCAGAAAAGATAGTACACACTGTTAAGTGTGAGTACATCTGAATCTAATTCTATAAACATTTTCCAAAAATTCTAATAGTATTGTTTTTCCTCATAGTGTAAGATGAAGCTTTCCCAAGTTTCCATTATATTAATATTGTGTGATGTCAAGAATGATTTTAATGAGTAATTCAATTACATTTAAATATCTGGATCCAAACAGTATACTGGATACAGTTATCCCATGTGTTACCTGTCGAATGAATGATTCAGAATAGCCCCATCATTTCCTTCAAAGGGGTTCACAAAGTGTTTTAGATGTTGTGGTTCCTTTTAGGCTGTACTGACGGTGAGGCAATATTTTTCAAAAGGAAGCCTGGGTATTAGCTGTGGTCCATCTTAATCCTAATTGCATCAAAAACATACTTTCTGTGTGGAAACTTTGGCAAAATGCTGTCTATTGAAGCAATCAAATTCCATTTGTTTCCTTCAACCAATTTGGGGGGAAAATTAAATAATGTATGTTAAAAATATTTCCCAATTCTACTGTGCCTAATGAAATCGGATTCATTTTTCACTGCAGATCTTCCTTTCAACTCTGCCCTCTGTACCAGGAAAAAGAAAAGGAGCCCTGGACTTTCATTCCTTCATGAATTAGGAGGCAGAGGCCAACTGCACAAAGAATTAGAGCTCAGTTAGATTAGAACTTAGAAGCAACTAATAAATATTTGTCAATTAACTCCCTTTTACAGCATCTCAGTTATGTTTCAGTAATAATGTAGGATAATTTCACATCTTTTGCTGAGTATCTTTTTAGTTAATTATGTAGGGTAGTTGGTACAATATAAGTATACAGCCAATGGATATCAGGTGCTGTAGGCTATATTTCAGAAGAATGAATTGAGCGTTTGACTATGACTGAAGATCAGGGTTAAAATCCTCACTCAGCCATGAAAACCCACTGGGTGATCTTGGGCAAGTCACACTCTCCTGGCCTCAGAGGAAGGCAATGGCAACACCACCACCACCACCACCCCACACATCAAATATCATCAAGCAATCCCTGTGATAAGTTCATCTTATTGTTGCTATCAGTTGGAAACAACTTGAATGCACACAACAACCACAACTTTCCAAGTTCAATGCCTACTAACTGAAAGTGCCAAAGACTGAGCATACAAAGCATGTGCTTCACCAGCAAGTGCAAGTCCCCTCCCTTTGAAAGTTAATTCTTCCCTGTGCACAGTTCTGAGCTCCCTAAAGGGAAGGCCAGATAGAAGCATGATAAATCTATAGGTGATGGACTTGTGTGGCATTTATTATTTCCAAAGCCTTTGAAATAGTTATAGTTCAGAGGGAATGTCTTTCCAAGTGCATAACATTTCAGCTACATGATGACCAACCTTGTTTCTGGTGCATTTTTCTACTGCAATGCCAATTCCTCTTTAATGTCTCCTTCTCTCAGCACATACAAATTCACTCTTCTTTTACCTACCCACACATGAACACAACATTTCCCTCTCATTGCATAGCAAGATGATTTCTCCTTCCATCTTCAACCTCCCCTCAAAAACCTCCTTTTTTCCTGTGGAGATTATTAGGAAGGATAGGAAGTCCCTGTGTTAAAAGACATTCCAAGCCAAAATAAACACAGGTCAGAAGATTAAGCTCCATCAGAACTTTAAAGTGGACCCAAGTTAAACAAATGAGCTGTCATGGTTGGGTTTTTCTTTTTCTTTTTCTTTTTTTAAAGTGTCGTTTGAGAGAATTGGCACAATGTCAAAAAAACTGGTTAAAGAAGCCAGCAGGTCCCTGCAGTGCAAAAGCTTGAAAAGTTTTGTTGTTTTAAGACCACATTCCTCAAAGTCAATATTCATATCTAAACTCAAATGTCATGGATTCTTTTCTTTTTTTTTTGCCCCCCCCCCCATGCACTTTCACTGATAATTCTGGAGACTCCTTCGAGTCAAAGCAAAAGATTATCAAGAGATTGTCTCCCTTTTGAAGATTGCCAGAGATGTTCAAAAGGAAATGAAGGTCTTAAGAAACACCTAGTTTGAGTTGGATCAACTCAATTCAAGGGGAATAGGAACTTTATGGGGGGTCAGAAAATTCCTGTGCTGTGTGCAACACTGAACATCTGCCCCTTTGTCAGAGCTGGCAAAAATTTTTTGGGGGGAACTCCCATTCTCATCATGGGGGGATTCTGGGAATTGTAAGCAAAAAAAACCCCCAAACTTTTCCGAGTGTTACTCGTTAACACTGGCCTTGTCTGCATAGGCAAAAAAATCATGCTCACCCCAAAGCTGGTGCTGTCTGTTTCCATGCTGCATGGTGACAGCCAGTGAAATACTGACTCAAAAGAAACACAAAAGGGTCTCAAAAAGAAAACTATACCTAACAAACAAAGAAATAAAACCCATATTATATATGATTTTCTCATAGATGAGGATGCCAACCTGGCTTGCTTCACAAAGACTTGGCTGGGAGAGGATAGTGCTGTGACCTGGGCACCAGCCCTCCCAGCTTGGTACTCGGTTAGTGAGCAGGTAAGGGGAAGTGGGCGGTAGGGCGGGAGGGCTCTGGTTCATAAAAACAATCTTACCCTGACCAGGATACCTGTCTGGAACACAGCCCATTTCGAATGTATGTACCTGAGCCTGAAGACCAAGGATAGTTTGGGGATTCTGCTAGTCTACCGACCACCCTGTTGTCTAGTAGACTCCCTAACTGAGCTGACACAGCTGGTCTCAGAGTTGCTGTTGGAGTCACCCAGACTTTCAGTCCTGGGCGACTTCAACATTCCACTTGAGACCAGTTTGCCAAGTCTAGCAGGTGCAGCTCGAGATTCATGGATTCCATGACAAACAAGGGCCTATCCCAATTGGTCATTGGGCCTACACATTGTGCAGGTCATACTCTCAATGTGGTCTTTAGTATGGAACAGGAACATCCGTGGGTGGAGATAATGAATATCTCCACATTGTCATGGACGGGTCATTTCCTGATCAAGCAGAGCTAAGAACCACTATCTGCCCCGCTGGGGGTGGTGGACCTATTAGAATGGTTCGCCTTTGAAGGCTAATGGATCCAATCGGATTCCAGAAATCCCTAGAGGGTTTAATGGTTGGTAGCGCCAGTGATCCTGTCGAAGCTTTGGTTAATACTTGGAACATTGATCTTGCCAAGGCTATCGACGCAATTTCCAAGCGTCCTTTCCAACCCACTTCAAACCGTAAGCTGTGGTATACTGAGGAGCTGAGGAAGATGAAGCGGGTGGGACAACGACTAGAACGCATCTGGCGGAAAACTCGACTCTTATCTGACAAGACTCGTCATAGGAACTTTCTTTGTTCCTATCAAGAGGCAATACGTGCAGCACAGAGATCTTTCTGTTCTGCACCTATTGTGTCTGTAGAGTCTCATCCGACAGAGCTGTTTAGGGTGGTAGGGGAACTGACGCAGGTTCCTCCTGCACAGAACCCCTTGCTTCACTCAACAATGGCCTGTTGTGATGCATTTAACAACTTCTTTGAAGATAAAATCTCTCAGATAAGAGCCAACTTAGATGTCAGTATTGTTACAGAATCTGAAGACGAGGTGTCCAGCAACTCCGTTATTGAGATTTCACTGGTTCAATTTCAGTCTGTGAGTACCGATGACGTAGACAAGCTCCTTGGAAAAGTGAGGAACACTACTTGCTCTCTCGACCCTTGCCCTTCATGGTTGACTGCCCAGGGTGGGGATGTGCTGAAAGTGTTCCTTAAAGACATAATCAGCTCATCCCTCAGGGAGGGCTCTGTTCCATCTTGTTTAAAGGAAGCGGCAGTTAAGCCGCTTCTGAAAAAGCCCTCCCTAGATCCCTTGGTTATGAGTAACTATAGGCCTGTTTCGCTTTTACCATTTTTGAGCAAGGTGATCGAGAGGGCAGTGGCTCTTTAACTCCAAGCTGTCTTGGATGAAACCGATTATCTAGATCCATTTCAAACTGGCTTTAGGACTGGGTTTGGAGTTGAGACTGCCATGGCTGCCTTGACTGATGACATGTGCTTGAGCATCGAAAGGGGTAGTGTGGCCCTGCTGGTGCTCTTAGATCTCTCAGTGGCTTTTGATACAGTCGATCACAGCATCCTCTTGGATCGCCTGAGGGGGTTGGGAATCAGAGGCACTGCTCTGCAATGGTTCCGTTCCTTCCTCTCGCGTAGATCCCAGAGGGTGCTGCTCAGGGACAGTAGCTCTGCTAGAAAGGAGCTTAAATGTGGCATCCCACAAGGCACCATATTGTCCTCGATGTTATTTAGCATCTATATGAAGCTGCTGGGAGAGATTATTCGGAGACATGGGGCTGGGTGTTATCAGTACGCTGATGACACCAAGATATATTTCTCCATGTCCCAGTCGTCAGTCTCGGCTTTTCTCCTCTTAACGATTGTCTTAGGGTGGTAATGGACTGGATGAGGAAAAACAAATTGAAGCTGAATCCAGATAAAATGGAGGTACTCACAGTAGCAGCCCCGAAACCAGGTATTGGGATGCAACCTCCAGTTCTGAACGGGATCACACTTACCATGAAGGACTGTGTTCACAGTCTGGGGGTGC
>CM034706.1:245569719-245587534 GCA_020142125.1 Phrynosoma platyrhinos | reverse complement strand
AAGTAATAACAACAATAATCAATATCATCATGGCGGGCGGAAGTGGCACCAGGACCAGCCTGGGGCCGGTCCAAAGGCCTTGGGGGACCGCATTCAGCCCCCGATCCTTAGGTTGCTTACCCCTGTTCTAGAAGAACATATTCCTGACATTTCACCTGCATCTGTGGCTGACAGCTTCAGAGAATGCTGGCATGGAGGTCAGGTATACATACTGTGTGACCCTTGGTTGAGAAGATTAGTATGTAAATCTGTGTATTGTTCTGTTGAGGCAAAGCCTCAGGGTAGGTGGATATGCAAAGATCCTTTCTCATTAGGTTGGAGAGCAACACAGCCAGTGTGTGTATAGGGTGTTCAGAGTGTGTAGAGGCCACATGCTCTGGACTGGAAATGCATGGATGAGGAAAAGGCAGAGATTTGAACTTCAGGAGCCACTCCAAGGTGAGGGACTCTTTCCAAGAATACATCCCAGATATTCCTCCCTCTCCTTCCCCAGAGACACAACTTCAAATGTTCCTCCCCAACACACATACATAAAATGATTTCTTCTGTTACTTCTTCTCTCAGCCTGTCTGAAGCAGAGCAGCTCCAGTCTGCCAGCCAAGTCTCAGAAAAGCTCACAAAGCTTAAGCAGAGTCAGAAATGTGAAACCTCCTTTTTGCTACTCCACTGCCAAGTGCTCTAACCCCTTGCTCCAATCAGTCAGTCTGTCCCAAAATGGTGCTGCTTTGAACCATAGAGGCAATGTCTGGCATCCAACCTCTCAAGAGTTTCCCAACCACCACCACTACTACCACTGAAAGATGTGGCTAAAGGAGTGAACTCACATGGGTAGGGTGGGAGACACAACCACATGAAATGATAAATGAGGCTGCTTTGTGGTTTTAAGGGACCAAAACTTTAAATGAAGGCCCCCCCTTCGACCCCTTTTCCCCTCATACCCTGCTTCCCACGTTCTCCTTCAACCCCCCCCCCCATAGATCTTTCCACTGCCCCCTGGGGGACATACTGCCCACTTTGGGACTCACTTTTTAGAAGCATCTGAAAAAATGGGATGAGAAAGGATTAACTAGGACTGTCCCTGCCACATTGAGACAGCTGAAAGGTTCACTTCCCCTACTTCAGTGCTGCAGCATACATTTTGCATGAAGTGGGTTTTGATTTCTGACAATTCCTATTTGTTTATTTATTTAAGACTGGGTAACAGCATGGTGTAGTGGTTTGAGTGTTGGATTATGACTCTGAAGACCAGAATTCGATTCTCCACTTGGCCATGGAAACCCACAGGGTGACTTTGGGTGAGTCTTACACCCTCAGCCACAGAGAAACCCATGATAGGTTCACCTTAGGATCACCATAAGTCAAAATGACTTGAAGGCACAACAAAGCCTTCAAGCAGGGAACTTGAACACCTTTGCTTCAGAATTTAAGCAGTTTCTGCCAGATAAATAAGGAGATAAATAGTTTGTCCTGACATAAAACGGATGTAGGAATTCTGGCATTGTGGTGGTATGTTTTGTAATGCAAATGCCCTGTAGGCATTCTCTCAAGGAAAGTCTGAAGATACAGGCATGCTAAGGCAGAAGAACGGGCTGATCAGATGGGATCCTCTCACAACAATACTGTATATATATTGTTGCTCAGAAATCCTTCTTTCCTTCTCCAGCCACTGTAAGTATTACAGCTAAGCACTAAAGGAACAAAAAAGCCTGAGGAGGTGGCTAAGAAAAAAATGCCATGTATACTCGACTATAAGTCAACTTCATGTATATGTCAAGGGCAGGTTTTGGGGCCAAAATTATGGATTTTGATATGATCCGTGGATAAGTCGAGGATAAAAGTTAGGGCCATATAACAAAACATCTATAGGATGAAGCAAGGAAAACAATGCCAAAGAATTTACAAGATTCCAGCAGGCATTACTGATTCTGCTCATCTTAAAGGCTGGATGGATGAGACAGTAGAAGCAAATCAGTGCTTCCAGGGCAGATTACACTCTTGCCTTTCACCAGGGGATTGTTCATTTTTTAAAATAATAATTAAAGTGTAGTACTTACATTGACCTGTGGATAAGTTGACTCAGGTTTTTTGGGTCAATTTTTGACTAAAATTTCTAGACTTATACCTGAGTATATACAGCAGTTTTTTGCACTAAAACTTCCAGAATCTCTTGAGCCCAATCTGGCTAGAGGAATGCTATAGTATTGGGTACTGGAAATATTCCTCTCCCTGGACCATCTATTGCTCCTCTCCATCAAGGAGATTAGAGGAAGGTAATATCTCAGAAGCTACTGTGTTGGTTCACCAGTCCTTTCTTACATTAAGCAAAGAACTGAATATCACCTGCAGGTTGCAAAGCACCACACAAAGGTGAACACCCTCCTTTTTTACAGCAATTTATCTGCCAGGGCTACAAGATTATTTGGTAGGCCTGCCTAAGATCTTCCACCTACACACAGTCCTACACAACAGCTAAGGCTGGGATCTGGCAATCTGATTGTTCCAGCAGTTTTATATCATGCAGGCAGGCCCATCTCATGCCTGGAATTACACACCTCATTGTAATGCATGTAATAGAGCTACCCAAGACCTAAAGCCTTTGTGGGCTGATGTGTGTTATATCCTGTCTCCGTAATGTGCAAAGTAGCCTAGTTGGAGGCTGTGGAAGAAGGAGTGGGGGGGGGGAGATATCTGTTTGAAGTTGGGGGTGGATGGATGGCTAGTGCTTCATATATTGTTCCCTGGTGAGGATTTGGACTTGACATCAAACCCCTATTACTGCAGTCCCCTGATATGGACAGATGTTGAGTTGCAGCTCAAAGGAAGTCCAAAATCCTTCCTTAGGAAATACTTGGCTGGGAAACTAAAGAAAATATTGTGAAAGAAAAGGAAATAAAAAAGTCTACTAAAGATTTATCTGTATCTCAAAATGGTTATGTAGCCCACCTCTTAACTTCCCACCCTAAGTGTAATGAGGTCTGTGCTCTACCAGGGGAACAATTTTTTTTTCAGTAAATGGGCAACAACTTTAGAACAAGGGCAAGCCGTAGAATTCTTTAAAAGACCATGTACAGAACACTGAATTAGACTAACAGGTTGCTTCTAGTTAAGCATCCTGCTTGCCACAGTGGCCAACAAGATGCCTTGCAAATGCCCATAAAAAAGGACATGGATGCCAAAGACCTGCCTCGCTTTTGCTCTCCCAGTGACATACTATGTTGGACTGCTGCAGGGTGGGGGGCTGGAGGTGTGAGGGAACCATGAGGCAGGGAAACAGAATTGAGTATCCTAAAGGAAGATGGAGAAGGAGGCACACAGAGATAGGAAGTACAGAGAGAGCTCTGGTCTAGATAGATCATTTTCTGGAGATTTCATTGTCTCGATGGATAACTTCCTGCACATGACTAATGCCCAGTCAGCCTATCCTCCTTAAATTCACCTAGACCATTTAAAAAATGATATGTTCAGTTGCCCTGTTTCGCCTTCCTAAATCCAGCTGACTGAATTTGCATATTTTGTCTATTATTTGTGGAAGTCATGTGGTATATTTTTGGCTGGCATGTTAAACCCTCTATTGGGGAAAGTGAAAAGATGGGGTAGAGGGGTATTCTACTAAGCAGTGTGAGATGGCACTCTGGACCAGCAAATTTAGGGGTAGGCTGCCTAGGGCCCGGGGGCCGGACGCAGCCCCCCGAGGCCTTTGGACCGGCCCTAGGCCGGTCCTGCTGCCGCCCCCCCGCCGCCCGCCATGATGATATTGATTATTGTTGTTATTACTTGTTCTTGGGGTTTTCTTGGCAAAATCTCCACAGGGGTTTTGACATGGCTTTTCTGGGGCTGAGAGAGTGTGCATGCACATTTTTTAAAAAATTAATTTTTAATTTTTTAAAATTTTTTATTTATTTATTTTTGGTTTTTCGGCCCCCCAATTGTCTGAGGGACAGCAACCCAGCCCCCAGCTCAAAAAGGTTGCCTACCCCTGAGCAAATTACATCACTTTCCATTCCTGGAAGGTCTCTCCCAACTGCTGCCTTGCTTTCCTCCTTTGTCTACCTGATGTCTGTGCTGCACCTCACTCTCTTGTACCTTGTACTGCTGCCACAATTCCTACCCTCTCTTCCTTTCTCTTCTTTGCCTTATCTTACAGTGCTACTTCACTCCCCTTTGTAAAGAAGTACCAACTGTACTCCTTTAAACAGAGGGAAGATAAGCACCTGTAAACAGGCAGGGAAATGGTTGCAGTGCCACCACCGTGAAATGTGAGGCAGGGGAGAGAGACACAAGGAGAGGTATGAAGGGAAAAACCCACAGCGGTGGTAGGTGTAAGTGCAGGATGACCAGATGTCCTAACCACAAAGGAGGACAAAGCACCACAAAACGTAAGACATTCAAAAAAAGTGTAGGACATTACAGAATAATCGTTAAAAAAAAAACCCTAATATAAATATAAATGCATGCTTTTTAGTCATGCTCAAAATAGAGGATATTTTGAAATTCCTCTTGGACAGAAGGCT
The DNA here is from genome assembly GCA_020142125.1 of Phrynosoma platyrhinos. Taxonomy (NCBI): domain Eukaryota; kingdom Metazoa; phylum Chordata; class Lepidosauria; order Squamata; family Phrynosomatidae; genus Phrynosoma; species Phrynosoma platyrhinos. The sequence continues at coordinate 245,583,023 of CM034706.1, read as the reverse complement.
GAAATGTAGGGCATGTCCTGGAAAAAGAGGATGTCTGGTTACCCTGTGTAGGGGTGGCCTAGCGTCTCTTCCTGCCTCAGGAAGACAAGAGCTGGTGACATTTGCTATTGTTGCCTCCATTTCTATTTGTTCCTTGCCTCACAGCACCACCACTTTCTATCTATCTGCACTCAAGTTTTCAAGAACTGCTTTGTGCAGCCACTGTTACTTTATGGAGTATGGGCAGAAAGTAGTGGAAGTCAAGCAGGACAGAAAAAAGAGGAAGAGTATTTGCATAACACAGTCCGCTCAGTCCGACCTACCCTCTAGGACCCTTCTTTGTAAGGAAGAGAGCAGATATCAAGGAATGCTTGGGATGATTCACAGGACCACAGTATGGTCCTCAGTGCAGCAAATTGTTAGACAAGCACAACCACAGTCCTATCTTTAACTTTTGATTTTGTGGGTAGAGAGCTAGCCAACCATTGTATAATGGGTGAGCTCAAGGCTGTAGCACCTATTCATAAACAGTTGTGCAACTGTGGTATCTAACACAGAACAATCCTTGTGTATATTTGTTGTTGTTGTTCTTATGTGTCTTCAGCTCAATTCCAACTTATTGTGACTCTATCCTAAGGTTTTCTTGACACATTTTACATGACACAGAGGAGGTTTGCCATTGTCTTCCTCTGCACCCCACACCCCTGATCCGGTGCTTTGCTGGCTCAGAAAGGGCCAGCAAAATGCTACTTCTTTTTAAAGCGGCAAAAAGGCGCTTTTGCCACTATCTCAGCAGTTTTTAAGAAATTCTTTGAGACAGTGTGTCTAAACACTGTGCCAAAGACATGCCCTTTCATCACCTGCCATGCAGTCAGGTGGGTGGTGTGACGCCAGCATTGGGGTGACATCGAAGCGTGCGGTGTGTGGATGCCATGCCCTCACTCTACCCCAAGTCCGGCATTAACGCTGGTCTGTTTAGCCTCAATCTGACTTGCTCAAGGTCAACTGTTGGGTTTCTATGACTGAATGGAGATTTGAACAATTGTTTCCCAGGATCCTGGTACAACACTCAAACCACTACACCATGTGGTTATTTACACTGCACTAAAACTACACAGCGAGAGCCAACATGGTGCAGTGGTTTGAGTGCTGAACTACTACTCAGCAACATTAAAAACAAAATATAGACCACCATGAACTGCATTCTCCTATCAGTCACTTCCCAGGCCAGCATTGTTCACCCTAGGAGCCAGCACTGCTATCACAGGAAGTAATTCCTTTGGCCTCTATGACCACTGTAATTTTAGAAGGGATAGAAACTGCACATCCTCCAGCTTCTCAATTTGGCAAGGATAGTCCCAATTAATCCTCTGTTGTCCCACTTTTTCAGCTGCTTTTAAAATATCCCAGTTTTTTCTCTTCCTCTCACTTTCCTCCTTTATCCTCAGCTTATTTCAATTGCTGCAAACTGAGTTCAAAGTGCAAAAGAGGTTTGCACTCAATTAACTCAACATTAGGGAGGGATGGGCAGAATCTTGTGCTTCCCTGTAGACCCAGGCCAAAGCAAACTGCTGAAGCCTCTTCTAGCTTGTATGTTCTTCCTCATTTTTGCCATCTTGACCACAAGTGTCCTGAATTTCATCTGTAAAATGTGGAAGGGTATTGTGGGTATTGTGGAACTGTGCAGCCCTCCAGATGTCAGATTGCAACTCCCAGTAACCTTAACCAGCATAGACAAGAATGCTGGGAGTTGCACAACATCTGGCGAGCTGCATGTTTCTCACTCTGCTTTAAAACATACCGTAATAGAAGTGATGGGGTATCATCAATACTACAGCAGTTTTCATGTGGTATCAGGCTAGCCTGCCACCTCACTTCACCAGATGGAGAAGAATATTCTCTACTATGAGATTTACATCACTTCTTTATAACCCAATGGGTTTGCTCTATACTAACACAGCAGTTCATGTTTGAGACACATCAGCACAGAGAACTTTGCTCTGCTTCCTTTCTTAGGCAAACAGATGCCTGCTGAGAATTTATCTTTTCTTCCATAATAGTTTATGGTTTTCCTGCCCCCAAAAAGGTCTCTATGGACCCCATTTTGAAAACCACTTTTGGAGCGGAAACTAGAGGAAAACTGAATGAGAATTATTACTTCACTCTCCCTATTATTAAATTACCACTTTTGCTTACTACTGCCTGTTATGAAATTATTGGCTGAGCCCCAAAGAACCATGCAATGAGCCCAAGGGAGTTTTGGAATTGTGTTTCCTCCAAGCGCAGCCCTTCCCAATACCCAAACAACTTATAAAACCTGTCACAAAAACAGGTTGTGACATCCTGTAGCAGTAACATACCTGAAAGTTAAACATTTTACCAGGTACATGGCCAGATTTGGACATACCTGAAGTGGCTCACTCTGTTGTAGACATTGCTTTGGCTGGTTCTTGTTCAGAGATTTCTCACTAGCAGGCAGCTTGATAATAACAGGATGCTGAAATATGAAATAGACGACACTATGTTTCCAGAAAAATAACTAGTGTCCTTTTAAGAATTGAAATTGGGTAGTCACAATGTGTGACTGTCACATAGTGCTGCACCCTGAGGGCCATCATGTCCTAAATCTTTGCTTATGTCTTAAGATTTGCTTATGTCTTAAGATACGACTGAACACTTGATTGAATGGGACTAACCAGCAGCATTCCAGCCCATATGAAGCAATGAAATGAAGTAGGAGACAGCCTTCTTTGCTTTGAACAACATAGCTGTATTTTTAAGTAGCATCTGTGTCCTTGGTTCTAAACCAGGATGAGAAACTTGGGTAGGTCCAGATGCCAAATTTCTACTCCTGGACTGCTCAAAAATGAAAAACAAACTGGGAGTGGTGAGATGTCCCCCTCTGGTTTTGAATAACTTGTTTTAAATGTTAGTGCAGGGAGGAGGCTGCTATTTTTATTTAAATAGGCCTTTGCATTTCTGGAAGCTATAGGATAACAGAATTCAAAAGACAATGGGGAAAAAAAGACTAATGTGGGGACTGAGAGCCTACAAAAACAGCTGGGAGGGATGCAGTTAGAATAACAGAGTCATAGAATTGGAAGAGACCACAAGGGCCATCCAGTCCAACCCCCTGCCATGCAGGAACTCAAAATCAAAGCATTCCTGACAGATGGCCATCCAACCTCTGTTTAAAGACCTCCAAAGGAGGAGACTCCACCACACTCCAAGGGAGTGTGTTCCACTGTCAAACAGCTCTTAGTTTGCTTATTTCTAAATTTTTACTGAATTTGGTAAAATCTTTTTATTATCATGTATGCCATATAATAAAACCATATAAGAAAACACCTTACAAGAAAACAAAAATGATGACATAACTTTAAAGTACATTATGAAAAAATTGACACATAGGTGGATAAGCTGAGTCAAGAAGTCCTGAGATTGCAAGACCTTAGCAGCAATGTTAATAACAGAGTGTGGCTGAGTTCTGAAAGGCTTATGTAGTGGCAAGAAATTATCATTACCACCTGGCAGCAAATTACCATGTGGCAGCAACTGCAGCAGATGGGCAACTGCAAATTATCATTTTGCTTTCCTGGGGCACTATGGAATATTAATCATTATACTAGCAGACAGGACATCCGAGTTGTGTTTTGTTGTAGAATTTGCACAGAACTGGACCTGCATGGTAGATATTTTACAGCATTGTCCCCTGAAGAGGTAAATTAAATAATATCCCTGAATTTTAGCCATGTACCGTTTTCCACATTAAAAATCGTTTCTGTGAAACAAAGAGAGGCCTGGTGAGTATTCAGGAGATGGAATAAGAGGAACCCTACCAAGGTCAAATTGGGGAAGCTCATTGACCGTGGATCTGAAGGGCACATGTTGGCCTACTGCTCCTGGACAGGGATGTATCATGGATAGCATAAGGTCTTGGAGGAATTGCACCATCCAGTCTCAGCTTGCTGCCATTTTAGAGAAATGATGATCCTTAAGAGATTATGTACACTTACAAGATACCTGAATTTTAACAACAGGGAAATAAGAGCTATGTGCAGTCAATGATAAACTAGTTCTTTTTTCAATATATGGGGATTATGTTTTTGAGCAGTTTTGAACATGGTGTGTACCAGGGATGGTGCCTAGACATCTTTCTCTGAACAGACACATTTACCTAGGCAGGTAAAGTTTAGTTATAGCATGTTGACGATCTTAGTTGAATCATATTTCCACACTGAATAAAATGTATTGGGAGATCATTTTGTCATCATTGTGGTTTTTTTTTGTCACTTGGGAGATTTTATTTTTTTATCAGAATTTTTGCTGACCCAAGCTATGTTGATGTCATTTTACTGAATAAGACAATCTATGCTTTCTCTCTTATACAGAGAGAGACTTCTGAAGTAGGTAGCAGATAAAAAAACGGCATTGCATTCCAGCAACATATGGAGGGCCACATGTTCCCCCACTTTAACAGTTTTTTCTTTTTTAAAAAACTATTGAAGCAATGTAACTTGACAAAATTCAACAGAATAAAATAAAATTATAGGATTTATTTAAGGAGGTAAAGATTACAATTAGAAATGCATGTGAAGCCCTTTGAATATGAAAGTATGCTATACAAATGTTAAATATTACTGTTGTTACTGTATATTTTTTTTACAAGCCACCTTCAATTTCTGTGTTGAAAAAGAAAAATGAGATATAGAGATAGTAACTACACTTAGGCAATGTATTTTTGCACATATACCAAAGTCAGTCTTTTGAGCCCTAATATTACCCCTCACATTCCTTTGCTGAAATCTGAAAATGCACATTTGACAACTTGAATGAAGAAGAATTGGCACCTGGTGGATTTCTCCATCTGAAATCTCTGTTGAGGGACATAGAACCAGTGTCAGGCCATTTTCTAAAAAATAAAGCTCACTCCATGCTTAATTTGGTGGAGCATTTCATTGGAATGAATGGGGAAAATGTCAGTTTATGAAGGTGACTGGACTTGCAAAACCAAAATTCTTTAGTCCTAAAGAGCCATCTAGTGGCAAATCTGAAAAATCATGCTTTTTGTTTACCCAGAAGAGCTGCTCTGTTAGAGCTAGAATAACAAATTTCATTAAATGTGCAACTGTTGTTTCTGCAAATGGCAAGTACACATAGAACCACTTTTTACTAGCTTAACTTCTAGGACAATTTGGTCATGTCTTGAGGATGAAGAGGTTGGGTACTACCCTGTTCCTCAAGGCTGCTGTTCTGGCAAGAGTGGAAGATGTGTGTAATGCCATTACCTTAGGATGGTGAAGAGGGCAAGCTGATATACCAAGATTTCAATTTTTTCCATATTTGGCTCAAGATGGTAGGTGGTCATCCACAAAGAAATGCTCAACACATTTCCACACAGAGGTATTGATTTAAAACTCTGGAAAATCTGTGTGTTTTCAGCATGAATGTGATACTGAAAACCGAAATCTGAAATTAAAAATCCAAGGTGAATGGTATATGAGAAAAGAAGAGGGCCTTAAACTGATTCTTGTGGCTCCCCTACCATTACAGGAAAAGCCTTTGAAGTAGATCCCAAAAATGAAACAGAGGGGGAATGGCCAAACATGTTCAGAATCGTGAAGTTGAAGGCTTTCACGGCCAACATCCATAGGTTTTTGTGGGTTTTTCGGGCTGTGAACTTAGCACTTAGGACTTAGCAAATGCAAATGAACTTCACCAGGGTCAGGGGGTTTCCCAGCAAACAATGGACCATTAATTAAATAGACACTAATTCTCTTCACATATTGTCCCACCTTGAAGACTTGGCTCCACAGAACAATACACAGATTTACATGCTAATTTACATGCTAATTCCCAGTAGACAATGGACCATTAGTTAAATAGACACTAATCCTCCTCACATATCCTTCCACAGGACATTACACAGATTTGCATGCTAATCCTCTCAACCAAGGGTCACACAGTATATATACCCCACACACCTCAATGCCACCATTCTCTGAAGATGCCAGCCACAGATGCAGGCAAAACGTCAGGAATACATTCTTCTAGAACACAGCCTCACAGCCCAAAAAACCCACAAAAACCTATGTTCAGAATCAACCATACATCTTTGAATGTTAGCTGCCTTGGATCCCATCCATGGAGAAAGGCAGGGTATAAATCCAATAAATAAGTAAAGAATCTATATATTTTTTTCTAGCACGAGATATTAAAACATATTATTTACTTTTTCATTTTCCAGTATTGTTCAGACCACATTAGAAATGGATAGACTCAGTCAAGGAAGCCCTGAGCTTGTGGGACTTGAGCAGGGCTCAACAGGAAGATCTGGAAGTCTCGCATTCATAGGGTCATAAGTTGCAGTTGACTTGATGGCAATTACAACAACAACACCCTAAAAAGTTCTTAAGAGTACATGTTGACCAAAATGCATTAGGCTTTTCTACCAATAATCAACAATCTTTTGCATATCTTGAGATGTCTCTTGATTTTTCTGTTGCTACTGTTGCCCTCTCCTTTGGGGTAGTTGCAGTTGGTGGCACTGTAGCCCTCAACCTAATCTTATATGCTACTGGGCCTAATTTCAAAAGCTCTCTGCTCAAGTCTGGTTCAGGACTCTCTTAAGAATGAGTTCTCTATTCCACAACAGCTGGATAGATAAGGAGGATAAGAGAAAAGAGAACATTTTGAACCTTCTAGTTATGACCTGAAGGCTTCTTCCAAATGTGTCCAAAAATTTCACCAGCCTCTGCTTTTCTCATGATTTCTATATTGGTAGATAAACATATACCGTAGATCTCTGTGTTTTGTTTTATTTTGACATGCTGGGTGTAAATGGTGAGGCACACCAACCTGTTGTCCCTTTTTGTCTTTCTTTTGCTGGTCACACATGCTCAGTAAGAGATGCCAGAGGTAGCTGATGTTTACCTTGTCTGTTGGAGGAAGCTACAGTGGGATTGTTTACAGTGGAATCTTAATTCAATCTTTATTGCATTGTTCATTGCAAACATGCTGCTACTACCAGAGATCATATGTTTATGTTTCTCCAGTCCTCCTTCACATCTTTCTAGTGCCAATGCTGTTAAAAAATTTCCAGCTAGACAGAAGAGAAGGAAGGGAAGCAAGTTTAAGACAACTTTGAAAAGGCCTGTATAATGGATTGGATAAAAGATTGGATAAAATTGGAAAATGAAAGATTACTAGATTTAGAAGGTATGGGAACCAGATATGGATGGCATGGATATTTGTTTTATAGAAAAATAAATGTTGATAAAAGATTTTATGATCATTATATAAGAAAATCCTTCTTGGCTAAAGCTAAAACCGAAATTATGTAAAGGGGTACCCATGTGGGCCTCGATAAATGAAGTCTTTTTCAAAAGAACCAAATTAAATGATCAGAAATGGGTAACATATGAGGATTTATTAAAGAGCAAAGAAAAAGTTCTGAAAACATTAGAGCAATTAAAAGAAGGGTTAAAATGTACCTGGTTTACCTATTATCAAATAAAGGAAAGATTTGGCTTAGATAAAAAACAAAATATAATTCAAGCTGCAGACCCGGAATTGGAAGAAATAATCAAATCAGAAGGAAATCATAGAATAATTTTTTTTATAAGCTACTGCTATCATTAGAAATGGAGGATGAAAGAATTAAAGATCAAATGATAAGATGGGCCCAAGATGTTGAACAACCTATAAATTTGGAACAATGGGAGAAAACGTGGATAAAAAGAATAAAATATATGTTAAGTTATAATATAAAAGAAACCTTTTATAAAATGTTCTACAGATGGCACCTTACTCCTTTTAAATTGGCTAAAATATATAAAAGTGAAAAAGATAAATGTTGGAAGTGTGAAAAAGATCTTGGCACATACTACCATATGAGGTGGAACTGTGCAATGGCAAGAAGATTCTGGGACAAAATACATGAGATAACAGAAAAAAGATTAAAGCTCAAAATAAAAAAAGATCCGGTGAGATATTTATTAAGTATCAAGTAATCAAGAAGATCATATTGAGTGAGAACATGGCCCACGCATATTTTATTTAACCAGTGCGGCAAGAATTATTTACTCCTCCAAATGGAAAAATAAATTAGTACCGGAAATAAATAACTGGACAATGAAAGTCTATGATTTGATGGAATGTGATAAACTAACCCAAGCAATTCAGAAAAAAACCAACAGAAGAATTTGAGAAAACATGGAAGCCTTTTATTATATATGTAAAACTAATTTGGGGCCAACATTGGACATCAGGATTGGAGAATTAAAGAAATTAACATGTTAAAGAGAGAACTTCAACTTTGCTGGTTTAGACTAGGCATCCCAAATTAGTGGGGGGAATGCTTAGTTAAGATATCTTTATGAGTTGTAAATAGATAACAATTATATGTCTATACAAAATCTTTATGGGTTTTTTTCTCTGTTTTTTTCTTTTTTTGTATTATTCTTTTATATAGTAATATTATTTATTGATGTTAGGAAATAAGACATATATACCATAAGCGGGAGAGATGATATAAGGGTAGAAAAATCACAAAATGGAGATTGGATGTAAAAAGTCATATATTTGCTTTAAATGTAATATGTTTGTTAGTGTTTGTATAGTCTTATATGTTTGTACTACATGTCTGTTTTTTGTCTTTTATGTAGTTTTAACCAATAAAATTTTATAAAAAAGAAAAGGGGAGCTTCTTTGTCAGAGGATGTATTTGAAAAGCAGGTCCTGGATCTGAAAAGCTTCAAGACCCCTTTTCAATCCAATAAAAGTCAAATACATTCCACTAGCTGCCTTGTAAAGCCATTTTCCCACTAATGCTACTTCCACCTCAGTACCAGTAACATGCCAAGGTGCCCTTGAATAGATAAAGCAGAAAATAATCTCAAATAATCCCTTTTGTCATCTGTGCTTGATTTGTCATCAAGTCAAATCTTGAGCAAGGCATTCATTACAGTGAAAGCAAACCTTCCACATGGTAACCAAAGCTTCACTTTATATCACTGGGGTATTGCATAGGAAGTGGAACAGTAGGCATTTGTAACCATGCACACAGGAGGGTCTGCAAAACAAAGTTCCAAGCTCAGTTCCTCCCAAAATGAGGGTTTCTTGCCCCAGGGAGCCTTCTAGTGCCTTTTGAGCTTTTAATTCAAAGATTGTATATCAAAGAGTTACCAATTTTTCTTACACCCCTTCCTACATTCATTCTCAACCCACACTTACTTCTAAAGTAAGGTCTCATGATAAATGGGAGCTCCTATTACCATTTGGGCAAATACAGTAACTTCACCCCTCATATACAAAAGTATAATTCAAGAATGTCCCAGGCTCTAAAAGATAGTTCACAGCTGGTTTGCATTGCAGTGGAGATTCTGGTGTCTCTTTGTTAGCATTAACATCAATTATACCTGGTGCAGTGCTGGCTTCTGTATCAGTGTAGCAATGAATATGCTCCAGGTTTTAATCCACACTTGAAAGAAGCTATTCAAGCTGCTGAATCCATTTCAGGGATAGAGGTTTCCCATCTTTGAATTAACCCATCAGTACAGAAATTGTTCTGCAGATACCATGGACTAACAAAAAGACAAATAAATGGGTGCAAGAGCAAATCAAGCATGAACTCTCCCTAGAAGCCAAGATGGCTAAACTGAGACTATCATACTTTGGACACATCATGAGAAGACAGTTCTAATTAGGAAAAATGATAATGCTTGATAAAGCTGTAGGAAAAGAGGAAGACTGCATTACTCAATCAGGAAAGCCACCATCCCAAGTCAGCTAGATCAGAACAGGGCTGTTGATGAGAGAGAGGCAGAGGGCTGGGATTGGAGGCAGTTATTCTGGAGTCCAAGAACCAGACTTTTGAAATAACAAGTTGCAAAGCAACATCATTACTTGGAATAAATTACTCTTTTTGGCAACGAGGGCAAAATGAAGTCACACTTCAAAAGTAACAAAACAAGTAGTAATGAGGTCCATTGTAACAATAAATGTTTTCTGGTTATTTTTAAATTTTACTTTTGAAGAGCTTTAAAAGATACTTTGACATGAATTAAATTCTATGCCATTTCTTTATCATTCCTGAGGGTTAGAAAAGTAATAAGAAATGCTCTGACTTTTTTTTAACCCTTTAGTGTGTAGTGTAATAAGGAACATGAATGAAATAAATTTTAAATTACTTTCCATCTACAGCACACACACCCTTCATGTTCAAGCCATTCAAGTAGTTCATCACATGATGTATGTAGAAAGAGAGTCTTGTTATCGTATTTAATGCTTTATTTCTTTTTTTAAAAGGTTTTATGAACTATTAGCTATGACTTCTCTTGACTGACACAAAAATATCAACGCATGTTATTAAGAAGATTTTTTTCCTAGAGACCAGAATGCTAAATTCTATGCATAATATAACAAGCCTTATTTAAAGCACGGAAAGTGTGCTCTCTTCTGTATGAACCTGCATGAGTCCACAAAAAGTCCTCTTTGGGTGTGGCATCCATCACACTTCCAGTACAGCAGAAATAAGCATCCTGATGTGTCACTAAAAGTGGTCTCTTCACAAGTGATGGCATACACAGTCTCTCTCAGGAGCCACTAGAATGATGAACTCTTTGGTACTGAGCACGGGCACGAATTTCACTTCTCTTCCACAAGTTTTGCAAGAATGTGTTCCCTTGAAGCAACCTGCCAGTGAGAGAGATCAGTTGGGATGTGTCAGGTCAATATCCTGCCCCCGTTTCTCCACCCCAAATGTTTCCTGTAGCTTGGGCACACATTTTTTGATTCCTGAATGGCCTAGTGTTGGTACTGCCAATATTTGTGGATCAAGCTTACTAGCAACAAGCAAGCAGCCTGGAACTTACCGTTTCTTAGAGAACTGCTGGTCTATTTCTTCTAGAGATTGTCCTTTGGTTTCTGGTACAAAAAGGTAAATAAATAGAACAGCCACAACTCCAACTACTCCATAGAGAAGGAACAACCATGATAAACCAATGGCATCTGAAAGTAGTAGTAAAAACAAGATTACTCTGTGGCAAACACTTTTGGTTGGATATGTGACAGCTGTTTCATTTATCAACTCTGGACAGTGCTGTGTGGTACCTTATTAGCCACCACTTAAAAGGAACAGCAGGGCATCTACTCAGCCACATCTTCTGTTGCTGTTAGATGTCAGGTGTTTGGAAAAGAACTTGGAAAATATTCTCATGCTCAGAAATATTTTTATGCTCAGAAAAGATCACAACAGTAGATGTGTTAAGTGTTATTCTGAAGCTCAGCCAACTGAGGGCCTGTGCAGACTAGCCAAAAGGGCCGGCCTGGGGGTGGAGTTGGGGTGGGGCGACTGCATTCTGGCTGTCCCGATTCTGCCCCGATGGCGCCATCATGCCGCATGCCCCACCACACAGTGTGCAGCGTCAGGGCACCCCATTGGTGCAGCGCGTAGGCACACTGTGGCAAAGGGGCCCAAAAGAGACCTGACAGCGGAGTTAAGGGCAGCTTTTTGCCGCCCTCAAATGGAGTGGCATTTGCCAGCCCTTTTTGGAGTGGCAAAAAGCCAGATCAGGGCCGCCGCATGTGATTGCTGTAGCCCCAATCTGGTGCTCCCAGGGGTGGCACAGAGCCGCCCCTTAGAGGCCGTCTGTACAGCCCCTTAGTTAAATTAGGTTTCCAATGGTCCAACTTTACTTGGTGCGCAGAGATGGGATTACAGAATGTAACAAAAATGATAGAAAATATAATCTGTCTACCCTAACAGTAGCAGCACTGATTTACCAGATGATAAATGCTATACTACACTGCATTACCAGATGACAAAGGCTACAGAGACTGTGATGCTGTACAGGAGACAACCTTAAATATTCCCTCAGTGCAATGGCAACTTCTATGCCAATTTCTATGCCCAGTTTTTAATCTAAATTTATTTTGGAGATCAGACTTAGCACTCTGGATAGCTCTTTTAACATTTGGATTAAAACGTGGAACACATTCACCATTCCACTGACATGGAAGCCACCAGCCATGGTGGTTCCTCAGGTGATAAACATGGAAACTTTTAAGCACTTGTCATATCCTACAAGAGCCAGAGTATTGCAGTGGTTTGACTAGGACTCTGGGAGATCAGAGTTCAAATCCTTGCTTAGCCATAGAACACCACTGGATGATTCTGGGAAGGCAACAATGAACCTTGTCTGAATAAATCTTGTCAAGAAAGCCTGACTTATAGAAACTCCTCTTGCTTGACTTTCCAGGGTCAAAGGATTTCCATAAGCATAGAGTTTCCATAAGTCATACTTTCCTTGGAGGCATATATCAGCCAACCCAGAGCCTTTTCTCAAGCCTGCTATGGAGCAGAGAAGGTTGCAGGAAAAAAACATTAGTTGGAAGCAATGTGTATACAAACCAATAAGGTCCAAGAATGTGAGACTGATCAGGAGATTGGCAGCCCAGTTGAAACTGCTGCAGAAAGCAAAGGCTCGTCCTCGTATGCTGGCAGGATAGATCTCACTGAGGATAAGCCATGTCACTGTGGCAAGAGAAAGGAAGGCAGAAGGACATAAGGAGGAGGGATTAAACAAAACATCTTGTCAAGAAAGCCCTAGCAATAGTTTTGTTCCATAGTACCAGGGAAGCAATTGGGGGGAAAGGTGTTAATGGAAAGGTTAGATACACAGAGCTAGGTGATAAAGATACTTAGAAATTTGAAGCTAATTAGAGTGAGGACAATGTTTCATAAAGTCACTGAATTAGAGCCATCTATGGCTTCTGACTGGCAAACACACGTTCTCTACTTGTTATGGTGAGGATGTATGGTTTGTTTTGGAGAATCTCACATACAGGAGCTACAAGATCTAAGATCACCAGAACTTTAAAAACAATGCTGGACTTTCATTTCACAGATATCTTAATAGAATACGGTCAGCCGCACTTGCAGAACAATTGACCAGCCATTTTTACATGATGAAAGCAGAAATAAAGGAAGACAATATTGTTGCAATTTGCTACCCGTTTTTAATGTGTTTTCAAGAATTGAATGGTGAAGATGGTCCTCCAACTAATCAACTGTGTTTTTGGTGCAGCAGTTATTAATATATTATTAAATGCAGCAACTAATAATAGACATTACATATGAATAAATGGATAGATATATGCATAAGCAGATACTATATTTATGGGTGATTTAATTTCATAACATATGACGAAATTTGACACATAATTATATTGTTAATTTTAGGGGGATTGGGCGGTAGAGATCTGTAAAGTTAGTGTGTGTGTGTGTGTCTGTGTGTGTGCGTGCAGAGAGAGAGAGAGAGAGA
>CM034706.1:245522176-245552679 GCA_020142125.1 Phrynosoma platyrhinos | reverse complement strand
TGGCAAGCCCCCTCTGAAGAAACTTGCCAAGAAAACCCCATGATAGGCGAATGCCTTAGGGTCGCCATACATCGGAAACGACTTGAAGGCACACAACAATATCCATATTGATATATATAGATAATCTATAATCATCTATATAACTATATAGATATAATTTATAATCTCATATATATATATATATATATATATATATATATACACATCTAGATAGATAGATAGATAGATATAGACATATATGAGCTTATATCTATGTAGATCTATAGATATCTAATTGTATATCTATAGCCATATAGATGGTTATAGATTATATCGATAATCTATCTAGGATTATAGATGATTATAGATTATATAATCTATCTAGGATTATAGATTATATAATCTATCTATATGATTGTAGATCATCTGTCTGTCTGTCTAATTCTTATTTTGTTTAAAAGAAGAAGGTAGACCAGGGACGAAAAGGAAAGTACAGGCCAGACACATATTTGTGTACTGAAAGTGAGTTTGTAATGCAAATTATTTAAAGCTGTCTCCAGATCTGAAAAGAATGAAAGCTATTGATCTAGAGTTGTTGTTGTGTGCCTTTGCTTCCCTCTGAGGCTGAGAGAGTGTGACTTACCCAAGGTCTCCGTGTGTGTGTGTGTGTCTGCAGAGTCCTAGTCCAACACTCAAACCGCTAGGCCACGTTGTCTCTGGGTCTGATGCTACGTGCTACTGAATGGGGGGGTGGCTTTGTAATTGTGTGAGATGTTTAGCCTTCTCTTTCAGAGAGCTGCGGTGCCACAACAAACTACCCTTCCCAGAATCCTAGAGCATGGAGCCAGGGCAGTTAAAGCGGTGTGAAACTGGGTTTGTTTTGCAGTGCGGATGCAGCCTGGCCAGCGCCTAGGGGGGAGAAGAAGGTGAAGTAGTTGGCAGCGGAATCCCCAAAAGTTGGCCTCCTCTTCCTCCAGATGCCACGTTGCTCCCTCCAGCCCTGCCTCCAGCCGAAGCAGCTCTGCCATGCAAACAGAGAGGCTTGTTCAGGATGCTGGGCGAGGAGGAGAAAGTGCTACAACTGCCCTCTTGCTCAGTGTGATGCCTGAAGGCAATGTGGGCTAGTGGTTGGAGCAACCACTCTGGAGACCAGAGTTCAAATCCCTGCTCAGCCTTGGAAACCCACTCCTGGATGCTTTAGCTGTGTATCCCTGCTTGGCAAGGGGTTAGACAAAGTTCCAAAACACACTACAGAAATAATCCAGTTTGAGACAGCTGTAACTGCCCTGGCTCAGTGCTAGGGAATCCTAGGAATTGTAGTTTATTGTGGCACCAGAGCTCTCTGACAGAGAAGGTTCAATGTCTGAGAGAAAAAAACTACAATTCCCATGACTCCCTAGCATTGAGCCAGGACAGGTAAAGTGGTCTCAAACTGGTTTATTTTTGGCAGTCTGCTCAGGCCCAGAGACAGCTAAATGTCTCTCACAAAACTAATTCTTAAAACCGTTAAAGCGGTCTCGGACAGGATTGTTTCTACAGTGTGTTTTGGACCTCGGTGGCCCCTATGAAGTCCCTTCCCACTCTTGGCTATTGCCGCACTACAGAATTAATCCATCTTGACACCGCTTTAGCTGTCCTGGCTCCATCCTATGGAATCCTAGGATTTGCCCTTTGTTTGGCACTTGAGCTCTCTGAAAGGGAAGGCTAAAGGGAAGGCTCACAAAATTACAGATCCCACAATTTCATAGCACTAGCATGAAACCCACTGGGTGACCTTGGGTCAGTCACACTCTCTCAACCTCAGAGGGAAGCAAAGGCAAACCACCCTCCCTCCTGTAAACAAATCTTGCCAAGAGACACACACACAGAGACACTGGGATAGGGTTGTCACAAATCAGAAACAGCTTGAGGGCATGCCAACAACAACAAGGAAAAGTGTTGAGTGTGGGAAAAGTAGATTCTATTCCCACAGGGACTAGAAGCTCCAACATCCACCCTCATCATAGCCAGGCACCAAAAATGAGAAACTGAAGATCTGCAAAAAATGAGATTTTCTGTGAAAGGGGGGCCTTCTGTGAAGGTACGATAACATCCAAAAGCCACAAAACAGCAATACTTTTATTTGCCAACCAAAATGCATAAAATACGGGACGCATATTTTGCTGTAAAGCTAACACAGCTACCCCTGAATATGTTTTCAATGGAAGGGTAGCACTTCTTCTTGCTGCTGTTATTTAAACCATGCATGTTTTGACAAGAGACCTCTTTGCTTTTGGTTATGATGCACAGCATCATAGGAAGCTCTGACTGGCAACAACCGCTCTCCGGGGTTTCAGGCAGGATTGTGTCCAGTCTGGACATTTCCAGTATTACCTAGTACTGGTAGTCCCCCATCAAAGTACTAAGCAGGCACAACTTGTTTAGCAGCCTATGGCCCAAATCCTGCATTTACACCAACATAAATACTTTTCAGGGCCTTGTGAAGGAGGTGTCTGTGCTGCAGCTGCTGGAGTTAAATTCCCACCACCCACTAGTCATGATGTATGTGTGCTCTGGGATTCTTTTGTGTGTGTGTGTGTGTGTGTGTATATATATATATAATTTTTATTGAACATATCGTAGCATAAAAAAAATAAAATATATATTACATTGAGTTACTACAAGTGATACAATGTCATCCTCACATCAATCTCAATTACATTTTAAACTTTTCTGCACTCTCATCTTATTTTAAAAAAGCACATTCATTCAAACATTCATATCTAGCACATGCATTTGACTTCCTAATTTCTCCTAGCTGAGTTGCTTATATTTCTTTTCTTCGTACTTTGTTTTCTAATCCTGTTACTAGATACAGCCCTTGGAACGTATAAATAAAGAGATCTACAGTGATTTCAATAATTCTTCTTCCCAAATTCACAAAATTCCTTGTTTAATTTGATTTCTTTCCACTTCTTTTTCATTTATTAATCTTGAAATCTTCTTCACATTTCTTGCTTTTAAGTTCCTCTTTTTGTCCACCATAGGGTGGATATTTTTTGTGTGTGTGTGCTCTGGGATTCTGATTGGGTCCCCAAAGGGCGGGATATAAATAAGGTAAATTTTATTATTATTATTATTGTATCCACACTGCAGAAATAAAGCAGCTTGAGACCACTTTAACTGCCATGAGTCTACCCAGGGATTTGTAGTTTGGTGAGGCACCAGAGCACTCTGACAGATCAGGCTGAATACCCCACCAAAATACAAATCCCAGGATTCTGTAGGGTAGAATCATGGCTGTTAAAGTGGTCTCAAACTGTTTTATTTCTGCAATGTGGCAGCTGAGGCAGCTGTTGCACTGCCAGAGAAGGAGCGGCTTCCAACTCACCATGGCAGATCGCCATTGTAAGTCAGCTGGCAGAACTTTTTGCTTTGCCAGTGCTTCAGTAGGATCTTGGCAAAAATCCCATGAGATCAAGTGTGTTTAGGGTGATATGTTGGTGATATTTTTAAGTGTTATGGGAGTTACCCTTTCCCTTATCAATTGCATGTATTTGGGAGAAAGTTAAGGGAATTAACCTTTGGCTGTTTGAGTACCATGTCATCATACTAAACTAATTTATCTGCACCACTTTCTTTTCCTCCCAAGAAGCACTCTCAGCTCTGCCTACCCACTCCTTTCTAACTTCTCCCTTCTTTTTCAGGTCTGGGCAGTCAAACCAATCTTTGAGTCTCTCTTGACTGCTGTTTCTCAAGGATATCTTCTTCCTACTAAAAAGAATATTTTGTGATGTGTGATGGCAGAACCAATGTAAGAACCGGTGCAAGAATTAGTCAATATAGCCTTGAAGCTTTGACAGCCAGCAGGGTATACTGGCTTGAACACTGAATTCTAACTCTGGAGACCAGGGTTCTAATCCCTGCTTGGCCATTGAAATATACTGGGTAACTCTGGGCAAGTCACATTTTCCCAGCCTCAGAGGAAAATGAAACCCTCTGAACAAATCTTGCCAAGAAAGCCTCATGATAGGTTTCCACTAAGGGTTGCCATAAATCAGTTGAAGTGTGCTGAAGGCACACAATAACTTGTAAATTCTACCCAAATATGCCTCTCTCTTACTTAGTGTTTTGATATTACACTCATCCCCCCATATTTGCGGCTTTGACTTTTGCGGCTTTTATTAATATGTTCTCTCAAGGAATATCTAGGTCCTCCAGCACAACTCTATGATCAACTTTAACCCAAATTCGCACTGATGGACCTAGAGACTCCTAGAGAGAACACTCCATTAGGCATTTGTAGCTCCTCCAGTGCAATTCTATGGTCAATGTCTGGCAGATCTTGAACACAGAATTGCACTGGAGGACCTAGAGATTCCTAGAGTGGTATTCTCTCAGATAAAAACATGTGTTTTTGTTATTTGCAACAAAGTGGAGGGATGAGTGTAATTCTGTTCTCAAATGGTCAAGGAAGTCATTAAAAAAGAGGAAGAAATAACATACAATTGGCACACATTTATCTCTCTTTACATACGATCATAGTTTCTAATATTCAAAAGGAAAATCAAAGTCACTATTGTCAAGACCTTAATTGGGGATACAACCCAACGGGAAACAGGAGAATGAGATAGGATACATTTAGAAGGTTAGACAGCATAGACAGGTACTTAAAAGCAGTGTGGGGGGTACTTTTTGGATCATAGTTCCCAAAAGTCCCAGCTGACATGTACCAAAGTACTTTTTCTGAGTGCAGCTTAAAACAGAATGGTCACTACGAAGCAAAAAGTTTCAATCTGACATGAAAGTGTTTGCTCCCAAGAAGGCCCAGCCAGGATAACTATGGGTGACCTAGTCAAACAAATCTGTGAGGCAGAATAAATCCTCTACCAGTGGGCATTTACAAAACTTTTATGATCTGATGTGCTTTGCAGCTAGTTGCTAAAGTAGGCATATGAATCATGCCACGCTCCAGAATCTGGTAGATTGCAAATTCTGGCATTCCTAGCTAGGGCTGCTGGGAGCTGCAGTCCAAAAATTTGTAGTGGCTATATGTTTAAAACCATCTAAATTTGACATTATATATACACAAAGAGTTTCTAGAAGAGTAACCATATTCATCGGTTGCATTGAGAACAAGATAAAAAGTCTTGCTGTTTTAAGTTAATAAAATAATGTGTGTTCTACTAAAAAGAGTAGAACACAGATGTATTACAGTGGCCCCTTGGTATCTCCTGGGGTTTGGCTCCAGGACCCCTGTGCATACCAAAATCAGTGGATGCTCAAGGCCCATTATATACACTGGCATAGTAAAATGGTATCCCTTATATAAAAGAGCAAAAACAAGATTTACTTCCTGGTATATACTTTTTGAATATTTTCAAGCTGTGGATGTTTGGATCCATGGATAAGGAGGGCTGACTGTACTAGCATATAACAGCAAAAATAATGAACACAAAGAATTTAAAAAGTCTTACTTCTGTTTCTTCAACAACAGTTTGTTCAACACAAATCAGCAAACTATTATTCTTATCTCTACGTTGTGAAAAGTAAGCACTTATTCATTTCAATAGGCTCTGAAGCAATTACAGCTTCCTGTTTTTTAAAAAGAAAACCTAGTATGCTGGGCTAGGTTCTCCTCTCTGTTTTGGTCAGTTAACAAATTCCTGTGGAAGCAGTATAGATACAGAATTATAAACAAGATGGACAAAGTAATGTAAACTCCTTTATACCTTTTGAGGATGCTCTTCAAGTGTTAGTTTAGCATACTAGTATTAGTCTACAATGTAAAAACATCCAATTATGTATTTAAAAGATTAGCTCTCTTGCCAGCAAAGAAAAGAAACCCAAAGATTATTGGATTGTTTTCTCCTTTTTAAAATGAAGGCATATTCTCGTCTGCCTCCATCCAACTATTTGTTACAAAATTTTCTAAAATATGTCTCGTTGAGAGGCTTAATTAATTTGAAAAACCAGAAATTGATAGTGCCAAGAGGAATTCTGCTTCCTTTCAACCTATTTGGAAATTTGATTGAAGACCATCTGTTCTGATCTGAGGTATATATTAACTGATTCTTTTGTTGTCCTAACATCATATAATCCATATTTGCATGTGTTAGAAGCTCACCAGATGTTTTGTAAAATATTAGTATCTCATTTGCCTTCTCTCATTTCAATTTCAAATAAATATTTAACAACATTTACATATTTTCAGAAGGACAGGGATCTTGTGAATAGCCTGAAATGCTGCAGATGACCAATAAAATCAGTCACTGAAAGGAGAATTGTTTTTGCTTCAAAGTGATTCAGGAATGTCATTTGAAGGGTTTAGTAACCATAGAGACTGCTTGAGTGATATTAATCTCTCTCTGCTAATTGGGATTTGTGTGTATAGGTTCGATAATAGATTCTGTGCATTTTCAAGCAGCTGTAATGGCCAAAAGTCTGAAAATAATTGTTTGAGGCTATAAAGCCTGCAAATCTTGAAGAAATTCATTAAAAAAAAAAAAAACACAAATCCAAAACCCAAAAAACAAAAAACAAAAAAATGAAAAACTTGCAGAGTGATCAAGGTCAATCACCATTTACTGTCATCTTCATGTGCAGTTTCAAAAGCCAGTGTGGACTGTGGAATCCACTGTAGAAATTTTGTCAGACTGGAACATAGAGTGCCATCAAGCCTAGTCTTAAGTGATGGAAAAGACAGCCATACAATCTCAAATATTTTAAAACCACCAAATCATAAGTAGGTATGAACAATTTGAGACAGGAAGACAACAGATATCTGGATTACCATGCTTAAATTGTAGCCCAGATACAGAAGACTAACATTAGTCTTAAAGCTGTCAGCAGGGCTTGGAAAGTTTAGGATTTGGGGTTACAATTCCCCAACCAGGATAGCCAATGTCCATGCTGCTTTACAGATTATGGAGTTTATAGTTTCAAACCTTAAGCTTTGCAAGCTGTTGCTCTGAGCAGAATGACTAGTTGCAAAGAAGGACAAAAATGATGTAGCTTTAACCATTTCGTAGATGGTCTTTACCACACTTGCCAAAGCTCTTACCTCTACACATCTACAGAGCACAACCATTAAACATATAAACACACATTTATTTTTGTCTGGTTATCTTCCATCAAGCAAATATGGCCTTAAAGTGTTAGCACATAAAGGCAAAGAATATTCCAGTACTATTAACCTTTTCCTGACTGCATGACAGCAGAAACACAACAGGTAAAGCTCCATCCAAAAAGAGATGCAGCCACAGCAAAGCATCATCTGCTTGATTTAAGCCTTAAGAGAAATAAAGCAGCGATTTTCACATTTGGCTGTATCTCTTCGTGGAAGGTGTGGGAATCTCACTAGGAAAAAGCTGTAAATCTGTTTGTCCAATATACTGAGATTACTGTTATTGGCAAGGATCCCAAGAACCTGGAACTGGTTTGATGGACATGTTAGTTTTAGGCTTGTTTTCCCAAGGAGTAGCCCCAGCCCGCCAAAGCTCTGTGCCAAACTTTGAATTACGGCAAAGTATCTAAAAATAATGTGGCATTGTAGGGTGGCAGGGGGTTCAACTATTCAAAGTGGGGTTGGGATGGGATAGAGGACCAAAATAACAATGGACGAGTGAAATTCCCTGCATGTATTTAGGCAGATCTGAACCATTTATTTTGTCCCCATCATCCATATTATTGCTAGATATATAATGTCACTACAACAAGCATCTGTCATGATCCCTGGAAAAATTAGATCTAGAAATAATTTATGTGGATACAGGAATAAATAAGATGTGGCTATGGAAGAAAGGGAATGACATTTTATGATCCATTTTTCTATATATGTAGTAGAGGCTTTTTTTTTTTTTTAATAGACAAAGTCCTGGATTTCATTTCCTCATCTCCTTAAAACAGTGATGGGGAACATATGAGCCATCAGATGTCAAACTGCAGCTACCCATCCTTCACCAATTTGCTCTTCAACACTTCTGGAAAGCCACATATCCCCCACACCTCTGCCTTAAAAGTGATATTAACTAGTATGGTCAGAAAGATTTGTGTTTGAGTTTCATCATCAGTCAGCAAACAATACTGACCTAGAGTCCATCTGCATTGTAGCAATAATGCAATTTGACATCACTTTAATTGCCATGACTACGTCCCAAATAATTTGGAGATTTGCAGTTTTCTGAGGCACTAGCACTATTTGGCAGAGGAGAGACTTTATAAAACTACAAATCCCAGGATTTAATAGGATGGAACTATGGCACTTAAAGTAGTGTCAAACTGCACTATTTGTACAGGGTAAATGTACCCATAGATGAATGAGGAAGGTCCATTGTTCAGTGGCAGAGTGCCTGGTCTGCATGCAAAAGATCCCAGCTTCATTTTCCAGCATCTCCAGGTAGAGCTGGAAAAGACTCCTGTTTGATACCATAGAGAAGTGCTGCCAGTCTGAGATACACATTGACTACACTTACCATAGGTATACAGAATATAGTTCAGGGGTGGGCAACCTAAGGTCCGGGGGCTGGATGAGGCTCCCCAAGGCCTTTGGACCGGCCCCAGGCTGGTCCTGCCACCGCCGGCCGCCATGATGATATTGATTATTGTTGTTATTACTTGTTCTTGGGGTTTTCTTGGAAAAATCTCCACAGGAGTTTTGCCATGGCTTTTCTGGGGCTGAGAGAGTGTGCATGCATATTTTTAATTTTTAAAAAAATTATTTATTTATTTATTTATTTATTTATTTTTGGTGCTTTGGCCCCCCAATTGTTTGAGGGACAGCCACCCGGCCCTCGACTCAAAAAGGTTGCCTACCCCTTTTTGCACAGCAAAGCAGCAAAGAACCATGGAGAATCTAACAAGGGAGTACAAAAACTGGGAGAATCCTGCAAATAGCTTTCACACTACTGCAATTGCACAAAGAAAGCAAATTTGTGAATGAAATAGAGATGAAAACACAGTATTTCCCCCAAAATGACTACTCCCTGATTCATGTCACTTTCTGTTCGGATTCTAAGCAGTTTGCGCGCAACTTTGTCTGAAAACCAATTGTGCAGTTGTGCCTAACACCCTGGATAACCCTGGGTTCTATCCAGTTTAAACTTCCAATTTTCCCCTTGTGATAAACTCCTATGAAGGAATACCTTGTGTGTAGGCTGTATTTCAAAGGAAGGCAATGGCAAGCTACTTCTGAGGGGGCATTATACTTTGTGTTTTTAGTGCAACTACATAAATAATCTCACTCACCCATTTTGGATTTGTTGTTCACACTATTGAACAAACTTAATCAAACAAACAAAATGCATGTGAACAACAAAGATTCAACCCAGGTTCTACCTGGATTATTGTCACCATCTGAATAACCCTTTAGTTGTGGGTGTTCAAAAAATTTCTGACCCATGGTAACCATAAGATGAACCTATTACAGTGTTTTCTCATCAAGACTTGTTCAAAGGACATTTGTCAAATTCTGATGCTGAGAAAACATGACTTCCCCAAGGTCACCCAGCAGGTTTCTGGCCAAATGTGGATTTTAGCCCTTGTGCTCCACAGTCCTATGTCAACACCCAAATAACTACAGTACAGTGGCTCCCATACCTATCTATGAGTATTCCTTACCTATGAAACCCATGACATTCATGGAATCTCCATAAGTCAACTGGCAACTTGAAGGTTCATAGATATACATTTCAGAGCTAATTTCTAAGAAAATGACAAGGTGCCTGCAGCAGCAGTAATACTGTTTCAAAGAATTCCTCTGCCCAATTTTTAAATGATCAGAACAATGAAGTCTAGTCAGAAACAGAGTTCAGATAATTCTACAAAGGATTGTAGCCTGAATGAGTACACCTACAGCATGCAAACTAGGTATATAACTATATCAGGGGTAGGCAACCTTTTTGAGCTGGGGGCTGGGTTGCTGTCCCTCAGACAACTGGGGGGCCGAAGCACCAAAAATAAATAAATAAATAATTTTAAAAAATTTAAAATATATGCATGCACACTCTCTCAGCCCCAGAAAAGCCATGGCAAAACCCCTGTGGAGATTTTGCCCAGAAAACCCCAAGAACAAGTAATAACAACAACAATCAATATCATCATGGCGGGCGGCGGCGGTGGCAGGACCGGCCTCGGGGCGGTCCAAAGGCCTCGGGGGGGGGGGGCGCATCCAGCTCCCGGGCCTTAGGTTGCCTACCCCGAACTACATTCTGTATACCTATGGTAAGTGTAGTCAATGTGTATCTCAGGTTTTATCTATAAGTAAAGGCATCAGCAATACCATTAATATTCCTGTTATCAGCATAAGCAACCCCTATAAAAAGTAACAGTGAAGATAATGGAGTTTCCTGGAAAGAAAGAAACACTGGAGCCAATAGGCACAACTATGGTACTGGTCTCTGGCCCAATGGGGAAAAATACTGCCAGTCTGTCACATCAGACAGCTTGGGACGCATTGGTCATGATGCAAATCCTTGGGATCAGAAAACACAGATCTCTAGTGAGAAAAGAGATCTACTAGTGTTGCTGGAGCAAAAGAATATAAGTCAGCCCTGCGCAGGAAGAAAAACCTCAGAATTTATAAGCACAATTCTATAATTATAAGAAAGTGTACCTTGATCACTTTTCTTTTTGTTTCTTGTGTTTGACTCTTACTATGCTGACTGATCCTAAGGTGAGCAGGTGCAAAACAGGACAGGATTCTCGTTGCTTTAAAAATGTGTTGCCTGACCTCTGGATATTTGGATTTACGATACAGGACTTATCACTGCCACCCAGCTTACCTTTGTAGTACAACATATCCAGAAGGCACCACATTAAAGAAAACTGTTTCAGCAGATATGCATAAGAAGACATTTTGACAAAAAGAGTTATTTTTGTTTGCTTGTTTACCTCTTAATAGGCTGTATCTGACAAAAATCTTTTTTTTTTTTTTGTTCAGAGGTTAGTGGAGCCATGCCCAACTTTGAATTTGTCACTTTATGCATGCACGAACCTCAAATAATCAAAGTCCATCTTACAAAATCATTAGGATTTTCCACTGCTTTTGAAAGCAAAATGCTGTACAGGCACTAACAAATATTAGTGCTTACCACTGTGCCATGGAAAAGCATGGTAGCTCCTGGTTTCTGTAACTCAGGACTAACCCACACCAGTGGCGTCCCTAGGGTTGGTGTCATCCAGTGCGGTCAGTCATGGTGGGGGGCGGGACTTCCAGCACACAGGGGAACATGTGTGTGGCCAGAGATGCCTCGGGAGGGCTGGGGAGAAGCCACTGGGTCTCGGGAAGGGCCTAGGAGAAGCTAGCAGACCCCAGGGAAGGCCGGAGAGAAGCCAGCAGACCTTGGTGAGCCCCGGGGAAGGCCAGGGAGACACCGGCAGACTTCAGTGGGCCCCGGAGAAGGCTGGGGAGATGTTGGCTGGCTTCAGTGGACCCTGGGGAAGGCCAGGGGACCAACTGTGTGTTACCTCCCTCTTCTGGGGTGTTACCTGGTGCGGATCGCACCCCCGCACCCCACCAGTGACACTACTGATCCACACTGCAGAAAAAAATCCAGCTTGACACCATTTTAACTGCCCTAGTTCAGTGTTAGGGACTCCTGGGAATTGTAGTTTTATGTGGCACCAGAGCTCTCTAACAGAGAAGGCTAAATGTATCACAAAACTATAGTTTCCAGAATTCCTTAACACTGAGCCAGGGCAGTTAAAGCGGCGTCAAACTGGATTATTTGTGCAGTGTGGATTGGTCCTCAGTCACCCTGGAAGGCATATGAGCATGACTTTTTCTTCTAGTCAGTTGGGACCCCCTACCCCCAACCCATAAGTGGACAAATTGGTTGTTATGAATCGTTGGACAGTGTTAGATCAAGCACTGCTGTACTGTTTTGCTGATTTAACTTAAAACCTGAAATAATATCATCATTAGCTACTTCAGTTTTCTTAATGGGAAAACTCAGATTTAGTTTTTTAAGGTAGAAAACAGCAGTTGGGGGAAACCGATGTAGGGTCCAAGAGACACTATACAATCACATGCAAAGCCTATAAGCAAGACAACTACAAAATTATTACTGTATTTGCTGTATCCCTTGCAGCTGAATTTTAACATACTTTATTTGATTTCTTTTCACTTGGGTATTTTTATGGTTATTGTTTTCTACCTAGAGCCTTTCTAACAACAAACTGAAACATAGCACACAAAAGACTAATCACAGAGGCAGAACATGAACAGGCTCATGGGACCTATTTTTAGGTTTGCTTTCTTCCCATACGCTGTGATATTCATAGTATCATAATTAAATTCAGATGGGATCAACTGCTGTAATGTGTTTTGTATTTTCAGTCAGCTGTAATGCTGTTAAGAGTTGATTTAGAGACCAGTACTTCCAATCACAAGAAGAGAACAAATCTGGCAAGACTAAGCAAGCAACCAGTAGTTCTTTTTCAGCCTTTATGCTTACAATAAACTTATCCCACTATGAATTCTCTGTTAAAGGGTATTTACATATAAGCCACAGGCTCTGAAGTAGTGTTCTGGGCTACAGTTCATGTGCACCAGAAGACTGGTCTGCTGGGCTTTTCCATTACCTTATCTGGGTGGGAATCATGTGCTCCTTTAGATGTTTCCGTGATTTTATCTTTTTAGAACTGTATTCTATTTTTAAATGAATTATTTTTTAAAAATATTGTAATAGTTTAATACCATTTTAATTGTCAATTTTGTCGGTTATTAATTGTACTGTGATTTTAGCCTGTGAGCCGCTTTGGCTTCCAGTATGGAGAGGAAAGTGGGATAGAATAAATAATAAATAATGATGATGATGATGATGGTTGAACAGCAACTCCCAGCATTATTCACTATTGGTAATGTTGGTTGGACCTGCTGGGAGTTGCAGTCCATCATCTGAAGGACTGCATAATTCCCAGCCCTTTTGATGCAAATGTCTATGTCTCGGACTGATGCAGTGACTAAGGATGGCCTCTTTCCTCTGAATGCCTGTCTTGGGGCGGTAATGGACTGGATGAGGGAAAACCGACACAAGCTGAATCCAGGTAAGACGGAGGTACTTGTCATAGGAAACCCGAACCCAGGAATGGAGTTATGTCAGCCAGTTCCGTCCGCAGCTTGGGGGTGCTCCTTGACTCGTTGCTCCACTTGACAGCTCAGGTAGATGAGAAAGTCAGGAGCTCTTGTTATCAGCTTCGGCTGATACGCCAGCTGCGCCCCTTCCTGGAGCAGGGAGACCTTGAAACAGTTGTACATGCACTGGTAACCTCTCAATTAGACTTCTGTAATGCACTCTACATGGGGCTACCCTTGCGCCAAGTTCGGAAACTTCAGCTTGTACAAAATATGGCAGCCAGGTTGATTACAGGTATTTCTCATAATGACCATATAACACCAGTCCTGAAGTCCCTTCACTGGCTGACAATTAGTTTCTGGGCAAGGTATTACCTTTAAAGCCCTACATGGCTTGGGATCAGAATACTTAAGGGATTGCCTTCTTCCGTATTGTCCGTCCCGCACACTAAGGTCCTCGGGGAAGAACCTACTACAGCTGAAAAAATCTAGGCTAACATCAGTTAGAGAGAGGGCCTTCTCTACCGCTGCTCCAAAGTTATGGAATGACCTGCCGGAGGAGATCCGTCACATCTCTACTCTTACAGCCTTTAAAAAAGGCTCTTAAGACAGATCTCTTCCGGCAGGCCTTTCCAACTTAACTCCTCTCCCCGCACAAGGTGATCTACGTCACTCTGTCCACCAATTATCTCCCTTTTTAAAATGTTATGTATTTTTGTTTTTAAATTGTGTATTGTTTAATTGTAATTTTAGTATTGGGTTGGGGGAGTTGGGAAGGGAGTAATTTTTAATTTTATTGTATTTATGCATTTTTATTGCTTTAACCTGCCCGGATTCCGTGTGATTGGGCGGGCTATAAATAAATAATTTATTATTATTATTATTATTATTATTATAAATTAAGCATGAGACTTAAGAGTACACTCAGCACTTTCCTGCCACTGCAGGCTCCATGGGGCAGAAAAAAACACCACCCGAAGTTGTGTACAGATTGTTTCATGGAAAGCGTTCTTCCACTAATGGTCTTCTCACTAAGGGGCTCTCACCCCCATCCAAAGAACTCCAAGAATTCTCCATACATTTCTAAAACCACTGCACTCTAGACCAGAATCCATAGAATTTAATTTAGTACATGTACTATTCATTTTCTGTTGATGCACCAGCTGCTCCCCTTCCTAGAACCGGAAGACCTAAAGATGGTAGTGTGCTTGCTGGTAACCTCAGTGCTGGACTTTTTGCAAAGCTCTGTATAATGGGCTACCTTTGTATCAAGTTTGGAAACTTTAACTTAAAACATGTCAGCCAGATTGACTGGTGGTACATCTAAGAGTGAGCATATCACATCAATATTAAAATCATTCCACTGGCTGCCAGTTAGTTTCCAGGCAAGGTACAAAGTGTTGGTTATTGTCTTCAAAGCCCTACATGATTTGGGTTCAAGTTCCCAGGGGATCATCTCCTCCCATATAATCCTCCCTGTGCACTCAGGTCCTCTGGGGGACATGTACTTCAACCAGCCAGGACTGTCACCCAGATTACCTTTCTGTAGGCTGCCCCTAGACTGTGGAATGTCCTGCTGAGACATTTCACATACTCTAAGCCAGGGGTAGGCAACCTTTTTGAGCCGGGGGCCGGGTTGCTGTCCCTCAGACAATTGGGGGGCCGAAGCACCATAAATAAATAAATAAATAAATAAATAAAATTTAAATTTTTTTTAAAATTAAAATATTAAAAAAATATGCATGCACACTCTCTCAGCCCCAGAAAAGCAATGGCAAATCCCTGTGGAGATTTTGCCAAGAAAACCCCAAGAACAAGTAATAACAACAATAATATCGTCATGGTGGGCGGTGGGGAGGGTGGCAGCGGTGACCGCGGCAGGACCAGCCTGGGGCCGGTCCAAAGGTCTTGGAGGCCGCATCCGGCCACCGGGCCTTAGGTTGCCTACCCCTGCTCTAAGCTTTAGGAGGAAAGATGGCAAACTTTCTCAGAATAAATTTTGCCAAGAAAACCTTAAGACAGGGTCACAATAAGTGGGAATCAGTTTGAAGACATGTAAGAACAAAACCTAAGACTCTGGAGACCAGGGTTTGAATCCCCTCTTAGCTATGAAATCCTACTGCGTAACCTTGGGCAAATCATACTCTCTTGGCCTCAGAGGATGGCAATGGCAAAGCCCTTCTGAAGAAGCTTACCAAGAAAACCTCATTATAGGGTCGCCATAAGTCGGGAACAACTTGAAAGCAGACAACAACAAAGTCAAAACTGGTAGGTTTTCACAAGTCTATAGAGGTGTTGTGGGAGCAGGATGACCAGATGTCCTCCTTTTTCACAGACCTGTCCTACATGTCAACCTTCTGACCAAGAGGAATTCCAAAAGGTCCTCCATTTTGACCAGGAATAAGAAGCTTTAATTTATATTTCTATAATCTTTTTAGCACTGATTTTGGAATGGCCTCCATTTTGCAGCACTGTCCTTTGCGGTGAGGTCTTCTGTTCACCCTGTGTGGCAGGCACAATAGAAATACAAACTGGGAGGCAATAAGGCCATTTGTTGTTGTTGTGTGCCTTCAAGTCATTTTAGACTTATGGTCACAGGGTTTTCTAGGCAAGTTTCTTCAGATGGAGTTTGCCATGGCCATCCTCTGATGCTGAGAGAGTTGGCTTCTATGGTTTCTATGGTTAAGCCAGGATTTGAACCCTGGTCTCCAGTTGCATTCTAATGCTCACATGACTACACCACACTGGATCACATAAAATCATAATGATCAGTAAAATCATATGAGGGGATATCAAAAAGTTTTAATTATCACCTTTTAAAACATTTGACAGAAAGTTTGTTTTGATTTGTAGTTATTAACTTATCTCTATGTAGTCACCATCCAGATGTACACATTTTCCCAGTATTTCTTGACCCTCAGAATACTGCAATTGTAGAAGTCTGCAGATTGTGCCTTGTGAGGATTTTACATTTTAGTCACTTCTGGTACAACCTGTCACAAAAATAAAGGACACAATGAGCTGATTTTCTCAACATCATGCAATTGGGGACCAATTATGACACTGATACAATTTCATCAATGTACCATAATAACTTCTGGTAATTATTACTTTACGATACCCCCTCATAAGGTACAATCTGCACACTTCTACAATATCAGGTATTCAGAAGGTCAAAAAATCCTGGGGGGAAAATGAGTAAATCTGGATGGTGACTACATAGATATAAGTTAACAGCTACAAATCAAAACAAACTTTCTGTCAAAATTTTAAAAGGTGATAATTAAAACGTTACGATACACCCTCGTAAAGCTTCCAAATAGTTTCTGGGTTCAGTTCTTTTTGGCCGCCTAAAATGACGGTTCCCAAAACAACCTGAGGAGAAAAGCTGTCCTAAATTACTACACTATACTCTTATAGTACAGTAGGCCCTCCACATTCTCTGGGGTTGTTACAAGACTCTTGTGAAAGTGGGAAAAACACTTTTTTTAAACCTGAAAGACCTCCTCTCTAGGAATCTCTGCGTCCTACAGCGCAACTCTATGGTCAACATCTGCCAAAAGTTGACCATAGAATCATGCTGGAGGACCTACAAATGCCTAGAGAAGTGTTTTCTCTAGTAATATCTAGATTCCTCAATGGAACTCTATGATCACTTTCCAGAATTTCTCTAGAGGACCTAGGGATTCCTAGAGAGAACATACTAATCCAGGGGTAGGCAACCTTTCCCCTTTAAGGGCCGAGGGACTTCAGCTCCCAGAAGCCTCAGCCATGTTGGCCAATAGTCCCATGTTGGCCAATAGCTCCTGGGATTCTGGGAGCTGAAGTCCCTCAGCCCTTAAAGGCAAAAGGTTGCCTACCCCTGTACTAATCAAAGCCGCAAATAATCAAAGCCACAAATGTGGAGAACTAACTGTACCGGCATTCCACCTTTACTGCTCTGGCTGCCTCCTGTTGCATTCTGGAGTTTGTAGTTCAGCGAGGCCAAAGAGCTCTCAGGCTGAGCATTCCAAATGCTCCTCCTTAAACTGCAAATCCCAGAATGCAACAGGAGGCAGCCAGAGCAGTTAAAGTGGAACAGCAAGACCCAGACGCAGTTTGAGCAGAATACGCCGCCGGCGCAGTTCTGAGAACTACGCATGCGCAGTAGGTCAGCAAAGCTCCTGCGTGTCAGACAAAATGGCGGACGGGAGTGCGGACACCACCGAGACTGAGGCAGCGCCTCCGCCGCCCATGGAAGGACTGCGGCTGGTTCAGCAGGGGGCCGAAGCCCGTCTCTACCGGGGCCTTTTCCTAGGCCGCCCCGCGGTGGTAAAGCACCGCTTCACGAAGCGCTACCGGCACCCGCTTCTGGAAGAGCGACTGCGCCGAAGGCGAACGGCACAGGAGGCCCGCTCACTGCTGCGCTGCCGACGAACAGGTAAGGGGCGGGGCCTGTGTTGGAGGCGCGGTTTGAACGGGGATTGGATAAGACAGGGAGAGGGGCGGGGCTTTTCTTCTATTCTTCAGTTTAATCACTGGGAGCCATCGTGGAGCAGTGGTTTGAGCGTTGGACCTAGACGCTGGAGGATGTGGGTTCGAGACCTGGCTAGGAGACCTATTGGATAAGCCGCATTGTCTTAGCCTCAGAGGATGTCAATGCAAAGACAAAAATCCCCTATGATTCTTGCCATGAAAACCCCGTGATAGGTTCGCCTGAGGGCAGGGTGACCTGATGTGCAGGGGATTCTGGGAATTGTAGTCAAAATCAGCGTGCATGCAGGGGTAGCTTTGCTGGCCATTGAGCAAATTCAAACAAAAATCCACCAAACAGTGATACCTTTAATGGCCAACCAAAATGCACAATATAATTGTTGCAAGCTTTCGAAGCTCCACTGGTTTCTTCTTTATCAGGTAAGATGTTACAAACCAAACAGGAGAAAAAAATGGAGATGTTAGTCAGATGCCTCCATTTTGATGTTTCTGTCCTTAGTGAAGATGGTAAGTGGAAGGTATCTTTTGCAGGCTGGTCCCTCCTTCCTTTTTCTCTCCATGTGGCTATTGGGAGATTTGCAAAGACCAGGACATTTAAAGTCCATTTGCATCTCAACAAGGACCCCTCTCTTGCAACCCAATATGCCTCCATTCCTATGAGGTCACAGGCCTCTTTGTTGGTGTAGTGTAGTGTAGGAGGAGGAGTAGTGTAGTGTAGGACAGGAGGAGAAGGCATGTAGGACAGTTCGAGAAAAATGGGGAAGACGTGACCAAATAAAAGCTGAAAACACTCTTAGAAATGTAAAATCTGTGCTGTTTAGTCATGATCAAAATGGAGGGCCTTTTGGAAATTTTCCTGGACAGAAGGCTGAAATGTAGGACATGTCCTGGAAAAGTAGGATGTCTGCTTTAGGATTACCAAAAGTGGGAAACAACTTGAAGGCACACAGCAAAAAGTTGTTTAATAGAATCATAGAATCAGAAGAGCCCCCAAGTGCCATCCAGTCCAACCCTCTGCCATGCAGGAACTCACATTCAAAGCACCCCCAACAGATGCCCATCCAGCCTTTGTTTAAAGACCACCAAAGAAGGTCTTTATGCTGCATATTCCACTGTCGAACAGCTCTTACTGTCTGGAAGTTCTTCATAATGTTGAGGTGGAATCTCTTTTCCTGCAGTTTAAACCCACTGCTCTGTGTCCTATTCTCTAGAGCTGCAGAAAATGAAATTGCTCCATCCTCAGTATGACACCCCTTCAAATATTTAATCAGGGCTATCATATCACCTCTTGACTGTCTTTATCTAAAGATAGTACAGATTGAGTCTCCCTTATCCAAAATGCCAGGGACCAGAAGTGTTTTAGATTTTGGAATAGTTGCATATGCATAATGAGGTATCTTGGGACTAAAATTTAAACACAAAATTCACTTAGGTTTCATATCCACCTTATACACACAGCCTGAAGGTAATTTTATGTAATATTTTAAATAATTTTGTGCATGAAACAAAGTTTGTGGGTACGAACCATCAGAAAGCAAAGGTTGTCACTATCTCATCCAGCCATTTAAAAAGTTTTGGATTTTGGAGTATGTCAAAATTCTGGATAAAGGATACTCAACCCCATGTGATGTAGTGTTTTGAGTGTTGGACTATGACTCTGGAGATCAGGGTTTGAATCCCTGCTTGGCCATGTGAACCCCACTGGGTGACCTTGGGTGAGTCACACTCTCTCAGCCCCAGAGGATGGCAGTGGCAACCCCCTCTGAAGAAACTTGCCAAGCAAACCCTGTGATAAGTTCGCCTTAGGGGCGCCATAAGTCAAAAACGAGTTGAAGGCACACAACAACAACCAACCTGAATTAGCATCCCTCCTTTTTAAAAAGAGAAAGTGGAATATGTGCGTGTGTATGTCACTTGTTGACTTATGGTGACCCCATGGATTTCATAGGGTTTTCTTTAATAAGGAATCCTCTGGGGTGGTTTTTCCAGATCCTTCCTCTGAAATGTAGCTGGCACTCATTGGTGGTCTCCAATTCAAGTATTAACCAGGGCTGATCTGCCTTACCTTCCAAGATCAGTCAGGATCTGGTGCCTTTAGGGTATTTAGGCAACCACCAGGCTAGGATAGGAATAATCAGCCCAATGAACACTAGCACAGGAGTAAGTCCAACAAAAGCTTGTGGGGCTTACATATTAAATACAGATAGGATTTACCTGTGTGCAAATAGGATTTGGCTGTGCAGCACACATAGCAGTGACTTTGGGTCTGGAGACTATGCCTTATGAGGAGAGACTTAAGGAACTGGGTATGTTTAGCTTAGAGAAGAGGTGATTTAAGGACTTAAAAAAGGTGTCATATTGAGGATGGAGCAAGCTTGTTTTCTACTGCTCCAGAGAATAGGACATGGAACAATGGATGCAAACGTACAGGAAAAGACATTCTATTTGTGGAGTTTATCACACAGGGGAAATTCCTTGTGGAAACGGGGCTTTAAATTGGAAAAAAACCGCAAAAGCGGTTAGATTTTCAGATGACATCACTGTTAAAATGGAGTTAAAATGAGGTTAATCCGAACGGAAACTCATCAAAAACTGCTTCAGTTTTTGATGAGTTTCCGTTCAGATTAACCTCATTTTAATTCCATTTTAACAGCGATGTCGTCTGAAAATCTAACCGCTTTTGCGGTTTTTTCCCTAATTTAAAGCCCCATTTCCACACGGGATTTCCCCCATGTGATAGACTCCTATTAGGAGGAACTTCCTGACAGTAAGAGATGTTTGACAGTGAAATGCACTCCCTTGGAGAGTGATGAAGCCTCTTTCTTTTGAGGTCTTTAAACAGAGGCTGTGAGTTTCTGCATGACGGGGTTGGAATAGATGGCTCTTGTGGTCTCTTCCAATGCTATGATTCTGTGACTCCACAGAGCATTGCCTCCTCCACAGTTTACCAGAACAATTTATAGTAGAAATCTATACATGGGGTGGGGGGCAAACAAAATTGATGGAGAATTTACCCTTTCACCTCTAGCAGCAAAAACATTGGATTGCTGCATGTATGTGCATGTGACGTGGTTTTGTTATTAAAGACATGTCTTCATATAGGGTATTTAGGTCTTAAAGTGGAATATAGCTTCATTCTAAATTTCCTTCTCTAGGGTTAAAATAGTTGCCATGCGTCTTGGGAATAATCTGAAAAATTATCTGTCATTTTCATAATTCATCACATCTATCCCTTTTTACTGCTCAATTTTATTGGAGGAACTGTACAGGGGTAGGCAACCTTTCCCCTTTAAGGGCCAAGGGACTTCAGCTCCCAGAATCCCAGGAGCTATTGGCCAACATGGCTGAGGCTTCTGGGAACTGACGTTCCTCGCCCCTTAAAGGGGAAAGGTTGCCTACCCCTGGGACTCTGAAATTTGAACATACCAAGCAAGAAGCATAATTAAAAAGTGACTACAAAAATCCATTAAATAGATTAATGTATTAGGAATATGTATTAGGAAGGTGAGTGTGGGTGTAGAGATTCCTTCTCTATGGGAATGGCACCTGTTGTATATATATTTTTTCTACATGTTTATAAACAGAAATATTCTGTGTGTCATTTTCATTTTAGACCAGTCTTTCTCTAATATTTTTTGGTATCGGATTCCTAAGATATTCTAGCCCCTGATATAATTTGAAACTTTTCTTCCATGATAGAGCTATAAAAGAATTCAATAAATTTAAACAATTTATAGGCATGTACTTGGACAACTCTGAGAAAATCAGTTGAGTGTCAAAGTTTTTAGCGAATAGACATGTTTTTACTTGGTGCTGGAATGAAGCCAGTATTGGTGACAGTCAGGCCTCCCAAGAGGAGTGCAGTACAGAACTGGGTGCTGCACCTGAGAAGGCTCTCTCCCCTGTTCTTACACAGTGTGTTGACCCACTGGTGGGACACAGAAGAGGGCCCCATAGCAGTCGTTTTTTCTGAGGCAAGCATGATAGACTTCTTCAGATACCAAGATTCCAACCTATTTAGGACTTTAAATGTCATCACAAGCACTTTGCATTCAGTTAGGAAGTGTATTGGCATCCTAGTTTGCCATAAGTAGCAAGCTTATACACATACCCATGGAAAAGGAAGCATTGTTTGATCAGAAAGTACAAGCCTCTTCTCTAGTATTGTATAACCCTCATTTTTTAATATTACTTTTGAGATTATCAGCAGATAAAATGTACGCAATGAAAAGCTGAACACTAATAGTTCATGTGTCTCTTTTTTCTAGGGATTTCTGCACCTGTTGTCTACTTTGTGGATTATGTTTCCAACTGTATCTATCTTGAAGATATTGTGGGATCAACCACAGTCCGGGACTATATAATCTCTGAGCAGCAGTCTGGGAAAGGTGCCAGTAGCCTTACTCTGTTAGCAGAGAAGATAGGTGACATTTTGGCATGGATGCATGATGAGGATCTTGTACATGGAGATCTCACAACTTCAAACATGCTTTTACGACCACCAGCAGAAAAACTAGATATTGTGTTGATAGATTTTGGACTGAGCTTTATTTCTGCGCTTCCTGAGGATAAGGGTGTTGATTTGTATGTCTTAGAAAAAGCTTTTTTGAGCACCCATCCAAACACCGAGGCCCTGTTCGAAGCACTCCTGAAGAAGTACTCGGATGCCTCTAAAAAATCAGCACCAGTGATTAAAAAACTGGATGAAGTACGGCTGAGAGGAAGAAAGCGTTCCATGGTTGGATAAAAACACAAACAATATACAAAGCTAGGGAAGAGAGGTTTAATTTTTTATGCCTTTCAAATATTTTCAATTATGTCAAATTATAAGATAGCTGCTTTCAGTATACAGAGGGATCTTGCAGCACCTTTGAGACTAATTGTGCGAAAGAAGTTGTAGATGAATTCTATTAGCTGTTTTTACTGTTTCACATTTGTACAATAAAGCAATTTGTGGTTTTATGACTGGGATTTGATAAGTGATAAGTGATCTCTTAAGAGTTGAAGATTTTGAGGACAGAAACATACCTGCTAAAGAATTGTTACAGCTTTGCTTCCATCTTCATTCCTAAATCAAACAACAGAGTCTTGTGGTGCCTTAAGGAATTAACAAGTTTTATTTGGTACAAACTTTTATGGAATCCAACTTACTCCATCAGATGCAAATCAAATACAGTCCCTCAAGTGGACTAGAGTCCACAAAAGCTTAGGCTAACCAATACAAGACTACAATATAGCAACATGGCTACCCCCCCTCCCCATCCTTGCAGCTCAGGGCAGTCCAGGGTTGGTAGGATTCTGGGCCCCTTACAGGTTCTTATTAGCACCATAGTCACTTGTGCCAAGGATTTGGTTTCTGGACCTTTAAGGTTTATGGGCCATAAAGAAATGTTGACCTCCTGGTTTGAATTTGTACCCTTTTAGCTTCATTGGGTTTAGCTTGGTCTCAGTTTGTGTACAATTAGACTGCTAGGATGTAGCCATGTGTGCCCATATGTGGATCTAAGCCACATTGGATCCAGTCAGGCTTCTGTGGTGTACAGGAGTAGGATACACAGCCAGAATACTAAGTACACTTATTAAGTTATGTTGATTGTGTGGCTTTTGATTAAACAAACTTAGGATTCTGCTGTGTGTCTTAGCAGAGATTGTTCATCATGCAACCATTTAAGTATCTGCCTTAACTGCACATGATAATGTGAATCTTACTCTATACAGGTATACCTTAGTTAACAAACTAGATGTGTGCTTGGGCACTATAACCAAAAACCAGAGATAGAGATAGCATGGAAATGATATAGGTAAGTTCTACACCACAAGAAGGAAGAGCAGTCCAACATGTTTCAGCAATCCTTCCCCTCTCCCCAAACCTAACAGATGCCTATATAAATTGAAACAACCCAGTCACGTAAGTATTACTTAAGTCAACAAAAAATATTTTGAACATTCTAGAGACCATTTGAAAGTTTATTCCTAACTATACCCACAGGTGACTGTTTATTTCACCATCCCCTGCTTTTCTTATTGCTTCTATGTTCGTGGTCAAACAGACATCTATGCTTTTAAAAACTTCACCAGTCTCCCCACTGTTTGCTGATGCTATCTGAAAAACCCTTCAGCTAGACAGATGATGAGAAGGAAAAGGATTGTGGGTGAGAGGTATGACTATTTGCAGTCAGGATTGTTCATATTACATAGAGCCGTTGCAGACCGGCCCAAAGGGCCGGCCTGGGGGTAGAGTTGGGGTGGGCCAGCTGCATGCCGCCTGCCCCAACCCCACCCCCGACACCGTCCTGATGCCACGTGGCCATACGCACGGCGTGCAGCATCAGGATGCCCTTCCGGCACAGCGTGCAAAGATGCTGCACCAAAAGGGTACAGAAGAGCTGCGGCATTGGCTCTTAGGGTGGCCTTTTGCCACCCCTAAAAGGAGCAGCATTTTGCTGCTCTTTTAGGGGCGGCAAAAGGATCAGGGCCTCAGGATGGGGTTGTCTCAGCCCCGATCTGCCGCTCCCCAGGGCGGCTCTCTGCCACCCTAAACAGGCTGTGTGCATCGGCACATAATTTCTTTTCTTTCTCCTGTTGTGGGACAGACAGCTGTCACGCTGTAACTTGTTCCCAGATATAGTGCCTATTGACTACAATCCAGTGTACATTTGAAATCAGTAAGACTTAAAGCATCTCTCCCTGATTTTTAGTCTTTCATATGACATCCATAATTATGTATGGCTAACATTAGATACAACACAATAGCATATGTTATGAAAGGATAAAATAGAAGTAAAATAGAAAACTAAAAACTGACAACTTGGAACAGCTCTGTTTTTATGATTGGATGGAAAGCAAAAACAGAATTCAGGTGGGTATTGTACACTTGAGGTGCCATCACCCAAAACGCTATGTTGTCCATGCATAACTGGTGCACGTCTGATGTTAAGAGGCCAAAAGCAGGCTCTCATGCTAATCTGGTTGATTGGCCAGATAGTAGAGAAACGTGAGAAACTCAAAATGAATTCACTGTGTAAAAATAATTGTGATTACAATGGTTCTGTTGCTTTGTGGTGGACTAAAGCCTCAGACTGCACTCCAGGGAACATTTAGGTTAAAGCTGGGTTGCAATTGTGTTCATTTTTCGGTACGTATATGCCATTTAACTCTTGTGCCTTCAAGCTTATGTGAACCACATAGCATTTTTCAAGCTGTAAAGCATCACTTCAGAAATACCAGAAGCACACTATGCATCATTTCTATTCAGCTCTAGGTGAAACAACTACAGCCTTGTGAAACCTTTCAGAAATAAGAAACACTCATACTCTGTGTATTAGGTGTCATGCGCTTCCATGGTTAGATGCAGTCAGGCCATCTGTTGCTTGCTTTGCAGCAAGTTCTGGAAGGAGATGTAAAGATCATCAGATTCAATATGTACCAACTATATTCCATAGGAGAGCCAGTGTGGTATAGTGGTCCGAGTATCGGACTACAACTCTGGGAGACCAGGGTTCAAATCTGTGCTTGACCATGGGAACCCACTGTGTGACTGTGGGCAAGTCACACTCTCTCCAAGGAAAGCAAAGGCAAACCAGCTCTGGATAAATCTTGCCAAGAACTGGTTTACCTTACGGTTGCCATAAATCAGGAATGGCTTGAATGCACACAGCAATAGGTAAAAGCTTGATTTTCCAAAAGTCTGCTGAACCACTCATTTAAATGTGATCAAGATTGTAGTCCAAGAACCACTTACTTTATAGATTATTCATCCCTTCGCTCAATTTATTTTTCAATAGACATGTAGTGAATGTTGAGGCTACAATTATAATGTGCTTTTATCTGAATCAAGGTTCCATTGAAACCAATGAACCTTCCCTTTGTTAACACATGTAATGGTGGGGTGTGTGTGTGTGTGTGTAGGATTTCCCTTTCTCTAGATGTAATAGCTCTAGGGCCAGCCCTAGCATTAGGCAGAGTAAGGCAATGGGAGGGGAAGCTGCAATAGTTTGACAACCATTCTGCTGCAGTCCCTTTGCTCCCCCTAGCCCAGATATTCCCCTGGTTTGGGTCAAAAACACATTGCAGAAATAATCTGGTTTGAGACTGCTTTAACTGCCTTGGTTCAATGCTAGGAATTCTGGGAACTGTAGTTTTGTAAGACATTTAGACGGCTCTGTCAGAGAGCTCTGGTGCCACAATAAATGACAATTCCCAGGATTCCCTAGCATCGAACAATCTCAAACTGCTTTATTTCTGCTGTGTCTTCTGGCCCTTAAATCTGCTGCTCTCTAGTGTGGTAAAATACACTACCTGTTGTCAGTGTAAGACAGGGTTAGGCAACCTAAGGCCCGGGGGGCCAGATGTGGCCCCCCGAGGCCTTTGGACCGGTCCCAGGCTGGTCCTGCCACCGCTGCTGCCGCCCCCTGCCATGATGATATTTATTATTGTTGTTACTACTTATTCTTGGAGTTTTCTTGGCAAAATCTCCACAGGGGTTTTGCCATGGCTTTTCTGGGGCTGAGAGAGTGTGCATGCATATTTTTTTAATTTTTTATTTATTTATTTATTTATTTATTTACTTATGGTGCTTTGGCCCCCCAATTGTCTGAGGGACAGAAACCCAGCCCCCGGCTCAAAAAGGTTGCCTCCCCCTGGTGTAAGATGTAATAATATTTCCTGTTTTTATATATAGAATAGAGGTGGCATCCTCTTGTCTTTTACCCCAAGCAGGAAAATATCTTGGCTCACTCCCCAAGCAGAGATTATACAAGGTGGCTTCTGTTGCCAACCACCAATGGTTGCCAACATTTACTATACCTTCACGTATAATCTTCTGGGGAATATAGTAACATTGCCATAGTTTTCTTCTGCAGATCTCACCTTAATGAGTTGCTTGGCAGGTAGAGGAACAGGCACTATATAGTTTTCCTCAGCACAGTGCTGCAATAATGGTGAAAAAATTTACCAGTTGAAAGCTACACAACTTTGCAGGAGGAAAAGAAATACCAGTTCTAAATATGTATCTGGGATGACTTGGGAACAGGTTACATTTTTGTCAGATCAAACCCCTTCTCCCACTTGTAAGGACTTGAGTCTATAGTTAATGGAAAACTATGTAGCGCATTGAGGGTTACTGACTAGCAGGGATGCGGCAATGAAATCTGGAGAGGGCAATGGCTGTGCAGAAGAGGTCATTTCGGCCAGGTAACAAGTGACGCCTGTTGAAATCCCCTCTTCTACACAACTGTTAAAGGTTCATTTTGGCAACCTAATACTGAAAGTGAGCCAGTGTGGTGTAGTTTGAGTGATGGGACTATGAATCTGGAGACCAGGGTTCGAATGGATGGCCATATGTCGAGGATGCTTAGATTGGGAGTTCCTGCATGGCGGGGTTGGACTGGATGGCCCCCTGTGGTCTCTTCCAACTCTATGATTCTATGAATCCCAGCTCAGCCATGTAAACCCACTCGGTTTCCCTGGGCAATTCACACTCTCTCAGCCTCAGTGGAAGGCAATGGCAAACCCCCTCTGAAGAAAGGTGTCAAGAAACCCCCAATGATGGGTTTGCCTTAGGGTCGCCATAAGATGGAAATGACTTGGAGGCACACAACGGCAAGAGTCATAATTTCAAAATTTCCTATGAGAGCCAGCATGGTGTAGTGGTTTGAGCCTCAGGCTAGGACTCTGGAGACCAGGGTTTGAATCCACTGGGTTACCCTGGACAAGTCACACTTTCTCAGCCTCAGTAGATGGCAATGGCGAACTTCCTCTGAAGAAATCTTCTAAAAAACAAACCCATGGTAGTTCTCCTTAGGGTCACCATAAGTCAGAAATGACTTGAAGGCACACAACAACAACAACAATACTGAAATGGGGGGGGGGGGTGAGGGATGTTGCACAATAAACTAGATTTTCCTTTCCTTCAAGGTCACACCAGGCCTTTTTACTTGGAAATAATTCCTACTGTAAGTTCCAAACGTTGTGCAAATTAAGAGCTACGTACCTCTGTGTGTGTCTCTGCTAGCCACACATAGGCTGCATCCACACTGGAGAAATAACCCAGTTTGGCACCTCTTTAACTGCCCTGGCTCAAAGCTGGGGAGTTCTGGGAACTAGAGTTTGTTGTGGGGCCCAGAGCGGAGCAGAGCTAGGAAACAGGTAGTTGAGTCCTGAAGTGCAGCTAAGGCTGCATCTGCATTGCAGAAATAATCCAGTTTGATACCACTTTAACTGCCATGGCTCCATGCTATGGAATTCTGGGAATTGCCATTTGTGTGAGACATCTGTCAGAGAACTCTGGTACCACAGCAAACTACAAGCCCCAGGATTCCATAGCATAACATGGAGCCCTGGCAGTTATAGTGGTGTCAAACTGGGTTATTTCTGCAGTGCGGATGCAGCCTCAGCTTGGCACTGAGATTTGCACTTGCTGAAAGAAAGTACAGTCAACTTTTGGGAACACACAGTCGGTGAATTTGAGTTGAGGCTGCATCCGCACTGCAGAAATAATCTGGTTTGACAACACTTTAACTGCCACGGCTCAGTGCTACGGAATTCTGGGGAATGGTAGTGTGGTGTTGCGCAGGAGTTCCCTGGCAGAGAAGACTAAATGCCTCACAAAACTACCATTCCCAGAATCCCGTAGCACTGAGTTAAAGCGGGATCAAAGCGGATTACTTCTGCAGTGCGGACGCAGCCTCCGTTCCTGGTAAAGGTCGCGCTGAGGGAGAGCATTGAAGTTGCTTTGAAGATGGCAACGAAAGCAGATAAGAAGCCTCCAAAGATGAAGTAACAAAGGAGGAAAGCCCCCGGAGCCAAGTGACCAGGCGTCCTCCTTTTCCCGGACGCGCCCTACATTTCCACCTTGACCCCAACCCTCCCTGGACTGATCTTTCCTTTGCATAGAAGCGAACGGGGCTGCTTTGTGTCCCGTCTCCTGAAGGGGGCGAGCAGCGGCTTCTGCAATAGCCGAGCGGCAGAGACGAGTGTCTTCGGGAGATCGCAGGGACGCGGGCGGCGAGTTCGAGGCTCCCCTTCCTTCCTTCTTTCTTTCCCTCCTTCCTTCCTTCCGCAAGCGTCCTAGCGCCCCGGGCTGCTCTGTGTCCGAGGCGTATTCACTTACTTGCTATAGAGAATTGGACTCCAGGCCTAGTGCCCGTTTCCCCCGTGGATCCTGGGTTCCACCGGCCAGGGGACACTTTTAGTGGGACGGGCGACAGCAAAGGGCAGGACTCGCCCATAGGGAAGCATTGCAAAATACATGACCATAGGGATATATTGGGAATTACGTGCCCATAGGGAAACATTGAAGAATACTTGCCCATAGGAAAACATTGCAGAATACTTGCCCATAGGGAAATATTGGGAATTACTTATCCATAAGGAAGCATTGCAGAATACTAGCCCATAGGGAAACGTTACAGAATATTTGCCTATAGGGAAACATTGCAGAATACTGACCCATAGGGAAATATTGGGAATTACTTGCCCATAAGGAAACATCGCAAAATACTTGCGCCTAAGGAAACATTGGGAATTACTTGCCCATAGGGAAACAGTGCAGAATATTTGCCCATAGGGAATTATTGGGAATTACTTGCCCATAGGGAAACATTGAAGAATACTGGCGCATAGGGAAATTTTGGGAATTACTTGCCCATAGGATAACATTGCAGAATACTAGCCTATAGGGAAACATTGCAGAATACTTGCCCATAGGGAAAAAGTGCAGAATACTTGCCCATAGGGAAATATTGGGAATTCCTTGCTCATAGGAAAACATAGCAGAATACTTGCCCATAGGGATACATTGCAGAATACTTGTCCATAGGGAAATAGTGGGAATTACTTGCCCATAGGGAACATTGCAGAATATTTGCCCATAGGGAAACATTGCAAAGTACACGCCCATAAGGAAACTATACTTGCCCCTAGGGAAACATTGCAGAATACTTGCCCATAGGGAAATATTGGGAATTAATTGCGCATAGGGAAACAGTGCAGAATACTTGTCCATAGGGAAACATTGGGAATTACTTGCCCATAGGGAAACATTGAAGAATACTTGCCCATACGGAAACATTGGAGTTGTTTCCTTTGTTTCTCTATACGCAAATATTTCCCTATGTTTGCCTATGACCAAGTATTTTCCAGTGTTTCCCTATGGGCAAGTTATTCTGCAATGTATCTGTATGGGCAACTGTTCTGCAATGTTTTCCTATAGGCAAGCATTCCCCAGTGTATCCCTATGAGCAAGTAATTCTCAATACCATAGGCAAGTATTCTTCAATGATTCTTTATGGGCAAATATTCTGCAATGTTTCCCAATAGGCAAGTATTGTTTCCCTATGGGAAAGTATTCTCCAACATATCCCTAGGGGCAAGTCATTCCCAATATTTCTCTAGGAGCAAGTATTCTGCAATGTATCCCTATGGGCAAGTATAGTTTCCCTATGGGCAATTACTGTCATTTGTTTTAGTATGTCCCACTTTTAGTTAACTCTCAGTTGCCTCCCTACATATGCCTTCCCTTCCCAGTTGCACTCCAGAGCCTGCAACAGGGACTTTGCTATTTACAAGGGGAAGCAAAGTGAAGTTAGAATGATAGAATTGGAAGAGGCCCCAAGGGCCATCCAGTCCAACCCTCTGCCATGCAGGAACTCACAATGAAAGCACCCCTGACAGATGGCCATCCAGCCTCTCTTTAAAGACTTCCAAAGAAGGAGACTCTATCACACTCTGATGCTGCATGTTCCACTGTTGAACAGCTTTTAATGTCAGGAAGTTCTTCCTAAAGTTTAGGTGGGATCTCCTTCCCTGCATTTGGAATCTATTGCTCCAGGTCCTATTCTCTTGAGCAGCAGAAAACAAGCTTGCTTCATCATCCATA
This sequence comes from Phrynosoma platyrhinos, assembly GCA_020142125.1. Classification (NCBI taxonomy): domain Eukaryota; kingdom Metazoa; phylum Chordata; class Lepidosauria; order Squamata; family Phrynosomatidae; genus Phrynosoma; species Phrynosoma platyrhinos. The sequence goes on along the minus strand of CM034706.1, from coordinate 245,522,296 downwards.
TGACACCCCTTCATATATTTAAATAGGGCTATCTTCTCTTCTCCAGGTTAAACATACCCAGCTCCCTAAAAGTCTCTCCTCATAAGGTATGGTTTCCAGACCTTTTACCATTTTGGTCAC
>CM034706.1:245498215-245522076 GCA_020142125.1 Phrynosoma platyrhinos | reverse complement strand
GGGGGGGGGCAGAATTCACTTGAACAACATTTTCATTTTGCCTCCTCCATATGTACTTCTGGGCTGCAAATGATCAGCACCTGAAAGACAACTAACTTCATCCCTTAACCCAATTAATATTTGCAACACATGAAGCTGCCATAAATTAATAAGTGTACCAGTATTTACTAGTCACACCAAATTCAATGGTGTTTGTTCCTAAATGAGAACATTGGTGGCACTGCTTCCTGTTTCTGCACTGCATGCTTGATCTCACTCTTAATCCTACCTCCTTTGTATTACAGACAGTTTGAAAGCAGCACCTTTTGTGGGCAAAGCCAATCCACTGTGATACTTTTCTTATCTGCGATCCTTGTGTACTTTTAATCCTTAATGTTCAGCCAAAGTCCACCCACTCCCATTTCTTCCTTTCTTTTTGCAAAGAGCCATGCAATGGAAATGCTGCTGCTCTTGTTGTGTCTCGTGGCTGCAGGTAAGAACCTTTTCTTTTTCCTCTTTCACTTTGTGGAATGGCTGCCACCCAAAGCTGAGAACACAGAAACATTAGATGTATTCTCTCCAAGCTCACAGTTTTCCCTAGACCTCTGATACAGGAAGCACTGTACTTTTAATTGCATTTTAAAACTGGAGTCATAGTTCCGTTTTATGAAAATGTATATTCTTAGGAACAGTAAGAAGCCACATGTGGAGTATTTTAAAGGAAGTAGGTGAATCAAGAGTGGACACAATCCTGCCTTTTCTTTAATCCAGGTGAGATGCAATTATCCCAACAAGTAATTGCAAGGCAGAAGAATTTCCTGCCCTGAAAGGTGGTTGTTCTTTGTGTGTCTGCATAAGTAAGATTTTTTGGGCTTCTCTTCTTCCAGTCAGCAGGCTGGCCTAGAAGAATGAATCAAATAGAAGCACAGTGCTGGAGAATGTGGTCTTCTGATGCTTGCTAATCAGAATCAGAATTTCAGTTTTAGGACTGAGAGGCAGTGAGGATGCCAACGCAGGTGTCTGTCAGTAGGGGGCAGTAGCAATCTATTGTCATTTTTCTTGACCTAGGAATGTTATGAGAGGGGTAGAAGCAACTCCTTTAAAACTTTATTTTGCAGCCTCTGCATAAAGTGTGGTTGGCCCTCTGTATCCATGGTTTCTTTATCCACGGATTCAAGCATCCACAGTTTAAAAATATTTTTTTCCCCAAAAGCAAAGCTTTATTTTGCCATTTCATAAAGGGGACACCATTTTACTACTCCATTGTATGTGATGGGACTTGAACATCCTTGGATTTTGGTATCCCCAGGGGGTCCTGGAACCAAACCCCAGCAGATATCAAGGTCCCATTGTACATCATCCCAGATGTCTACCCCACCCTCCCAGAGTTTCCTGTTTAATTTTTGGTAAGTTATATCCTGAGTCCAAGGTGGTTTATATCTGTGTACCTCCATCATTTTAAAAGCAGGAGAAAGGAAATGGGTGCAGTTTAATATCTATTTAGCATCAGATTTAGCCATCTCTTACTGGTTTGAGCTCTCAGATAAGAAAAACAACAACACACCTCTTAGTAGTTTGCAAATTGAGCAGGAAAATATTTTTAGACCCCACTGCTTGTGTATGAATAGGATGTTCAGAAACTATCAGGGTAGCTTGTTCATGCACATGTTGGGCACAATCTAACCTTCATGAAGTATCTTTTGTTTGTTTTTGCTTTTAGCATATTAATATATTATTTTAGTATTTTAGCATTTTATAGTGTGGTGTTTTATCATTTTTTTTGTATATGTCCTGAAGTACCCCCCCTTTGGTGGAAAGGGCATTATAAATAAATGTTATTGTTCTTGTTACTACCTTGAAGTCTCATTTGAGAGGGAAATATTTCAGATCATGCTTAACTCTTCCACAGAAGTCCTCAGGATTGGCAAGGCAACCCTAAGCATGTTTACTCATTGAGTTCAATCGGATTTAGTCCCATCTAACCAAAAATAAAGTCACTTCATTTGGCTGAGTGGTATCATTTGAATGAAATTATAATAAAGCCACTTCATTTAGCTGAATTGCATTTGGCTGCATTTTTTGCAGCCAAGCACCCATTGAAAGGATGCAGTGCTCCCATCAGTAATTTTGCTCTTGTCCAAGAAAGAAGGCAACTTTACAACATTGTCTAATTTTTTTTTCTAAAAGCTGTAGGCCATGGTGAACCAGTGGTTACTATTGTTGTGATTATGATGATGTTTTATTTCTAGATGCCTTGGAGGTGAAGATTAGCCCTTCCCCAGTAATAGGTCTGGTATACAAGGATGTTGTACTTCACTGTAACTTCACTGTTCGGGAAAGGGTCAAAAAGGAAGATGTGGCTGTGAAGTGGACCATGAAAAAAGTGGTGTCTGGAGAAGACAAACCAGTGTTTCAGTTTGATGGGAATCACACAGCATGTTACCGACAAGGTTCATTAGTGAATCCTGAGCTACTGCCCTATGGCATTGCATCGCTCATTCTGTCCAACGTGACATTAATGGATGAAGGGATTTATACATGCACCGTTTTAGTAATGCCACAGTATGGAAATGGGAAGATCCAACTTAAAGTCAGAGGTATGGTTGCTTTTGAAGTCATTAGAGCAAAAGAAAAGTGGGAATTGTCCAGGTCAATAAGGCTGCCATTTAGAATGTTACTGACTGAAAAATTTAGGGTTCCAGCCACCCACCCACACATGCCCCTTTGCAAGATACTCTATTTTTATCATAATATTGTTAATGTTCCATGCCCATCACCACCACCATCACTGATTTAGGCTGTTTTGAGTCTTTCCTTGGGGGTTCCTCTCCTCTCCCTAACCTTTGGGTTTCTTTGAGCCAACAATTATTTCCTTGTGTGTGGATGGCCCTTTTTGATTACATAAGGACCAACACATACCCCTGAACATTGCTGATAGAGGGAACAAATGGAGAAATGCAACAAAATGTCGCAGTATAACCTTCCTGTATGTAAGTTACTATAGCCTGTGGCTTGGGTAGAAAAGGGTAGAAAAACATTATGTTATGCTGGTCATTTCTGTTTACATCTGGATGACAATTGGATAATAAATTGAGGTTCTGGTGATAACAGCTAAAATGTAGGCATCATTTTAACACGGAAACTTTGTTCCACTTTGCACCACTTCAGGGCTGGAAAATTTGTGGGTTTCCAGTTGTTAGACAGCATAGCCTATTGTAGGAGGAATGGTGAGTCCAACAACATCTAAAAGGCAATAGATGCCCACACTTGCTCCAACTTCACTTATTGGAATGTAAAATGTCTCTGTAGTAGACAGTTGCTGAATGTACAGGACTCATCCACAAATGAAGACTACTCACCTGGTGATATGAGTGGTGATTATGGTTTGAAATTTTCAAGTTTTTTTTTTTTTAAATGTTGGTATTGAATTATTCCCAAATGCATAACTTGGAAAATTTACTTTTCTGGATCTCAGCTAAAATCCTCTAGTCAGCAAGGCATAACCATGGTAGCTGGAGATTCTGGGAGTTACAGTCCATCAGCTTTGAATATGATCTTGGTTTGTAAGTGAAGCACATCAGCCAGTCTTGTTGCAGTCTCAGACTCTTCACAACAGCTGGAAGCTGTTTGCACAGAGAGATCTTGAGATATGTCCTTGCATGAGTAAGGGGAAGGTATGCTGCTAATGTAACCAAGCATTATGCAACCTTTGTGCCCCAATAGGATCCAGGTGCTCAAATATAACTTTTTCAAACTTGGCCAAAATGACTTCTCTCTAATAATGATCTGTTTTTCCATCTCAGCCCAGCCTGCAGTTCATTTGTCCCCCCATAGTGTACTAATTGCAGCAGAAGGAGAGAAGACATTTTCATGTGATGTCCGCAGTTTCTACCCTCAAACCATTAATGTCTCTTGGTTGGTCCAAAAGCATGGCAGTGTACATGAGACACCATTATCTTCAGATATCTGCACTGGGATCCCATCTTCACATGGCTTTGATGGTTTGTTCACTGTGTTGAGTCGTGTAACTCAAATGGTGAATGTGAGCAACAATGGCTCCTTGTACATCTGTGAAGTGCAACATGAGTCCCTGAAGAAACCACTGAGGAAGACTACAACATTGTTGGTCACAGGTAAGCAACTACACATCTCTTTCTTTAGACCAATTTTGTTCTGGGGTGGTAGCTTAGTTTAGGGTCCATGTATGCTTTGTTCCTGCTCTCAAAAGAAATTCGTCACCCAAAAACGGGACTAAAGAGGGAACAGGTTTACCTAATTTTTGCTTACTTCCAGTTATGTTTATATAGGATTGTATCTGTAAGGGGAAAAAAAATCTTATTACCAAACTACAGCTCCCAGGATTCTTTGGGAAGCTGAAACAGTTATGTTGATTGGGGTGAGATGAATGTGTTGCAAGGTGCACGCTCCCTGGCTGTGCCTTGTTTTAAAGTTGAATCATACTTCCAGGAGACTTCTAGAAAAATGATTCTGTTTAAAGCAGCTTCATTTATACAGAGCTTCATACCATGCTATGCATTGTCTAAGTGGTTTACAACTGTAAGCTCATTGCCCCCCAACAGCTAGGTACTCATTTTAGTGACCTCCGAAGGATGCAGGCCTGAGTCAAGCCTGAGCCCTGGCTAGTATTGAACTCACAACCTTGTGGTTTATGAATGAGTGGCTGCAGTACAGGCATTTAACCACTGCGCCACCAGGGCTCCTTTAAAACAAAAAATACACTGCCTGTGCACCTTGTAGTTGTTGTTTCAGAAAGAAAGAGAAGCTTCCTTTGCTGCCACTGCACTGGCAAAATTTTGGGCCATGTCAGCAAGTTCAGCAAAGATGGGAAAGGACAGCAGGGGTCATAAAACGACACAAGGGGTCCAGTGTTGCCTGGCCCATATACACCTGCTCATAAGGAAAAAAAATGCAAAATTTATATATATAAAGTATGTAAAGGTGATGTGATATCCTATCTAAATAATCATGAGCAGCAGTACACATTGTTTTGGAGGCTGGGAGCCAAGGGGATGTCTTGTGATTTATGTCCCAAGATCAGATTCTCCAGGACTGTGGTATCCATTTCCTTTCCTATTGTTTAAACAAATAGTTCTGTGGCTCCAATGCTGGAGAAAATAACAGACTAGGCTAAGTGAAATTAAACTCATAACCTCCAAGAAAGGCAATCTTAGCAAACAGTCTGACTTGGAGGCTAGGCCAAAAAGGTGTCTGATTATATGTCAGAAAGAATATTTATTACAGTACTAATAATAATAAATTTGTTTTTAGCACCCAAAACCTATCATCAGGAAACGGGATTTATCATCGGGGTGGCTGTTGCTTGCATCATTGTGACAGGCTTATGCAGCATATTTTTAACCATATTTTATCAAGAGCGGCTTGCAAAAGGTAAATCAGACAAACACACACGAACCCTGACATAAAATGCTTCAGTGGGGAGGTTATCCATTGTAGCTAGATTCATTTATTATCTGCAAACTGGGATCAGGGAGTGAACTTCAAAAAGATATAATATGTATTTGTTCCCTGAACTTGGAACAAAACAGTACATAGAGAGATCTTGTAGCACCTTTGAGACTAACTGAAAGAAATAAATTGGCAGCATGAGCTTTTGTAGACTTCAGTCTACTTCCTCAGATGCGTTTGAGGAAGTAGACTGAAGTCTACAAAAGCTCATGCTGCTGATTTCTTTCTTTCAGTTAGTCTCAAAGATGCTACTAGATCTCTCTACTATTGATTCTACAGACTAACTAGGCTATATCTTTGAATTCTGGAACAAAACAGTTACATTGTTACCTATAACTAGCTATCTTTTGGTAACAAAGCTATAACAAGTCCCATTTTAACAAGAATGTGAGAAGTCATAACAGAATTACTTTCTTGGTGTGTCAAGTAACAGTTTCTAGTTATTTTTAATGCTAATTTTAAGGGCATTTAAAGAGACATTTGATAGGAAGTTTTCAAGATTTATTCCATTTTATCAATCCTAAACTCCCCCCCAAAGGATTTAAAAAGTAAATAAAATATGATGATGATGATGATGATGATGATGATGATAATGATAATAATAATAATTTTTTATTTATTACCCACCCATCTGCTCAGCAATCGGGGCGGCGTACAACAGGTTAAAAAAAAAACAGCAGCTAAAACATTCATATCCCGCACCCTAGCCCTCCTCCCCCTTAAAACTAAATTGAACTGGAATAGAGTTAAAATCAAATTACACAATTAAAAAGTAAAATCGATTCTAGGTTGGCATATCGTGGCAGCCAGAGAGGTAAAACAAATCACCTCCAATTAGCCGGGCGGTTATTCCAGGAAGGCCTGCCAGAAAAGATCCGTCTTTACTGCCTTTTTAAAGGCAGCAAGAGTGGTAATAAGATGGATTTCGTCCGGCAGGTCATTCCATAGTCTGAACTGCACAATAAATTTGAACAAGTTAACATTTTCAGACAGTCATAAGGAATAACAGAAAAACCTCTCCCTTGCTTTATCCACACCATGTGTAATTTCAGATGCCTGTCTTATCTCCACTGTATTCATTTCTCAGCTAAAAAGCCCAAAACATTGTGTCATTTCTCCATAGGGCACTTTCTGCAGCCCTGTATTGCACTTTTTCTAGCAAACCAATGCCCTTTTTGAAGTGCACTGACCAGAACTATACTCATTATTCTGGTCTCCGTATAGAAAGCCATTCCAGCATATTGCAGCAAACATAACAAAGAGTCTTTAGGCACCATTAATGACCCACGTGTTGTGGACTCTTCATCAGATACACTATTCTACATGTCTTACTATTTGTAGTTAGAAAACAACACTATCTGTTCCCTGTTCCTGTGTTTCCAGCCCCATCATATTGATGTTGTAACATCTTTTGACTCGTGGACATGACTTCTCTGTTCTGTAAATCATTTTGCATTTTGCTGTTCTGTAAACCAGAGAATGTGTCCTACATCAGGTCAAGATGTTGCTTCATCAATGCAAGTATTGTCCTCTATGACTTGGTAGCAGATGTTCAGGGCCTCAGATTAAGGTGTTTCCCACCATTTGTTATTTGATCTTTAAAACCAATTCATGGCAGGTCATAGAATGGGGAGGTACCATTGCTCAGTAATAACACAAAGCTTTGTGTTCAGAATATCCTAGGTTCAACCTCTGACCTCTCTAGTGTTTCTCTCTCTCTCATTTTAGAAACAACTCAGGTTGGAACGAAATCCTGATTAATGAAAAGATCAGACTTATATGCAATATAAGCTAACAAAGAAATTATATTCATATTTTGTAGGAGTTCCCCCTGTGTTTAAGGATGCTTACTTCCTGCTAAGTGAGTTAGGACTCTATCCAAACTAGACAGTTATTGCTGTTTGATACCATTTTAATAGTCATGTCTATATCCTATGGAATCCTGAGATCTGTAGTTTGGTGAAGTACCCAGAATTCTCTGGTAGAAAATTTTAGTCAAAATCCTTGAATTACAACAGATGCTTTAAGTACCTTGTAGAGGACTGCATGTTAACTTCCTTCCTTCCTTCCTTTTAGTGGAGCCTCAGGTCTCCTCAATCATTAAGCCAGACCTGATTCCAATTAATGAAAAAATCAGGCTGATATGTAACATCAATGGATTCAGACCCAAAACAATCCAAGTGAAATGGTATCGGAAAAACACACAAATGGCATCAACAAGAGATCCAGCAAGGGAAGATGTGGCTCTTTCTGATGCTAGAGAAGATCTTACAAGCATGGCTAAGCAGCCCTTGGAAGCCAACGGCCGATATTATAGCATCTCCTCCTGTCTAACCTACACACCTACTATAAAGGATGATGGGGAAGAATTTGAATGCAGCATTCAGCACAGCACTCTCAAGAACCCAATATGGAGATCCACAATTGTTCATGTTACTGGTAAGTCTATTAATTTAATATTAATGTATTGGCTACAGGTATATCCTTTCCTCCAATGGTCTAAAAGTGACATATGTTCAATGAGTTGGATGCAGAGAAATTCATATTGAATAGAAATGCCTGTTAGAGCCTTTTCTTCAGCAACAGTGGAAGTGCCCACATTAGGAAAATGAGTTAGCAGAACCACGTAGAGGCAGAAAATTGGATTTAGGATCCTCAAAAGGAAAGATATTTATTAGACAGATGCATTCTTTTGATAGAACAGGCTGGTCGTTGCTGAACTGTTCTAGAAGAGTAAATATAATAGGCAGATGTGCTCCTGCATATTGTCCTCCATGAAAAGTGAGAGAGGAAGAACACATGGCAGAGGCCAGAAACAAAAAGGGGAGTGGTTAGCCCCAGATTAGTTCTTTTAGTGCAATAAAGGGCAGTGATTTGAGTCACCTTGGCTGAACAAGATGATATAATCCGCCCATAGTGTTTTGGAATAGATGGCAAGATGAAGCAAAGTGGTAGGGAAAGAAAGATCTTTCTCTGTCTAAGCCGTTTTATTCCTACTGGACAATAGAATAAGCAGATGCAGAAGCTGCTGAATTCTAATAGCATACAGTTTATCCTCACAACAGCCCTGGGAGGTAGGTCAGGCTGAGACAGAATAATGTAACTCAGTTAGTTTCATAAATTAGAACCAGTATCTCTCAAATCCTGGCTGATTTGAGTTGGTCCTGTACACTCCCATCTGCCTGGTTCCTTTTAACATTCCCTTCCAGTTTTCTAAGTAGAATGACCAAGTTACCTACCTCACAGAGGGTAATCCTCTGTTGGATGGGATATCCAATCAAATGCACATTTTAAAGGGAAAGAACCATCAAAATGGGGAGGAGTGTCTTTGAAGTTGCCTATCAAGAGTTAGTATCTGGACACCAGAAGGAGCAGCAAGAATGCAGGATAAACGCTTGGTCACAGTCACTCTAGTATGGTATAATGTGTTTATTTTTTAATTACAGCAGTTATTTGACACTCTATATATGTAAACTAGGACTACTGTCTTCCTGATGCACATGAGGCCATCCCTGCCTCTTATGCACTTGAGAAGCACATGGAGAAGTGGACAGAGAGACTGAAATGTGTTTTCTTACCTTTTTGTGGAGAAATGTCTTAATCAAACTATCACTGATTCATTTCAGGGTGCAAAGGGACCTTGTAGTACCTTTGAGACTAACAGTGTAGAAGAAGTTGTAGCATAAGCTTTCATAGACAGTTTAGCATTAGAGAATTCTCATGATCAGGATAAAGCTGACCTCCTTCCTATGGGAATTTTGTAATCTTGCTCAACGAATGTGATTATAGAATCATTTACAGACCTTCATGCTCAGTGCATCCACCTGCTTGCGTGTAGGGCTAAATTGGGGGCAGGGACATGGACAACATGGGAGCCCTGTCCTCCAGACATTGCCCTGTCCTCAGCTGCTTCTCAGACCTTTTGTATAGGGCTCCAAGGTGTCACCTATTGTGTCCATCCTACTTATGAGCAGGAGAATATATCAGCTCTTTTCTCATGCTGTAAACAATGAATATGAAGAGGAGATGCTTCTGTATAAACAGCGTCTATGGGGATCTTCTGTTTTCTTGCTTCACTTTTCTATCTTAGAAATCTTATTAGCAGTATTTATCAGCCTTGTCCTGTTTTACTGACCTTTTTCTATCTCAGCAATCCCAGCAGCAGTGCCTCAGTCCTCTCTTTTTCCACCTTTTCTTTCCCTCTAGAATTTTAGCAGTAGTGCTGCAGGGATTGTCTACATGGCTAATAAACTACCAATTCCGCTCCCACGTCTGGCTCACTGCATCCTGTTTACATGACACGGGGCCCAAAATCAGGTCCAGACTATCTTCATGATGTCCATACCTAATTTGGGGCTTCCTCTCTCTAACCTGGATTTAAATAACTCATCTTTTACTGCAGGGATTCAGCTCTCTTCACAGCACTGGCAGCAGCTGTCTTGACTGAAAGCCACACACTGTCGTTGCTGTGAGGAGAAAGGCAGGATATAAGTATAACAACAACAACAACAACAATAATAATGGGGGCACAAATTTGTTTAAGATGGATACCTCTCTGGAACTTTCTTTTTTGGACACAACTCCAAGAATCCCTTCACTGCTATGGCTACTTCTTGATGAGCTGTGTTACACCCTCCCAACATTTCACAGATAAAAATAGGGACATGTATGGCCACACAATACCAGAATGTGGTTAGGATAGTCAACGTTACTAATGAGAAAAATCAAAGCTAGGAGAGACTGCAGCACTTTACTTTTGCCTGAGTCTACAGGGAAGGGCAAGATTGTGCCCCCTCCTCTCCCTACTGCTGAGTTGACTGAGTGGAAACTACTCTCCCACTGTGAACTCTGTATCTGAAGTAAGTTGAGGACAAAGGAGAAAAGTGAGAGAAGGAGAGAGAAACTGGGACATTTCAAAAGAAACTGAAAAAGTGGAATGGGAGAAGATTAATCAAGACTATTCCTATTGAATCAGAATAGTTGGGAGGGCATACAGGACAAGAGAATAGGGGAGCATTAATCAACCCTGGCCTCTTGTAGTGTCTTGGCCTGCAAGTCCTGAAGTAGGAAATCAGTCCTATTAATTTCTGCTAGACTGAGATTTAGGTTTTATAATATTCTAATAATTTTATGTAATATCATAATATTTGCAAGTTGGACCTGAAAGTTGCAGCACAGAATGCTTTAGTGGCCCAGGATACTACATTGCACCTTTCTTTCTCATCCATTTTCTCCATCAACACATAGTCAGCATTCCATGACTATGGGGGCACACTTTAGGTCCTCCCCCAACATTAGGGCTTTTATCTCCAGATATTTTTTACTACCACTTCTGTCATTGTTGTCCATTGAGCATGTTGGGTGGGGCTGATGGGAGTTGTAGACCAAAACATCTGCAGTGACCCAAGTTGGGAAATTATGGCATTCTGCCAGTGTACTGTCTGAAAAGATGGAATGATTTGATTTCTCTTTGGCAGCTCGACCAGCAAGTCATTACATCTTCAGTTCACCTCAACTCCCTGTCCAGGGAGAGAAGCTCATTCTAACCTGTGTTGTAGAGAAATTTTATCCAAAGGACATTGCTTTGGTTTGGTTTCGAAATGGACAGCCAATTGAAGAGGTGACACAATTCGGACCGTTCCCCTGTGAAAGTGACTTTTACAGTGTGTGGAGCCAGACAGAGTTTATCCTGACCAAAGACAAAGAAGGAGCCATTTATACTTGTCAGATACAACACAGCAGCTTTGGAAATGTAGAAGAACTCTCTTACGAAATAAATTTGCAAGGTAAACTGATCTCAAGGATTTAAGAAATTTCACCAGTTTTTATCGAGCCATTCAACAGACCTCAGACTTAGCAAATCTGAATTCTCTCTCTCTCTTTTTTCTTTTGAGTATATTGTAGGGTAGATTCCCCCAATGTTGTGCTCTCTATATGTATACTGGACTAAAGCTCCCAGAATTCTCCCATTTGAGGGCACCAATTTGTGGAAGCCTGTTCTAGTGAAATTCTCCTATCCAATATTTTATATATATAGTACTGAGGACTAGAAATTTATGAACATCAGGACTCTTATCAGTTCCAACACATACACATGGAACTGTTCAGCTTGAATAGGCTTTATATAATACAGAGGTGGAGGAACTTTTGGGATGTGGGCTGCACATTTGGCCTATAAGTTTCTCAAGCTGCTATTTCTTGTCAACAGTTGGAGGTAAGAGCACATATAAATGATTTAAACTTTAAATATCCTGCTCCAAAATAATGTGCACAAAGGTTATATGAAACTGTTACATGAAACTCTGCTGAGCTTTCAGGCTGAAAAATTTTTGCATTGAGGCTGGTTCTCCATGCACAGAATTAATTTTAAAGCTTGTACATTCTTGTACTCTTCCAATTAGCATATTCTTGGAATTTATCTTTTTGTTTGACTTCTGGATGGATAAGGTAAAGGCATAAAGGGGAAGCTGGTGAAATTAGTTTATGATAAGAAAAATGAATACAAATATATTTTTAAAAGTGAGAGTCAGCATGGTTTGAGCTTTGGACTAGGACTCTGGAGACCAGGGTTTGAATCCACACTGGACTATGGAAACCCACTGGGTGACTTTGGGTAAGTCACACTTTCTCACCCCAGAGGAAGGCAAAGGCAAGCCCCTTCTGAGCATATCTTGCCAATAAAACCTTGTGATAGGGTCGGCATAAATTAGAAATTACTTGAAGGGACACAACAACAACTTTAATAGGGCCATTGCACTGGAGCATATTGCTGAGCAGACATGCATAGAGCTGAGTATTGCTTTGTATTTGTTGCTGTTTGCCATAAAGTCAGCTTCAGAGTATGATTTTGTATGTTTGGTGTGAAAATCTCCAAACTGGTAAGAATTAGATATGGCCCTGAGAGCCAGTGAGGTGTAGTGGTTTGAATGGTGGACTAGAACTCTGAGAAACCAGGGTTCAAATCTCCCCTTGGCCATGGAAACTAACTGGGTGAACTTAAGCAAGTCATAGTTTCTCATTATTAGAGCAAGGCAATGGCAAACCTCCTCTGAACAAATCTTGCCAAGAAAACTGTGTGATAGGTTCATTTTAGGGTTGCCATAAGTTGGTAAAGACTTGAAGGCACACATCAACAACAAATATCTGGCCCTGCTAACTTTGTATTGCCTTCATCCCATCTATCTTTGGGATTGCCCACTGTTTGAAATGTAACTTTTGCCAATTTTCCCAAGTTTTGGCGATTGGGCTGAAAGTGTATCTCCATCTCACAAGATGTATTGTAAGCAACTGCCATTTTGAGGGACAAGTAATGTAACCAGTGATTTTGCTATCTTGTTATTTACCATCCAACAGGAACCCCTCCAGAAGTCCTCTGGATCACTGCAGATCCATCAATTCCTGTACCAGAAGAAGAGCTAAGGCTAAACTGCAGGATCAATAACTTTTCCCCTAACTTGATCAGCGTGAACTGGTTCAAAGATGAGGAGCTAATCCATGAGAGGATCTGTCACTCAGCTGCTGTAGTTGGCACCAATGGTTTGCTTTCCATGTGGAGCCTGCTGAGGGTTATCCCTAAGCAAAGAGCAGAAAAGTCTGTGTATAAATGCAGGGTGGAACATGGAGCCCTGAAAGAATGCATAGAAAGATCATATATTTTGCAGTTGCCTAGTGCGTCCAAACCACTTTGATGGCTAAACTGACAACATCTTTGAACAAATCCTTTATATGCTGTGACAAACTAACATGGCAAGCTCTTTGAAAAGTTGAGCAAACATAACATGGGTATAAAAAAGTGTGCCCAAAGTGTGTTTTGATAAAGTGATGTGGATAGAAAGTGGTGAGATGTGACCTGACCAGCATTCTGATTCTCTTTCCTTATAGGATGAAAGGCAGCATACTTTGGCTTTTGGCCTAAGATCATCATCTGTAAAAATACCTCACAGAGTGGCAGGGAGATTAAATTTCTGCTTACAGTGTGCTTTGAATATGTTCATTTTTAATTACTAATATTTAGGTGAGGCTATTTCAATGTAGCCTTTGGCTGCTCCTTTCAAGTAGCCGGAATGCTGAGACAAGACCATTCAGTTGCAGATTTTTACAGCTGGTTGAGGTATTATGACAGATGTAGTTCTTTATGAAGGAATCAGAGCATTTTTTCCAGAGACTGGAGAGAAACCCTGCTTCTCCTAACTGATGGCTATCAATTTAGACCTCAATCCTGTGCACACTTACATGGGGAAAAAATCATTGAACTTTATGGGACATTAAGTTCCATTACTATACGTGGATTTTAAACCAAATTACAACTGGAAAAAAGTAGTCATGCTGGCTGGGACTGAAGTCCAGCAAGAGAAGTCCAAAAGAGCAACTTTCCCAAGTTCTGACAAGTATGTCTGGTGTTTTGCTTATGCTCTTAAATTAAACATTAGCATGTTAAGAATTGGTGATGGGGTGGCACGGTCTAATTAATTTTGTTCATTGCTGAAAAGGCAAGTAATATGCTAGAGTATAATCACCAAAGGCCCTTAAATGTAAGTTTATTGCCAGCTGATTCTGTTCTGCTATTATAATTTTAATGGCAGTCTGATATGTAGAAATTGGTAGGTGGTGCTTTTCATTGCATAGAGAAAAAATAATCACTTCTGAATATCCTCCAATTCAGTAAGAACAGTCCTGATTAATCATCTGTTGCCCCACTTTTTCAACTCCTTTTAAATGTCCCATTTTCTTTTATCTTGTCCTGCTTTCCCTCTTTTTCCTTGGCTTACTTCAGTCGCTACAGAGTAAATTCTAAGTGCAAAAGTGGTTTGCACTCAGTTTTACTCAACAGGTGTGGAGAAGAGAGGAGGCAGTGGAATCTTGCCCTACCCAGTAGGTGCAGGCAAAAGCAAACTGCTGCAACATCTCCTAGTTTGTGTGTTCTTCCTTGTTAATACTTTTTGTCATCTTGATTACACTCTGATGTTGCTTGTCATGTGTATCTCAGTTTTCCTCTGTGAAATATTGACGGGTATGTCACCTCTTAATACCTGCATATCAAATTACCATTAAAAAGCACAGCTGCAATGGCTGGTTGAAAAGCTGGCAACCTTGAACATACAGCAGAATGATAATTATCTTTTCTTTATTGAAGTAAAGTTGAATATTGAAGAAAAGTTAAAATAGTGTTTATGAAGGAAGAGTGAAAACAGCATAGAAGCAAATCAAGCAAATCAAATTTGCACAGAAGCACAATTGGACTGAATTTCTAGGCCAGACTAAGAAGAAAAGACAAAAGAGCCAGTGTAGTGTAGTGGTTTGAATGTTGGACTATGCCTCTGGAGATCAGGCTTCAGATACCCACTGGCATCTCAGTGGGTGAACATGGGTGAACCACATACTCTCAGCCCCAGAAAATCCCATGATAGACTTGAAGGAACACAATAACAACATAAGGTGACAGAAGCAGTGAATGGAATTATTTATTTTTTGCAACCACTAGATGCTGCTCTTCCCCTCCAGCTGGTTCTACCTGTTATGCTTTAACCAGAGAATTAAAAGAGCTGGTTCATATTTCACCTTTAAAACTTGGGCAATAACTTCATGCCAAACTACAAAGGACAGCAACAATTGGGAACTCCTCTTGTGAACTGCAGTTCCCAGGTTTCTCTAAAATAACCATAGGTTCATTGATTTGGAAATTCAGATATCCTTTAGCATCTGATGTCACCATACGCACCTTTTGCTTTTTCAGTTTTGGATACCTAAAAAAAGAGCTCTAGGATATTTTTTCTTTCATTATTAGATATTTGGGACTTTATATAATACATGTGAAACCTGTATTCTGGTTACACCTCCTCTTATTTCAGAATTTAGAGATGGGCTCTGTTTCAGTGTTAGATCACTTGTACCTGCATCACATTTCTATGCTTTTTAGGGCCTTTGCAGACTGTCAGAAATAGTGCAAATTGAGTCCACTTTAAGGGTTAGGATTAGTGCTAGGGAGTCATGGGAGTTGTTTATTTTCTAAGACATTAAGCCTTCTTTGTCAGAGAGCTCTGGTGCCACAATAAAATACAGTTCCCATGATTCCCTAACCCTAACCCTAACCCTAAAAGTGGACTCAATTTGCACCGTTTCTGGCAGTCTGCAAAGGCCCTTAGTGGGCACAGCAGATAGTACAAAGCAGTCAACAGAAATTTGCAGTCCAGAACCCAAGCTTAGAAAAATTACTTTTTGGACAACACTTCCTAGAGAATTCTAGGAAGTTCCTTTTTAAAGTCCAACTCCCAAAATTGCTGGTTTAGTCACTACCTATAACTTTGGTGGTCTGTATTGCAGCTTGAAAAAGTTACTTTTTGGGAATACAATTGCTGGAATCCTCTAGTCAGAGGAAGCAATATTGCAACTGTAGTCCCAAAAAAAAAAAAAAAAAAAAAAAAAAAAAAAGCGGGGGGGGTAACATTCTTTCATCCTGATCTGGAGGGTCACTTGTTCCTTGTACCTAGTATAGAGAATGGGATTTTGGCAGGTGCACATCTTCAAACAACCGGCTGCAATTCTGCATGAAATGGCAAGGTGTGCATAGTAAAATTCTTGCCTCTCTGCAATTATTACATATAAAGAGCTCCGAGAGTGAAAAATTTTCCACTTCTGCATAATAGGCCCCAACAGTGCTAAACAGCAGACTGTCTTTTATAATGGGCCAACTTTAGATTCCAATGGCTTCAGCTATGATCAGCTGATTATAAATCAGCCTTGTCAGGAATGACAATAAAGTCATTGCAGGAAGGGATATATTTATGAGCAAGAACAGAATAGTGAAAGCAGCAGGAAATAAAGTGTATGTTGGGATTGCTAGTTGGAACTGTGTATATTTTGGAAGAAGGGATTTCTACTAACTGAGCAGAACTTGTCATAACAACAACAATACCACACTGGGTCACTGTTGTTTTTTTTTTTATTGTGTCTTTTTCAAAACTGGCATTTTAAATGGAAATTTTAAGGTGAAAAGTTTTGTTGTGTAAGCTTATTTATACTATCCTAAAAGAAGAAGAATTAATAAATGGCTTTATGATGTAAACATTGCATTAGTATTAGTACTATTATGAATAATAATAATTGTTTCCTAAGCCTTTCTTGCTTGAACTTACTTCTTTTTATTAATGTGAGTTCATGTTTCAGGTCATCTAGCAGTCAGAAAAGAGAGGGGAGAGACTGGTGAAACAGCTGAGAAATAGGCCATGCCAACTGAAAAGAACAAATAACGGAGTCTGCCTCTGTCTCTCTAACAGCAACTTGTTCTGCAGGAATCACTAGCTGAGGTTTGTCATGGTTAACAGATAAAAATATCATTTTCTCTAATGTGATTGAAGACCTCAAGAGATTTTTGGCCTACGCCTATATCAGCCCTAGCCAATATAGCCAACAGTGAGGGATTATAGGAATTGTAGTCCAAAAAACATTTGGAGGGACCCAGTTTCCTAACATTGTAACCAGTGTTTTTATGTTATAAGCTTATCGCACTAGTACCTGTAACATTCCCATTGAGTCCCTGGAATGTAACAATATGGGAACAGGTGTTACTGCATTAGACTATTGCTAACAGGATAGTAACGTTCTGAGAACACATATCGCACAGCATTTACTGTTGTACCAGTACCAGCGCTAAAGTAGTTTCTCAGCTGTCCCTCATTGGTGCATGCTTACTGTTGCAAAAGCCCCTATGTCTGCATTGGAAAGGAAGTTACCAAGAGGTTTAGGTAGTGAGCATTCATTGTTTTTTCTTAGAAACATCATGCAATTCAATCTGCAAAAATAAAAAATATTTTTTAAATTGCCTGTGGCACC
This sequence comes from Phrynosoma platyrhinos, assembly GCA_020142125.1. NCBI lineage: Eukaryota > Metazoa > Chordata > Lepidosauria > Squamata > Phrynosomatidae > Phrynosoma > Phrynosoma platyrhinos. Next base: position 245,504,781 of record CM034706.1, on the reverse strand, counting down.
TTCCTTGTGTCAACACTGGAAGAGTTGAGTTGAGTTTGTGGCTGTTCTAGGATGGGAGGGGAGGAAGTTGACTTAGCCAATCAGAACACAAGGACAGATTGAGACCAGTAGGATTATCACACCCACATCATCTGGAACAGTCTGAAAGCGTTCTTGCCGGCTGTGGATGCATTTTTACAGTTCTCCTCCTGGATCGGGCTAGGGACTGTCAGAGCACAGAATGGGAACTCGATGAGGATCATACCATGTGATAAAATACGTTCTGTTCCATTCTCATCAGGTTCTCATCACGTTCCAAGAACACAGTGCAATAAGTTTATTAAATTGCAGTTAAAAGCATAAGAACAGGCAGCAGGAATTAAACCAGTATGGTGATAGTAATCTGTGAACCACGGTTGGAGTACAGTGGATTGGGCTAGAATCTTGCTGCTAGATGGACCATTTATTTGTCTCAGCTTTAGAGAGATGTGTATACCTTCAGAAGACCAAAAAAGACCACCAATTAGGGGAGTTAGGGTATACTACTGTGTTTACTTAAAAGAAACTATGTGATTGTTTTAGACACGTACACTGTAGAACTATCTAAAAAATAATAATCAATCTTGGAATAGTATTATGTTTAATTTATAGTAGGATAACTGTAATAGTGTCTTTACTTATACATTGTTACTAGAAAAGAAATCATTTTATATCAGATGGCATAAAACTCTATTACTTTTTGACTTAAAGAAGTTAATGATCTCAGGCTAAATTGCAAGATGTATCTAGTAAGGAAGTTGATTATTAATGTCAAGTCTGTCAGTGTGATAATTGTGGGTTCTGTCTTTTTGTCTGTTTTGTTTCTTTGTTTTTGTTTTTAAAGAACAAAAAAGACAAAATAACACAGCTGAAAGTGCTATGGCTTTGTGTTACTTTCTCTACACTGCCCCCTCTTCCACTCAGCTAGTATTGTTGTATTCTCTCCTTGTGTTTGGTGAGTTCCCAGCTGCCTGCCTTACAGGTGGGCCAAGTTGGAAATCTGCCTTCCTACTCTTGCTTCCATCTTTTAAATCCCCTCCTTCATTGTTCCTTCCCCTTTGTAGAATTTGAGATTGTTGGAAGCATCTTCATCATTCCGTGTTACTCTCCAAATTGTCATGCCCATTGATAAAAAGGTAAAGGTTTCCCCTCTGACAAGGTTGTCAAGTCATGTCTGACCATAGGGGCAGTGCTCATCTCTGTTACTAAGCCGAAGAGCAGCATTGTCAAGTGGCCAGCATGATTGCACAGAACACTGTTTACCTTCCCACCGAAGTGGTACCTATTTATCTACTTGCACTTTTACATGCTTTTGAACTGCTAGGTTGGCAAAAGCTGGGACTAGTGACAGGAGCTCACTCCATCACGTGGCACTTGGGCACTGTACAAATAGATTAATGCATAACTATACTCAGACTTTTCAGTTTTCTTTTCTTTTCTTTTTTTTATGAAACAATAAAGACTAAAGCAGACCAACTGCACCCTTCCTTTAAGGCCTGCATAGCAGAGAGGTTTTCAATAGGTTACAAGATTACATATAGGGGGAAAAAAGGTAATTTTTGATTTTCTGACTGTTCTGGAAATTGTATGCAGCAGAGACCCCTAGCAGGAAGGTAAACATTAGCAATCCTTGGTTATTGATCTTTCTCCACATTTTGTTCTGAGGTGAACATCACCCTTGGCTGCTTCAATTTTGTCTGCCTCAAGGGTGAGCACTTCCCCTGAAGACTTGTCCAAGACAGTTCACTTTCCTTTCCTTGAAGATTTTCTTAAACTTATGAGTTTGAACTGCAGCTAAACTTCTGTTTAAAAATTTCCTGGGAGTCTTTTCCAATTTCTCAGCTTCTTACTTATATCTGGTGAACACAGTTATGAGAACACATGATTGGGACATCTTTGGTCTGCTGTAATCCCTTACCATTTCCATGCTGTTTTGGGCTTCTGAGAGTTAAATTCAGAAAGTTGTGGAAGGCTTCCTCAACTCAAGATACCAGTATAGGCTAAAAGCAAAATAATGGCAAGAGTGTCTAATGTGATCTGTCTAGAACAGTCTTCCCCAATCTGGTACCTTCCCAACATGTTGAACTACAACTCCTAGCATCTCAGACAGCATGACCATATTGCGGTGGTTGTACAACAGATTGGGAAGGGATAATTATGCCTGAGACATGAATGTGGGACTGCCTCATCCCCTAAACTCCATAAAAATCTGGGAATGGCTGCTTGATCATCCATCCAATGTAATCAGCAATTGTGCTTAGAAGATTTGGTTTGGCTGCTCGCCAGTTTTGACTCTCTTTATCAGAACTGATTTTGCATCTTATTGCTATAATCTTGGCACTCTCAGATACTCTGCTTCTCCAATATCTCCAGTTTTCTTCATGGGTAATTACTGTATCTTGAAGGAGAATGCTTGTTTTCTATCCAATCCTACTTCTCTGTCTCCTGCACATGTTGCAGGGTTTATTTCATCAGTTTCTGGAACATATGTAAAGATATACCTGAGGATATGGTGAAACTGAATGGTGAGATGAGGTTATTTTGTTTTCTGACTTTGCCTTCATTCTCTGTGACACAAACACATCAGCAAGGCAGAAGGAAAACCCAGCCAATAATTATTCTTTACCCTCTCATCTTTTGCTGCTTTGATCTCTTCTTCAATTTGATTATGAAGCATGGAATGGATGCTGCATCTTTTGCCCTTTTGCTCCAGGTCTCCACAGCTGGGATTTGCTGGCTTATTATCCTGTTGAAAAAAAAAAAAAACTTCCATCTCTCCCCATCCATGTTGTTAGTTTTCTTCCTATTTGGGGAGAAAATTGCATTTCTGCTCAGTTGTTAAAGGAATCCACTTGTTGCAGGACTTAATGATGCGAGGTCTGTTCAAACCTCCACTTCTTGGGACATATTATTGCTTTGGGGGAGTAGCCATCTCAATCGCTCCTACAGTCCTACCATGACCAGCTTTCAAAAATATTTAGCTCTTCAGGCTTCTATACCCTCCAGCATATCACTGATGAAAACTGGGACACAGGGTCAAGCAACATCAGAGTTTGGCCAAGATGACAAAAGGTATTAATGAGGAAGAACACACACCTCCTCTCTGTCCTGTGCAAACTGTTGAGTGCAAACTATTTTTGTACGTGAACTATTTTTGCACTTTGCAGCAATGGAAGTAAGGTGAGGATGAAGGAAGAAAGTGGAGGGAGGGGAGGAAAACTGGGACATTTGAAAAGCCATTCTAAAAGGGATGACAGAGGATTAATGGGGTTTGTCCCTGACAAATTGGGATAGCAGAAGGCTATGGCATATGGTTTCTCCAATCCTGGCAATGTCATTCTAGCCTACAAGACAAAGATTAGAACCTCCAACATCATCAGTTCTGAGGGGCAATCAGAATTGTGTTCCAACCACATCTGAAGGGTCACAAATTGCCAACCCCTGATGTAAAGCATACCCATCTAACACAGATCCTAAGTGACAGAACATTTGTTCTCTGGCTAGAAATGAAACTCGATGATGACATTTCTTGTTGGCTACTGTGGCATTGTTAATAACTCTTTTGAAAACACTGTACTGCTCCCTGCCACAAGTCCTAAAAAATGTCATCACTTCTTGGAAATCTGACCAATGTTATAACAAACTGCTTCCTTATGAAAACCCTCTGTTGCGAATGTGCTGCATGAATATTCAGTTCCTGATGCAGTCATTTCCTCTGTTTCTGACATTTAGGTTGTGAATTATATGCTTTAGAATTTGGAAAAGTTACTTTTTTGGACCACAACCCTCAGAATTCCTGAGATTCTGGAAGCTATTTTCTAAAAACAAAAAACAACCCCCCCCTCCAATCTGCATCCAAGTAGGTTGTCCTCTGATTTATTTTTCTCCTTCTCTGGCATGAATTATTTCTGACAACTTTCCCCACCTTTGTTCTTTATGGAAAGGAGAAGCCTGTAGGCTAGGGATGGGAAACTTGTTGCCCTCCAGGTCCTGTTAGGTTATAATTCCCATCACCCTTCATCATTATCTATATTGGCTTAGAACCATGAAAGCTGCAGTCCAACAGCAGGTTTCATGGTTCTCTGCCCCTGCTGTAGGTATTTCAGGAAGCTGTGCAAACCTGGCTCATGAGATTACCTGCATTACCTGCAAAATCCATGGCCCATAGTATCCCAAACCAACCATATTATTTCTGTACATTTAACAGAACATCCTACAAATACCTCTCTCCATTTCCCTGGCAATTAAAATGCAATAAAAACAGTAGTAGCAACAATCAATTTGTGAGAAGCTGTTCAGAAGCTGTCTTATACTGAGCCAAGGTAGGGTGGCCAAATGTCCAAATTACAAAGTTCAGTCCTCTGAGGATCACAGAGTTGGAAGAGACCACAAGGGCCATCCAGTCCAACCCCCTGCAACGCAGGAGCTCACAATCAAAGCACCCCACCCCAACAGATGGCCATCCAGCCTCTGTTTAAAACCCTCCAAAGAAGGAGACTCCACCACTCTCCAAAGCAATGTGTTCTACTTTTGAACAGGTCTTACCATCAGGATGTTGAAATATTGGGAAAAACTTCCTGGCTCTACTATTCTTCCTACTGCCATTTCCCAACTTCAGAAAACCAATTTTTCAGTCGGGAAGTGAATAACAGAAAATATTATTTCCACTCCTACCTGCCAATCACTGTCAGTTTGATTGAAGGGGCAGGTTTAGCCTATCAAGGGCAGGTGGGGGGTGGTGGTGTAGGGCTCAGTCAACAGACTCTCCACCATTGCCAACCTCTGCTTTAAAAAAGGCAAGGACAGCATGCATGTCTTGTATCTGAAGAGATTCTTACTCCCAGGTGCTTTCCCAAAGTACAGGACTATTCCAGCAGAGAGCCAGTGTGATGAAGTGGTTTGAGGGAGGAACTAGAACTCTGGGGAACTGGGATTCAAATTCCCACTCTGCCATAGACACCCACAGAATTATCTTGGGTAAATCACACTGTTTCAGCCTCAGAGGAAGGAAACCTCCTCTGAACAAATCTTTCCAAAAAAACCCATGCCTTAGGGTCACCATAAGACAGAAATCACTTGAAGGCACACAACACTACATCATGTAGAATTCAAGATATAGCTGTGTTAGTCTGTAGAATCAGTATGTAGAGAGATCTTGTAGCACCTTTGGGACTAACTAAAGAAAGAAGTTGCCAGCATGAGCTTTCATAGACCTAAGTCTACTTCCTTCCATATGCATCTGAGGAAGTAGACTGAAGTCTAGGAAAGCCCATGCTGCCAACAGTACAACAAGTGTTTCTAGTATCTGCCACATTTCCAAAATTCGTTTGCTCACTGGCAAAATTAAATAATAATTTCTCTTTCTGCTGAGGCTCTTGTGTCACTCAAATCCTCTTTTCCCCTCATTGCTAAGTTAAGAGTAAACTACTTTTGCACTTTGAATTCATTTTGTAGCAATTGACATAAGCAGAGGACAAAGAGGGCAAAGTGGGAGGAGAGAGAAACTGGGACATCTTAAAAGCAGCTGAAAAAGTGGGATGGTGCAGGATTTCCTAGGACTGCCCCTGTCAAATGGAGACAGTTGGAGAGTATGTCACTGGGCCTTCCATCAGGAGGTTCTCCAGTTTGATGTGTTGAAAATTTGAAGAAAATATAAAATTTGAAGATTCTCCTCCACCTCTCTACTACTGCCATAGTTGTCAGGAGAGTATGATAAGCTGAATTCCACCTGCATACATGTTTTTAGACCTGGAAGCTAAAAAATTCCATGTAATGATGGATTGCTAAGTGCATGCAGTTCAAAGAGCATCACAATGGTCATTCCTCCTACAAAAGAGATGTTAATATTATTGCTCCAAACATGAACACACTGTTAAGATGTTAACTATTAATTGGTTCATTATTGGTATTAACCAGACAGAAGATTTTCACTTCAACAAGTCAGGTTTTGCAGTGTAGCTAGTATGAAGTCAGTAAAAGTGAGGTTTAGGATGAGTCTCTATTCTGAAAGGCCACTGAGATTAAAGTGAACAAAAGGGAGGTCAGTTTTGAATGAAATGAAGGTTTAAGGGGTAGGAAGGCTGGTGTGCTCATAGAAAGACAAGGTTGCATATAATAGCCAATAAACAGCCTGCAAACAAACATGCCCACCATATGCTGGCCAGTCACTCAGCATAATATCCGGGTCAAAGTTATTTTGGTAAATGAATATTTGGGTTTTGTCTATTTATTAACTTCTTTAAGGATTATAATTCCACATTCCTCTATGCAGTCATAGTTAAACACAAGATTATTAAAGAGTGGAATTTTTTGCTTTCCAAATGTTTTAGATTTCAACTTCCAGAGGCCTCAGCTAGCATGGCCAGTAAAGGTAAAGGATTATGAGAGATGTAGTCCAAATAATCTAGCAGGCTAAATATTCTTCACCTTTGCCTCAGCCAAACTCTAGCACAGCATTCCAAGGCTTGTCAAAGTACAACTGTGCTTTTCTCTTTTGTCCACGAGCCATCTATGGACCTTATCACACGGGGTCTGAAGCAATGCCATCC
>CM034706.1:245460707-245474263 GCA_020142125.1 Phrynosoma platyrhinos | reverse complement strand
CCTTAACAGTCTCTTCTCCAGGCTAAACATACCCAGTTCCCTAAGTCTTTGCACATAAGGCATGGTTTCCAGACCCTTCACCATTTTGGTTGCCATCCTCTGGACACACTCTAATTTGTCAGCATCCTTTTTGAACTGTGGTGCCCAGAACTGGACACAGTATTCCAGGTGAGGTCTGACCAAAGCAGAATAGAGTGGCACTATTACTTCCCTTGATCTACTGAAGTCTACGAAAGCTCATGCTGCCTATTTCTTTCTTTCAGTCTCAGAGGTGCTACAAGATCTCTCTACGTACTGAATCAAATCAAGACTGCTTTCTTTCAGAAACCAAACTTACCAAACTGAGGCTATTGTAGTTTGGTAGTCTCATGAGACAATATGATTCCATAGAAAAGATAATAATGCTTGATAAAGGGGGAGACAATGGGGGATAAGAAAACTGTGTAACTGGTAGATAGACTAAATCAAAAAAGCCAAACCCCTGAGCTTGCAGGATCCGAGCAACCCTCTTGTTTATAGGGTCTCCATAAGTCACAGTCTGCATCCGCACTAAAGAAATAATCCACTTTGATACCACTTTAACTGCCATGGCTCAATGCTATGGAATTGTGGGGACTGTGGCACCAGAGCAGAGCCACAAAGAGGTATCAGACTGGATTATTTCTGCAGTGTGGATGCAGCCATAGCCAACTTGACAACAATTAGAATCATAGAGGTGGAACAGACTACAATGGCTATCCAGTCCAACCCCCTGCCATGGAGGAAAACACAATCAAAGCATCCACAACAGGTGGCCATCCAACCTCTGTTTAAAGACCTCCAAAGAAGGAGACTCCACCACACTTCATAAGGGAGTGTGTTCCACCTTACTGTCAAGAAGTTTCTCCTAATGTTGTCTGTGTTGTGGTTTTGTGACATTCCAAAGAGATAAGAGATGACAAGGATCTGCCCTCTGCATACTCCCCCCCCCCCACTATGAATTCTCAGGGAATGGGATGTTGCTGACTTAGCAACAAGATGTATAGCAGATGGTCAAGGAATTTAACCTTTTACCACTCATTGCAGCTCTGACTGAAATCACAGCTCCACCTCCTTGTTTGCAATCTATCCTGGGAAGGAATGGAAATTTCCCCCTCATTGCAAATGGCAGCAGTATGATTTTCAATGGGGTGTGGATGGGGTGTTCAAAGTCATCAGGCTTGGGTGTGTGTGTGTAAAGGCCATCGCCTGCCAGAGTGATCCCAATCCTGAGATTGCCTCTCTGCCTTATCCTGGACTGTTTAAAAAGATGGCATCTGGGCATGTTTAATGTTTACATGCATTGAAAGTTGCATCTTGTTTGTCACTTATTAGCTATTCTTCACCCTGAAGTTGTACTTTCCCGGAATGGTACAACATAGGGAACAGGATGTTGCTAGGCTTTTCAAAGGTCAATATCCAGAGTAAATAATAAAGAAAGAATGGGTGGGCAAAGGGCAGTCTGTGGATCAGATGTGGCCCCCACAGACAGACCACGAGGGATTCTCTCTCTCTCTCTCTGTCTTTCTCTCCCTGTTTCAAAATGACCTCTAAGGGTGTGGGGAGGGGGCATTTTCACCATGTTTGTTTCTACCCTCTTTTCAGGTGGTGGGGTAATGTAGCCCTCCAAGGTGCAGCTCACCCACCCCTGAAATAAAGGAGAGAAATGTATGTGTATTCTTATGAAGGCATTTGAGCTCTCATGACTGTGAGTGTTCATAGGTTCCACTGGGACCTAAGACTAAGAACACAAATAGTTCTGCTTAGTCATGGAAAGCCACTAGGTGACCTTGGGCAAGTCACTTTGTCAGCATTAGAGGAAGGCAATAGTAAATATTCTCTTAATATATCTTGCCAAGAAAACTCTACAACAGGGGCACCATAAGTTGGAGTCATAAGTTGGAAATCACATAACAGTAACACCATATAGTTCATCTCCACTGTATGGCAGATGGGGTAATGCAGGTAATTTGCTCAGTCTGCTGAAGCAGTGGTTCCCAAAATATCTAATGTGGCATACCATTATTATTTTTTTCCAGTGTGTCAGGGACTGGTACCATATTTATGCAATTTTATCATATTCAGATAGTTTCCTAGACATTCACAGCAGACCAGTGGCTAACGGCTTGTGCACTGGCACTGGTCTATAAACCATCACTTTGAGTAGCACTTCAGCTCAGTTTTGTGTCTGGCTTCTCCCCCATGCTCCACTCTTTTGAATCTAGTTTTGATTAAAGAACTTCTTGGAAAAAGCAAAGTAGGTCCTACACTCTTGGTGATTGACCATGCTTGGCGCATGGAAGAGCCTCATAGCAGAATCTTATGCCAGCCTGGTATTTTGTGTATGCATGTACACATGCTCTGAATAATCAGATTTCTTTTTGATTGTGGGGGGGATGCCTTTGTTTGATTTTGGCATCCAGAGGCACTTGTTTGTTGTGCCCATGCAGGATTAAGTTCTGATGCTGTAAGAGCTGTGATTTAGTTTGTTCTGCATGGCCCTAACCAGCAGGTTGCTGCTGCTAGGAAAACAAAAGGGACTGGTTACATTTGTAACAGCATCTTAAAAATGCCAAGGGGGCCAGGAGAGGCAAAGTCACAGCAGGGAAAGGAGATTCATGGGGTTGTTGGATTCCAGGCAGAATACCAAGAAGAAAGGAAAGTTTTGGCTCTGTGTCTGCATGTCTACGTTTAGAGGATGCATGAATTTCCATGAACTGGTTGTGTTCTAGAGCCACTTCACAGTGGGAGTGGAAAGAACAACAAAGCATACCCTATTTACAGAGCTTGGAAAAGTTAGGGTTTTTTTGACTACACCTTTCAGAACTCCCCAGACAGCATTGCTGGCTGGGGGGTTCTGGGAGTTTTAATCTACTTCCCCCTAACTTTTTTGAGTTCTCAAGTTTTCCACTTTGCATATCATAATATGCTAGCATGTTATGAATTTTTTGCACATATCATAGTGCTGTAGCTACACTGGCAGTTGGAACATGCTTTGAAAAATACATTAAAAGCCCTGTGGGTTTAGTCCAAAGGCCTATTGAATTTACCCTCCACTTTCATCTGGTTGTCAATCAGAGGCTTCTGGTAAGCCCACTGTCAGGATATGAAGGCAATAGCCTACTCCTGCTGTTGCTTCAATCTACAAACACTTCAAAAGCAGCTTCTGGAGGTGGCAGAAATACAGTCATCAGGTTCTGACACTTATCCTCCACTCATTTCTCTAAGCCTTGGGTGGGAATTTTGTGGTCTATAGACGTTAGCTACAATGTCCAGTAGTCCTACCCAGCATTGCCAATGCAAAAGAATGCTTGGAGTTCAAGAACAATTTGAGGTCGACATAGTAGGTCATTTTATGACAAGCTTAGAAAAGCTACTCTTTGGGGCTACAAATCCCACAGTTTTCCAGCCAGCATGGATAGTAACCTTTGCTAATATATTTATCCTTTATTAAAAAGCAAAACAAACCTCTGCAATTCAAAGTTCCTGAAAGTATGTGTCTTCACTGTTAGCACCAGGAAAACTTGCCCTTGCTGTGTATCTCATGGCAATTACAAGAAACCGATGAATGCTTAACTTTGGAGCAGAGGTCTGCTGCAAACCTTTCTGTATGCATGGCAAATGATTGTAAGAAGCAGCAGGGCAAGAGGTTGGGGGTGGCTGTGTTCTTGGCAGGGGCAATGGGGACATTTTTAATGAGGTGTGCAAACAGCTTGTTACTACAGCTTCTAATGAGGACAGAGTTGCTTATATCAAGTTAAGAGGCATCAGGTCCTGTAGGCAGCTCTCAACAGGTTGATCTTAGCTGCCATGCAGGCTGGGTGCAAAAGGGTTCAGATTCAGTAATGGGGCTCATCTAGGATGCTGCAAGAAATGATCCGAGTCAGACCATTTAAGTTCAGAAGGAAAAGGAAACATAGAATTCTGCCTTGTTACACTGAGTTGGACCATCTAGATGGGGATGGGCAAGGTGCCACTAGATACTGCTGAACTACAGTTCCAAGCATCCCCACCATTGGCTATGCAGGCTGGGACTCTTGGGAGTTGCAGTATGACATCTGGAGAACTGCAGACTTCCCATCTGATCCATTATAGCTCAGTGTTAACCCAGTGTTATCAATGGTGATTGGTTGTAGCTCTCCAGGGTTTCCTATTCATAGCTAAAGATGGCAGGGACTGAACTTGCGACCTTCTGCACATAAAGCCATGTGTTCTGCTACTGAGCTGTGACTGCTCCTCAGTGTGACTTGGTGAGGGCAAGTTATGAAAGTAATCAAGCAAGCAATTATCAATGGCCTATTGTTATGGGGACTCTTTTACCACTGTGCGACATTAACCCCTCCCTGGCCCATGACCTGTTGGTCCATGAGCTGCTGGTGATGGGGACAGTATAGCAAAGTCAAAGAGCTATAAGCAATGCTGGAACAGGCAGGAAAGAAAGAAGGCTCGCTTCCAGATTCTACAAATGTTCCTACATTCTTGATTCTAGCTTTCAGAGGGTCTAAAGTTTAGCAAAATGTTTAATCTACAGAAACATTACAGTATAGTTGGGGGGTTACTGGTTCCACAACATAGGTGAGTATCTGGAAAAATTCTTTCTTTGATTACTACTCCCAGATGACCACCATCCTAGTAAACTTTCCACACACAGACAAAGACCATCTATGTTATAGATAGTAAACTAGTCTAGTAGTTCTCTAGGAAGACCACAGTAGAAGGTGGTGGTGGACATTGCCTGGTAGAAATGATGTGAACAAATGTCTTCCTCAACATGGTTAAGGTCATATTAAGTGTGAAGTTAACGACATAAGTGAAGTCCTAAATGTACAATGCACATCATTGTATGCACAGCCACGTAACTATAATTGTATGTGTTCCTGTTCAGTTTTGTACATGGATGTATGCTCTGCTTCAGTCTCTGATTCTCTTACTACAGTCCTGTCTTGACCCAGTTCTGGTGCGGAATGAGCTGTCTGCCACAAAGCAACATCACACACAGTCTGTCATCTGAGTAAGCAGAGCAGGAGGACAAACGTGTTTTGATTTTTTGCTGAGTTCAGTGGTAGTGTTCTAATTTAGTCTGTTGGAATAGACCTGGAGTAGGGGATGGGGATCATATTGATCTCCAGATGCCTTTGGACTGCAAGTCCCAGCAGCCCTAGGCAGAAAAGCCAATGGTGAAGAATGCTGGGAACTGCAGTCCAATCACATATGGGGGCTTACATGATTCTCAAGAGCTAAACTTTTTCCTTTACCATACAAAGGTTAATCTGTGTTTGGATGTAGTTGTCATTTTAGGGTGAACACCTTAATTACCATTGTTAAGGTAATCATCATGATGGTGCCTTTTGTATATCTAACATGTTTCACATCCAACCCCACCCCATTTAAATATCTGCCTACTGAGGCTACACCAGAGCTAGGACATAACTCATTTTTCTTACTCCTATTTTTATTTCCTTTTTGCAGTAATGAGATGGATTGGAGTTAGGTTTGTTGTGTGTGTAATGGCCATGCTGTAATTTCCTATTTTGCGGTGGAACAAGAAGGGGTTATCTGCATCTGTGTACTGAAAGAAAAGGAAAGATCACATGGGGTAGTTGCCTCATATTGCATTTAGGAAAGATTCCTTTATATTTTTCTCAGAATTTCCAGGAAACAATATCTGACTATCTTCCATTACACCTGAAGCCAGTAGACTGGGGGGTGGGTGGGTGGGTGACAGGTGTATGGGGTGTGTGTGTGTGTGTGTGTGTATGGGTCTGCAAGTCACCTGTCAACTTAAGGTGGCCCCATGAGTTTTATAGGAAAGGAATAGTTAGAGGTGGTTTTGCCAGTTCCTTACTATGAAACGTAACCTACAGCACCTGATACAGAACAGGCACACATTGCTTTTCTTGCTGCCACTTCCCAGGACCTGCTGCCTGAGGTGACCAGCTCACTTTGCTTAAAAGTTAGGACTGCCCCACTCAGCCATCAAACCCATTGTGTGACCTTGGGCAAGTCACATTCTCTCTGCTTCAAGGGAAAGCAATGGAAAACCACCTCTGAACTAATGTTGCCAAGACAACCCCATGATAGATTCACCTTAGTGTTGCCATAAGTTGGGAACAACTTGAAGGCACACAACAATAACAAAGGGCTGGTCTTGTTGTAAACTGAGCTATACTACCATAATGTTACACTACTGTTGGTCTCCATCCAAATTCTACAGCACAGGAGACTTTGACCAAATCAGAAATTCCTCCAACCAGCATAATTTGAACATAAGATTGTACTTTATGTATTGCATTCCTCATATCAATTGCCATGCAATAATGGTAAATGGTTGATTAAATGTTATTGGTGTATCTTGTCCTTTTGCTTCTATAAGAGTTTGATGACCTAGGGGATATGATCATGACAAAATCTAAACAAAAATATGTGATTATTTGTCAGTTCCTGGAATTGTAAATATTGAAGTGGCATATTAGTAAGCAAGTAAGGGCCTTTGCACACTGCCAGAAATAGTGCAAATTGAGGCCACTTTAACTGTCCTGGCTCAGTGCTAAGGAATCATGGGAATTGTAGTTTATTGTGGCACCAGAGCTCTCTGACAGAGAGGGCTTAATGTCTCAGAAAAAAATACAATTCCCATGATTCCCTAGCACTGAGCCAGGGCAGTTAAAGTGGACTCAATTTGCACTATTTCTATCAGTTTGCAAAGGCCCTAAGATTGCATTGCTAAATTCATTTCCTTCACTGTGAAGCTCACTGAACACAGTGGATCTTACTTCTGAATTGATGTTTATAAGTGTGTAAGTAATTTTTTAAAATTTAAATTCTGCTTTTTTGCAATTGCATTCAGATTTCTTTGCAAGAAAATGACTTAGGATATTATTATTATTATTATTATTATTATTATTATTATTATTATTATTTCTATTTCTACACTAAGAATTTTATAGACTCTTGAGGAATAAATCCTCAATAAAGAAACAAGAACTTTCTAAAATGCAGTTGGGAGGAACTAATTCTAATACACTGTACAATAAGCAGTTAATAACTGATATAGTAGTAAAATTAATCATTTTCTTAAATTTGTAAATTCATTTGTAAGCTTTATACATATTAAAAACAACAGATCTCCAGTCTAATATATGTGAGAGAAAAGAAGTATGTGTGTTACTCACAAGAAAAAAAAATAGTTCAATAATGCTGTCTCATTGTTTCCTTTCTGGTAATTACCCCTTTCCAACTGTCATATTCTTTCATAATTAATACTGCATTCCTAGTAATGTGAGGCTCACTGTTAGAATTTAACAAATTGATTCTCCTACATTAACCTAATGAGTATCATATGCATGTCCAGTTACCAGTGCAGGTAAGATTGTATTGCCAGTGTTATTTTTTTATATATAGGTAATGAATACTTTTGGAGAACATAAAAAGAGCCATGCTGGACCAGGCCAAAAGCCTACATAATCTAGCATTCTGTCCACACAATTGGACATCTAGTTGCATCTGGGAAGCCCACCAGCAGGATTTGAGAGCGACTGCATCCTCCCTCTTATGTTCCTCAGCAAGGTATACTTTCTTTTTATATTTTCAAAATATCAGAAGAAAGTATACTGGAGGTGATCTATGGCCTTCCCTAATAAACATCAATACACCTAATCTTCATAATATATCTTACTCCTTTTACGGCCATCTATGTTGGCACATGCTTTATAGACTATAGCAAAACATAGAACATGAAAAACTATGGAACACTCTTAAAAACATTGGAATGCCACTACATTTGATAGTCCTGATGAGAAATCTGTATTTAGGACAAGTTAGAACACAATATGGAAAAACAGAATGGTTCCCAATTGGCAAAGGAGTCAGGCAAGGCTGCATTATATCATCCTTCTTGTTCAATATGCATGCAGAAAATATCACATGAACAACAGGGTTAGAAACAGAAGATGGAGGAGTGAAGATAGGAGGAAGGAGCATCAACAATCTAAAATATGTGGATGACATCATACTACTAGCAGAAAACATCATAGACTTGGAATCATTACTAAGGAAGGTAAAAGAAGAAAGTGCAAAGGCAGGCTTACTGCTTAAAATCATAGAATCATAAAGTTGGAAGAGACCACAAGGGCCATCCAGTCCAACCCTCTGCCATGCAGGAAGACACAATCACAGTACCCCTGACTGATGGCCACCCAGCCTCTGTTTAGAGACCTCCAAAGAAGGAGACTCCACCACACTCTGAGGGAGAGTGTTCCACTGTCGGACAGCTCTCACTGTCAGGAGGTTCTTCCTAATATTGAGGTGGAATTACAAATAAAAATAACAACCACAAATTATCTACATAAGTTCAACCTAGCTAATGAGGAAATAGAAATAATTGAAGAGTTCCCATACCTTGGATACAAAAATTGATAAGAATGGTGACTTCAGTCAAAAAACAAGAAGACTAGGAATGGGAAGGGCAGCCATGAAAGAACTAAACAACAATCTTAAAGTGTAAAGATATACAACTAAATACTAAAGTTACAATTGTCCAAGCCCATTGAATTTCACATCACCATGTATGGATGTGAGAGCTGGACAGTGTAGAAAGCTGATAGGAAGAAAATCAACTCTTTTGAGAGAAGAGTGCTGAGGATACTGTGCACAGCTAAAAAGACAAAGAAGTTATAGAACAGATCAAGCCTAAACCTTCCCTGGAAGCCAAAATGATGATACTGAGACTGTCCTACTTTGCCACATCATGAGAAGGCATGACTCACTAGAAAAGATGATAATGTTAGGGAAGGTAGAAGGCAGCAGAAAGAGAGGAAGACCACATGCCAGATGGATAGACTCAATTAGGGAAGTCACAGGCCTGAATTTATAGGACCTGTGCTGAGAGTTTTGTAGTGGCCTCATCCATGGGGTCACCATGAGTCATGGTCGACTTGAAGGCACTTAACAACAACACATGTTGGCAGATGGCACTACATCTTGTGGTAAGCAAATGCCACAGTTAAAGAATGAGCTATGTGAAGAACTGCATCTTTTTATCTGCCTTGAATCTCCCACCCTTCCACTTAAGTGGATGATCTTGGGTTCTGGTATTATAAGAGAGGGAGAAAAGCTTTCCCCTTATCTGCTTTCTCCATAACATGCATAATTCTATATATCACAATTTTGTTTCCTTTTATCTCCCCCCCCCTCCTCCAAGTTTTATATTGTATAAAGCTTAGAAAGTTTGTAGTCTTCCCTCATGGGGAAGTTAATTTAGTTCCTTGGTCATTTTCATTTGCCTTTCAGTAGTGTTTTTTGAATTGTGTGGTGTTTTGTGTCACTGGGTTTTTGATACCTTCAGACAGTCTTTCCCATAAGTAAACGTTACCCAATAACCATCAGCCTTGGTTTCATTTTCTGCTTTAGAGGTTTAGACATGGAAGAAAAAATCCCAACAGTGCTTTATACAAAGAACAAAGCTGTAATACTTGAGTCTTCTTTCTTCTGTGTCATAACTAAGGTGATTGTGTAACTGAGGAAAACACTTCTTGGTTGGCAATTAGAACGTTAGAAAATTAATCCAGTCACAAGATTCACAGCAAGGAAGTGTGTATTTGTTAGAACCCTCCCTTCTTCCATATCTGAACTTTAATCAAGCAAGATAATAATTTATTTTTTAAAAATCCTTGGGACTGCTTCAGAGGTTGGGTTGAAATTGTTTTATGGTTACCATAGAGCAAGATTAGGTAGAACATGCTTTATGTATGGGAAGGAGAAACATGGTCTCAATTTTCTTATTTCTATGGGAATCTGTGCACTTTGACCATTTCTGCCACCTGGGCACACAGAGCATGGACTTCGTTTTTCAATAGTTTTACCTTTATCCTAAATGGCAGGAAAATTATATTCTGATGATAGCTTTTTATTTGGAAGGATGACAACAGCAAGGATGCCAGCATGAACAAGCTGTTGTTCATTTCTCATCCCAAGTCTGTGTTATCCAACTGGCCTCCAAGCTGGGGGATGATGTCCACTATAGTAGTGGGGTCTGATGGCTCTCAAAGTATTAGCCTGATCTTTAAAATAACTAAGCAAGGCACCAGATCTTTTGTGGGGATAGGAATCAGTTCATACTAAAACTTGGAGTGGATTCATCACCCCACTCACTGGGAGGCCATCAGCTGCCACTATCCTGTACAGAACTGATGGTTTCATGGCTGGCAATTGGAATGCAGCCATATAATTTCACTTGTTTTTGCTTTAGCATGTATGATTTCATTTAAATATAAAAAGAGATGCTGTATAGTAAAACAGTGCTGCTAATGGATATGTGATTTTATTCCATATATTTTGCTAGCTTAATTGTTGTGTGCTGATTTTTGAGTGGGTTATTGTGTAGTAATCTTTCCTGCAATCTATCAGTTAAAATGATGATTGTTTCATCTTTATGCCAACACTACACTCCTCCCTCCACATTTGCTGGAGTTAGGTGCACAGGACCACCGTGAATGGGGAAAACCTGCAAATAACAAGAACACTATGTTTTACCTGAGAGAACACCTCTCTAGGAATGGCTAAGTCCTCTGGTGCAACTCTGTTGTCAACATCTGACATACATTGACCACAGAATTGCCCTGGAGGAGCTACAAATGTCTTGTGGAGTGTTTTCTCTAGGAATATCTAAGTCCTTCAGTGTGACTTTACTTAAAGTTGGCCATAGAGTTGTGCTGGAGGACCTAGATATTCCTAGAGAGAATATATTAATAAAATCTGTGAATAATCAAATCCGCAAAATTCAAAGCCACAAATGTGGAGGGACGAGTGTACTTCTCTTTCCATTTTTCTTTTTATGTTTTTGAGAATGCTCCAGAGAGTCAAACAGCTCTGATTTTTATGCTGGATGCTGTTGTTAATTGCCCTTCAGTTGACTTCAACTAATGACAACCCTGTGGACAAGGCAACCCTCTCTGCTCAGGTCCTGTATGCTCAGACCCATGTCCTCTCTGATTGAGTCTAACCATATGGCATGTGGTCTTCCTCTCTTTCTACTCCCTTCCCACCTTTCCTAGCATCATTGTCTTTTCTAATGATTCATTTTTCCTCATGATGTGTTCAAAGTGCAACAGCCTTAATTTAGTCATTTCCACTGCCAAATAAGGTTAAACTTCACTCGCTTGAGCTATAGCTTAGATCGGAGGCTTTTCTGGCTGTCTTAAGTGACCACATAGAAAACCAAGTAATCAACAGAAAACATGCACACACTAGGGTTGCCAGAGTGAAAACTGTTACATGGCTGTTTGACAAGCAACACCTGCTGAAATCTCTTCTATTCAGCCATTAAAAGTACAACTGGAGTCCTATCCAGTTTTCATTCTGACAATCGTAACATTCTGTCTTTCTTTCGACCACGTTTGAATAGACCATAACAAAAAAGCTACAAGGCACACAACTGTAAATTGATGTGTGTGCATTGGTTATATATGTTTTGTTAATCATCGTGCAGTTGTGTGTTCTGCAGCATTTATTGTGGTTATCTCTTTAACTGATGCCCTCATTGTGTGTTTCAGTCCTCTTATAAATTATTTGAGCCAGCATGGTGCAGTAGTTTGAGCACTGAACTGGTGGATGCTTATCTTTCTCTTTGTAAAGCTTTTTTTTTTTTTTTTAGAAAAAAAAACATTTTTCTTTGCTATTTTTCATTCTGCAAGGGAAAAGATATAAGTACTTATATCATTTCCCCCACGACTTGTCTTTTCTTTATAAGAAAATGTTACATATCCCTGTTTCCCCAACTTACAGCTCACATGTTTTCATATGTAATGTGTGTTCAGATTATTTCTGTCACATCAAAGGCTACAAAGCATGCAATTCATAGTCCTATTAATGTTTCCTGTAAGGCTCCCCCCACCAAAGCACCATGTGTAGTAACCTACTTACATCTCATTGCCATTGTTTATGTCAACTGAGAATACCCTCTTGGATGTGTATATCTCTGTGTATACACATGTGCACTGGATCAGTTAGTTATATATATTATATTATATCATATCAGCAGAGGGATGGGATACAAATCAATTTTATTATTGCTGTTGTTGTTGTTTGTTATTTTTATGATGTTTTATGATGTTTTTATTTATATGATGTTTTAATTGAATGTTTGATTTAATATCTTTTCAAAGGGGAGTGGGTATTGGGTGTGAATTTTATATGATGTAATTTTTTATCATCTGTAAGCCACCTCGATTGGTTTCAGAGGGGTGGAGTATTAAATAAAAATTATTATTATTATTATTATTATTATTATTATTATTGATCTATGAATAGGAAACAAAAACACAGATGGACAATATTATTAGGGCTCATCAGAATGACTACAAAGTGTGTAAGCTTTTGATTTCTCCAAAATACTTCATCAGGATAGAGGTCAGGATTCATACAGACCTCCCACAGCCTGCCATTCTCTCTGTCTTGCAACCTCCAGCCTTTCCTCGGGCTCCCCCAAAGTCCTGCGACTTCAAGCATGCTTTTTTTTAAATTGGGGGGCATTTTCATCCCCAAATAGTAACTTGCTGCTCATTTTATGTTTAAACTTCTGCTTTCTCTTTGGAAAATGTGATGGGGAATCCAGATGTTGCAATCAGAATTTTGGCCACAAATGCATACTTTCCAACATTTCTCAGATGAAAAATGGGATACATGTAGCCATATCAGGGCATGGCCAAAATGACAAAAGTGATTGATATGGAAGATCACATAAGCTAGGAGAGACTGTAATAATAATAATAATAATAATAATAATAATAATAATAATAATAATAATAATAATAATAATAATTTTTACCCTGCCCCTCTGAGAGCAATCGGGGCAGCTAACAACATGTTAAAATACCAATACAATCAACCCATATACCCTCCCCCCTTAAAACAATACTAAACCAATACAGATTAAACCAATACAGATTAAAACCAAACAAGTACAAACCATTAATACAACAAAATGGGAGGCTGGTGATGTCGTTTTTATGGCTCGGGGGAAGACTTCTAGAGGACTCTCCTAAGATGGTTTCCTGAGGCCAGGATATCTATCCTGGAAAGACCGGCCGGAAGAGATCCATCTTGACAGCCTTTTTAAAGCTGTCTAAAGATGTCAATTGACGGATCTCGTCTGGCAGGCCATTCCACAATCTGGGGGCGACCACAGAAAATGCTCTCTGGGAGGTAGCCGAGAATCTAGATTTTTGTGGCTGAAGTAAGCTCCTCCCTGACGACCGGAGTGCACGGTGAGGATTGTACGGGAGAAGGTGGTCCTGAAGATAGTTTGGACCCAAGCCATTTAGGGCTTTAACCAACATCTTGTATTGGGCCCGGAAACTAATAGGCAGTGGAGGAACCTTAATACCGGAGTAATATGGTCCCTCCTAGATGTTTTTGACACTACTCTGGCTGCCATATTCTGTACCAATTGCAGTTTCTGGACCAAGCACGAGGGTAGCCCCACGTAGAGTGTGTTACAGAAATCTAGACGTGAGGTTACCAGCATGTGCACAACAGTCTCG
>CM034706.1:245424846-245435009 GCA_020142125.1 Phrynosoma platyrhinos | reverse complement strand
CAGCGTACTGATAACACCCAGCACCATAACTCCATATAATCTCACCCAACAGCTTCATATAGATGTTAAATAATGAAATCAGAAAATAGTTTGAATGTTAGACTGTGACTCTGGAGACCAGGGTTTAATTTCCTGCTTGACCATGAAACCCATTGATTGGGCAAGTCACATGATCTCCGCCTCAGGGGAAGGCAATGGCAAACCTCCTCTGAACAAATCTTGCTAAGAAAACCCCATGATAGTTTCATATTAGGGGTGCCATAAGTCAGAAACAACTTGAAGGCACATATAAACAACAATGAATAACTCCTACATTATTAACAAAGTCTTCCACTCATGTTTGTGATTACCCCCAGCTAGCATGAGCATTGGCCACTCTGGCTGGGGATGATGAGAGCTATGACACAACATGTCTGGCGAGTGCAAGGTTATGAGCAGATGGTAAGAACTGCATCTTAAGAATCACATCTGAAATGTTTGGGTGACTTACTATCCTTGGGTACATATTTGCATATCCAAAGATGTTCCATCATCTCATTTTAATCAGGAGCATTTCTCCTTCTCCAAGTTTTTTTCCAGGGTGCGACCTTGTGAATTTTGGCTCATGGTTCGTGTTTGCATTTCCCTTGATGGTGCTCTTTCTTTTTCTTGGATGGCTCTGGATCTCCTTCCTGTATGGATGCATTAGCTTAAGGTACTTTTATGTTCGAATAGTCTGGTACATTGATTCCAGTCTCAGACAAAATAACAAATTTAGCTGGGTCTTCCTCCAAAAAGAGGATCCCCCCCCCTTGGAACAAATCTGTGTTTTATACTAGGAAGAATGTATGCTTTTATTTATTAGCCAGACACAAATCACAATTTAAACCCATGTAAAGGGATCTTGTAGCACTTTTGAGACTACCTAAAAGAAATAAGTTGGTAGCATAAGCTTTTGTAGACTCAAGTCCACTTAATCAGAGGCATGGAGTGAAGAAGATAAGAATCACTCATGTAGAATTTTTATTTTATTTTCACTTCATTTTGCCATTTAGATTTGGGTATTCCCTCCACCTCCACATATGTTAGTTTTTTTACACAACTTATGTTTACTTATAACGGCAAGCCAGATTTTAACAAATCACCCAATGATTGTCATGATGTGTGAACACAGTCACTATTTCCTAAGCCCCCTTTCGGTAATGTCTCTTTCCAGTTTATTTTAGAACAAACCACTGTAATAGCAAACAATACACTTTTAACAACATAACGGTGATGGTCACAGACCAGTATTTATGGGTATTGGACCTTGAGAACAACTTGTATCACTTGTGGTTCATGACAGACTCATTGGCCTAGTGTGCACATAACATTTGTTGAGGATTTAACATTATGTGCATGAACCTTTTTGAGCTCAGAGCACTGGATACCTTTAGATTAATAGTGTGTGGTAGAATGACATAAATGTATTTTATTAACATAAGCCTGTTTAAGGCAATTAACTCTGAAGTAGGTAGGAGGAACAATAAACTATGATTTTCAGTATCACTTTCCCTGATTCCTGGCTTGTTACCAACAAATCAGGAATTAACACAGACTGTAATCTGTAGATTGTTTTATCTGCTGGCTTGTTTAACAAAATACAATTTGTGGTAAACCACAGTTCCTGGTTTGTACAAAACAATAACCCAGGAATTGGGAAAGTGAAACTGAATTATAATTTGTCTTATAAACAAAGTAGACTCAAGGGAGGAGTGTGTGAATCTAAAGCTTTGACTGGTTCATGCATTAAATCCTGGCTTTTTATTACATACAATGGAAGCTCCAATCCCTGAGTTAGTGGATCTCTCTGCTCTATCCTAAGGACTTCAGCTCATATATCTTGCCATAGCTTTATACTGGTTAACAGAGTTTTGCTAATTTGCTGTAATGAAGACAGGGATCTAAGTTTAAGATTTTTGTTTTTAAAAAGTATTTGGTTGATCATTTTACTTATTCAATGTTCTGACCACTTCAGGATGAATGTCTTGTACTTAGAAATGTTCGTGAAGGCAAATAAGCATTTGTACAGTCAGAATGGACTTGTGTTCTCCTACTTTTAAGGGACCATGTTCATGAAGTAATGGTTTTGCAGATTCAAAATCTGTGCACGGAAAATTTGGCCCAGAACATGTTACATTTACAAGGATTAAACTTCAGTGATTTCACTGCACAATTTAGTAATTGGTAACAGAAAACTAACATGGTTTCATTGTAACTAATCTGGGCACTTGCGATTCCCCTGGACTAGTTTATAGAGTGTTACAAAATGGGAGGCACTGTTCATAAGCTGGAACACATTTAAAACTTCTGGGATTTGGTAATTTAGGAATATAAATGTTATAATACTCATTTTGCTTATGTCAACATAACACATTTGTGTTTTCTACAACACACTATTAAGCTTGAAAAGCTATATTTCCCATTAAATATATGGTCCATTCTGCTGCTTTTATTTTTTTCCTTTAGTGTGTCTAATCACAAATTAAAACATGCAATGTAGATCAATGTAGTGTAATTTGAAGATATTTATTTGTTTGTTTCATTTTTATCTCACTTTCCACTTAAAAACAGGATGGCTACCAAACATCATTGAGAACAGTTTAAAACAGGGGTAGGCAACCTTTCCCCTTTAAGGGCCAAGGGACTTCAACTCCCAGAAGCCTCAGCCATGTTGGCCAATAGTCCCATGTTGGCCAATAGCTCCTGGGATTCTGGGAGCTGAAGTCCCTCGGCCCTTAAAAGGGAAAGGTTGCCTACCACTGGTTTAAAATGTTAAAAGCATTAAATGTCAAACAATTAAAAAGACCAAATTGAAAAGATGGGCCATGAGACCCATCCTAAAAATAGAGAATGTGAGGACTGATCATACCTGCAAAGTGAGTGTGTTTCACAAACTATAGCATTGCATTCTATAGTGCACAGTGCACAAAGGGAAACCCTTTCCCCTGTGTCCATTCATAGGGACTAGGTGGTTTTGTGGCCACTTCCAACTCTAGGTGAGTCTTCACAAGCAGCAGTACCCTCAAGATAGACTCTGAAAATCTTAGGAATTCGAAGTCCAAAACACACTGCAGAAATAATCCAGTTTGAGGCCAGTTTAACTACTTTGGCTCAATGCTAGGGAATTCTGGGAACTGTAGTTTTGTGAGACATTTAGTCTTTTCTGTCAGAGAGCTCTAGTGCCACAGTAAATTACAATTCCCCAGATTCTCTAGCACTGAGCCAAGACAGTTAAAGCAGTCTCAAATGGGATTATTTCTGCAGTGTGTTTTATACCTTAGGGCCTCGGCAGACGGCTTAAAAAGCCGTCCTCGGCTCAGGGAAGTGGAGGGGCAGCCACACACTCAGTGCCCCATCCCCCTCCCGAGGTCGTCATCGGAGCCGCCAGCCCTCTGCACGGCCGGCGCTCCAAGGAGGACCTCCTGCCACAGCGTCCGGACACACTGCGGCAGAAGGGTAGCTGAAAGTGCACCTCAATGTTTTGCAGTGCACTTTCGTCAACATATGAAAGGAGTGCTATTTTAGTGCTCCTTTCCAGGGGCGCCAATGGTACGCCGCTGGATCGAGGCATGGGGATGCCTCGGTCCCGCGGCGCACCTTCCCAGGGCGGCTCACGGCCGCCCGTCTGCTTAGGCCCTTAGTTAGCCAAGGCCAAATCCAGTTCAAACTTTAAAAGGTTAAAAGAAACACCTTGGCAAGTAGCTGAGATCTTTTGGTATCAATGCAATGTGATCCTTATAGTTACCAACCTAGATATCACATTTTTCACCACATTTTTCTCTTCCTCTTCCATGGCCTTGACTTCCTCCTCGGGGAGAGAGCCACGGCAATGATGAAGAAGGGGTGGGTACAGGTAGCAGCACTACATTCCTAGCAGTGCGACGAGAGCTCTATTGGGTGTCACTCCTCTTCTGAGGTGTCACCTGGTGTAGTACTCATCTCCTGCACCACTTAGTTATGCCACTGTCCAGAGTCAAGCTATAATGTGCACTGCAAAATAGTGGGTTTAGGTCAGGGGTGGGCAAAGTGCGACCTGTAAGCCACACACAGCCCTTGGGACTCATAAATGCAGCTCACAAGATCCCCCAAAGCCCCTCCAAAATTGGACTGATTTGTGGGTGGGCTTTGCCTCAAACATCCCCAAATCTCCCAAAACTACTTTAAAAAGCAACAGTTTGCCCCCCTGAACCCTCCCACTTCCCCAAAACTAGAACACAAGAAAAATACATTGTCCAAAATACTGTTTTTAAGTGACATCACTTCACTTTGGCTGGGTAGAAATGCACTTCTGTGGCCTGCCAGCCAGCCAGGCGGAGGAAGGAAAAATGGTCCCTGCCATGTTTGCAGTTGTCCACCCCTGGTTTAGGTTATTTACTGTCTTGCAAGGCACACCTTGATATTTAGGGTTTTAAAAAGACAGCATAACTGAAGTAAGACATTGCAAATATATTTTCCCTGTGTATTTCAATAATACTTGTTAAAGTGGAAGGCAGTAGGAAAAGGCACTGGGTTAACTCTCAATAAAGGAAGCCATAGCTCTGAGAATGCAAGACCTGATGGCTGGAACTCTTTGAGATCTCTCCTTTGTAGGGTCACCATAAGTTGAAACTGACTTAACAGCAAATGGCAAAAAACTTATCATATAGTTGCCCATCTTGCTTAAAAGAGTGAAAATTTATACAAGTAACACCTTCCACCATGAGTATTCATCATAGTCATAAATGTGGCAGATTCCCCAGCATACAATGGCCTTGCAGGTTTAATGGAAATCTAGGAAATTTCTGAAGTGCATTGGATATTATGAAAATGGTTGGAGAATGGTTGGAGAACTCTTTCTTCTGTACCATCCACAGGGGGGGCAGAGACAGGGTGAAGAAGCAAAATAGGTCAAATGCAGAGCTTACAAAAATTACTTTTCAGAAATTTGACTCCCAGAATTTTCTGGTACCATTAGAATCACAGGGTAAGTCTACACTGACCAGAATACTTCAGGAGCAGAGTACTCCCAGAGTATTCTGGCCCTGGAGTGCATTGGATATTACCCATTACCTGGGCACTCCTAAGTGATGCCAGGCAGTTGACTACACATGTGACCAGCTTGCTGCCTGCTGGCAGTAGTGGCACAAGTCGCTCTCTCTGAGGTTGAAAATGAGCCACCCAGCATTGGTCACTCTCATTGTGACCTTAGAGAGAGCAACTCACTCTGATAGTGGGGCAAACAACACAGCAGGAGACTGTGTAAACAGCTGCCCTTCATTGCTCCACAGTGCTCTGGATTTTCTTGGAAGATCTGGAGCAAGTGGTGAGTTTATTTAATTCAGTTTAGGAAAAAGGCAGTTTAGGGAAAAGATACCCTTAAAGACATGGAAGTGCCAGCCCATCTGATAGTCCTGATGAGGAATCTGTACTCAGGACAAGAGGATACTGTCAGAACAGAACATGGAGAAACAGAATGGTTCCCAATTGGCAAAGGAGTCAGACAAGGCTGCATCTTTTCACCCTATCTGTTCAACTTGTATGCAGAACCTATTATAAGCAGAATAGATTTGGATGCAGAAGAAAGAGGAGTGAAAATAGGAGGAAGGAATATCAACAATCTAAGATTTGCAGATGACATCATAGTACTAGCAAAAAACCTCACAGACCTGGAACACTTACTAAGGAAGATCAAAGAAGAAAGTGCAAAGGCAGGCTTAATGCTGAATGTAAAGAAAACAAAAATAATGACCACCAAGAACCTTCACAAGTTCAACCTAAACAATAAAGAAATAAAAATAGTAAAAGAATTCTTATACCTGGGGATCAAACATGGATAGAAATGGGGACTGCAGTCAGGAAATCAGAAGAAGATTAAAAATGGGGAGGGTGGCTATGAAAGAACTAGAGAAGATTCTAAAATACAAAGATACACAATTCAGCACAAAAGTTAGAATCATACAAGCCATGTATTGATGTGAGAGCTGGACAGTTAAGAAAGATGATAGGAAGAAAATTAATGCATTTGAGATGTGGTGCTGGAGAAGAGTGCTGAGGATCCCAGGGACAGCCAAAAGGACAAACAAATGGGTCCTAGAGCAGATCAATCCAAAAACCTCCCTGAAAGCCATGATGGATTAGTAACTGGTTGACTGACTGAATCCAAAGGGTGATCAGCAATGGCTCCTCTTCATCCTGGAGAGAAGTGACCAGTGGGGTGCCACAGGGTTCTGTCCTGGGCCCAGTGCTACTCGACATCTTTATCAATGACTTGGATGAAAGAATAGAAGGCATACTTATAAAATTTGCAGATGACACCAAATTAGGAGGAATAGCTAATATCCCAGAAGACAGGATGAAAATTCAAAATGACCTTAATAGATTAGAAAGCCAATGCAATTTTAGGCTGAATTAATAGAAGTATAGTATCTAGATCAAGGGAAGTAATAGTGCCACTGCATTCTGCTTTGGTCAGGCCCCACCTGGAATACTGTGTCCAGTTCTGGGCACCACAGTTCAAAAAGGATGTTGAAAAACTGGAGCGTGTCCAGAGGAGGGCATGAAGGATCTAGAAACCATGCCCCACGAGGAACAACTTAGGGAACTGGGTATGTTTAGCCTGGAGAAGAGATGGTTAAGAGGGGATATGATAGCCCTGTTTAAATATTTCAAGGGATGTCATATTGAGGAGGGTGCTAGCTTGTTTTCTGTTGCTCCAGAGATAGGACCCGGAACAACGGATGCAAGCTACAGGAAAAGAGATTCCATCTCAACATTAGGAGGCACTTCCTGATGGTGAGAGCTGTTCGACAGTGGGACACACTCCCTTGGAGAGTGGTGGAGTCTCCTTCTTTGGAGGTCTTTAAACAGAGGCTGGATGGCCGTCTGTCGGGGAGGCTTTGATTTTCAGTTCCTGTATGGCAGGGGGTTGGACTGGATGGTCCTGTGGTCTCTTCCAACTCTATGATTCCATGATTCTATGACCAAACTGAGGCTGTTGTACTTCGGACACATCATGAGAAGAGAGGACTCTTTGGAAAAAACAATAATGCTGGGGAAGGTGGAGGGAAGTAGGAAGAGAGGAAGGGCACATGCTAGATGGATGAACTCTATTAGGGAGGTCATGGGTATTAAGAGGTTGCAGGAATTAAGCAGAGCAGTGGAGGACAGAGGGTCTTGAAGATGTCTCATCCATAGGGTCACCATGAGTCGAGATCTACTTGAGGGCAGTTAACAACAAACAACAACAAAGGGAAAAATGGCCTAGACTCACTGCTGGACTCCCTTCCTATGCAAAGACAGTCTGTAGTCAAATTGGGCCTTTAGCAATATGAAGATGGAGTGACACAAGGATGGGGGGAACTAGTTTAAATGGCCTGTGTAGATATGACCACAGTAAGGTAAGATTTGCTATGCATTTCCAAAACTTTGGGAAATTTTGGGTTGCAACTCTCAGAATCCCACATCAGCATGAATAATAATACTAAAAAAGCAGCTTTTCCAAGATCTGGTCCAATCACATGCAATTCCAATGCTTCAGACTTAAGCTTGACAAATAGCACATTAGTTTTTCATCTTTTGCTGCACCTCAAAATCCCTGATAGTTTGTTTCATCATCAGTGAGTCCTCTGCATAACTGGTGGAGCTGGATAATGTATGAGTCATTCCTTAGAAATGGAATCAGCTTGTCCCCCACGCTGGCATCGCCTGAAATGAGAAATCTGCTGTTGTCTGTCCCTAGAGAGGATTCATGAAGGTGATGAATTACTTCAGAAGACAGGATGAATCACTCCTATCAATGCAGACTTTGATCTTTACACATAAAGTTTCTTCTGCCACTGAGGAGAGTTTAATATCTCTTGCATAAAATGCTAGGAGAAGGGAATTAACTTGTGAATAGGATAAAAGAGACTTGCTGCATTAGATAATGGGCAAAGCTTTAGGAAGTCACTTGTTTAGATGAAAAGTCACAGAATCCCCCAGCCAGCATGGCCACTGTCCATGTTTACTGGAAGCAATAGCCCAGAAAAGTAGCAAAACTCTGCTTACTGTGTTCCTAACAGTGTAATTTTACCTAGGTCTACTCCAAAGTAAGTCCCTTGAGTTTAGTGGGACATCCATGTAATCATTCATGGGACTGCAACTTAAACCCCACAGGCGACATTCACACATATTTTTTTTAAAAAAAATGGTTAGCCTTACTCCCACTGTACAGTTATGTCAGGTTCATACCATTTCACACTTTGTTTGCATTCTTACTTCTGTTTCAAAATCTGCTAAGCTACTGCTAAATAAGGTCATCTGATATGTAGATGACCTTACGGATGGAGGGGGTTGATCTTGGGCTTTTTCAATGATGGCACCCTTTCTTCAGAATGCCTTCCCCAGGGTGATGTAACTTATGAGTTTAGTATAAATTCATCTGTAATTTGCAATTGTAAAGCACTTTTCCAGGAACTATTAGATTGCTTGAATAGTGTTAAAGTAATTTTGATCTGTTTTAATTGCTTGCTTTTAACTGATAGAGCCATTTCTTCTTACCTGGTTGTGTGATATCATCTCATATGCATAACCCAGTGGCATCACTGCGGTGTGTGTATGCGGGGGTGGTGGTGGCTTGCACTGGGCCTCATGGGTAGGCAATGGAAAAACCCCTCTGAACAAATCTTGCCAAGAAAACTCTGTGGGCTTTATCAGTTTCGTCTTTAAAAAGATAATAAAGCGCAAATAAACCATCCCGAAAATAAAGCGAAAATAGAGCTTGATCACATAAATAAATTTCACACGTAATTAGAATAAATGCAAAATAACGCGAAAAGTGATAAAAAGGTGTTTTTACATTTCATACAGAAGTGTAAGAAATCTGTAAATGTACTGGAAATAGTATACTTGCACATGTGCAGAAAGAGAAAGCAGAGAGGCTCATGTCTGCCTGGCATGTTTGTCACCCAAGCAAAAGAGCAAGTAAAAGGGTTATTGTGTGAATAAACCAAATTTGACTTTCACACTAGAGTAAATGTGGGATTCCGGGCAAGATGGCGCCGAGAGGAGAGGCGGGTGTTTGAGCTCCGCAACCTGGTCTCCTAACAGGGCGGTTCTTGGAGGAACGGGGACAATACCAACCCATCCATAGCTCTCCTGATAAGGAGACCTAACTAAACAGCTTGAAGTGGGTCCTGAGGAGGAGTGAGGGACTTGCCAGGCACGCGGCTGACAAGGGAAACCCAAACCCCAAAGGACCGAAGAGCTGAAGCCTCCCGCCCCTGTCTCTCTACACGGGGAGAACAACTGACGCCCTAATGCCTCACTAAATAGAAAGATAAAGCTGAGGAAAGATTTACTGAAAGTGGTCTGTTGCCACTCTACCAGAAGAGTTTCCAACAAAAAGCTTGAAATATGAGACTCTTAATAAGAAACAGGAAGTAAAATAAAGAATTATGGGAACTTTTACAGCCCAAAGGTACTGTACCTTTAAAAACAGATATTAGCAGCTTGAGCTGCAGCTGCAATCGAAGCGTGGGCAGTGACATCTTAAATATTGAGCCCTTAAGACTGTAAGTAGAGGAGAGAGAAAAGAGAACAGAAGAAATTAAACGACAGGGAGAGAAAGAAGCTTGGAGTGGTGGAAGGAGAAAGAAAGGGTGAAGGATACCTCAAGGGGGAAGAAAAGGAGAAGGTTACTTGGCAGTAGAGAGAAGAAGAGGGAAAGAGAGAAGGAGAGAGAGGCAATAACAACGGAGCTACAGAAACGGAAAGGAAAGGGAAAATGGAAACAGTGGAACTGAATTAGAAGGGACGAAGAGATAAAGGTATCTTGAGAAACTGAGCAAGGAAAGGACTGTGTTTGCCTTTACTGTGCCCTTAATTCTAAGACCCAACATCCCCCCTTAACTGGAAAAGACTTGGTTTTGCCCTTACTGGGCCTTTAAGGTGGAACTCTGAGACTTAATATCTCCCACCACTAGAAAGGACTATCCCTAGCCTTTACTGTGCCTTTAAGGTGGAATTTTTGAGATCCAATATTTTTCACCACTGAAAAGAATTCTGTTTGTCTTCATTGTGCCTTTAAAATGGAAATTTATGACCCAACATTCCCTGCAACTGGAAAAGACTTTATTTGTCTTTATTGTGTCTCTAAAGTGGAACTCTAAGATTTAATATTCTCC
>CM034706.1:245406140-245417468 GCA_020142125.1 Phrynosoma platyrhinos | reverse complement strand
TGGAGTATTAGCTACTCCTCCTAATTTGGTGTCATCTGCAAATTTGAAGGCTTTCTTCTCATGCTGCAGCTTACATTTTTAAGACTTAAGCTAGTTTTATAGTACTACGGTTTTAGGGCTGAAATTTATAAGAGGGATTTAATAGCAGGAGTACAATTAATTAATACACTGTGAATTTAAATCTTAACCTTCTTTGACATAATCTGGCATCTTTCCTCCACTTACATAGAATTCTCACTCCATTCCTCCCTGTTAGGTTTGTCACAGATGCTGTAACTGGAGTCACAATAGTGACAATACTGTTCTTCTTCCCATCAAAAAGGCCAACACTTAAATGGTGGTTTGACTTGAAAGGTAAGTTGCTGTTCTACCAAACCTTGGACCCAGTTTGTCATCTGTGTTTTCTGTATAAATGACCATAAAACTAGGCTTCATCACACTCTGTGTATGAGGTTATTAGATTGCAACTTCCTGAACCATTCACCTATACAGAAGCTAACCATTTTCAACCAAGCAAACAGAAGAAAGAAAAGGGAGAGAGTATCACTACTGGTATGACCCAGAGCTTTGAAAAATTACTAGGATTGACAACAACACACAGAATACCATAGCCAACATGGCCATCCACTCTACCCACTGTGGATTCTGGCAGATGCAGTCCATGCAAATAGTATTTACAGATTTTGCCTTTTCTTAATAGGCAGAACTGTAAAGTGAATTATTTACCCCCTGACAAAAAGGTCCATCCCTCCACCCGCCTCATGTTATCCTGTACAGATGACACAGGCCATTAGTCCTGGGCTGGAATCATCTTAACCAGATGCTGGCAGTTCCAAACCAATCCCAGTCCCAAAGGGCCTTAACCCCGGACATATAGACCTGCTGTTTGGAGCAGAGTTTCCCTGGAATTCCACAGAGACAGCTGGCACACCACATGGCCCCTTGAACCATGTGTCCTGCCTGGCTCCGTGGTCATGTCTTCTCAGAAGACCCTTGTCGGGACTTGTGACATTGGATGAGGGCATCATGGGTGTAGCCAGGTGTCCCATTTCCACCCTCATGGGCTTCAATGGGGGTCTTCTGAGGAGATGTGGCTGTGGAGGCAGGTATAAGGTACATGGCATAGTGACAGGCAGGCATGTAAACATCTGCCCATTGCCATGCAGGCCAGGGCACTGACCTGCCTATCTGCTATACTGTCCGCCTGCTTAGGCCATAGTTTGTAAAACATTGATGTTTCAATTTTAAGAGATTACTCCCCTGTGAAAATTCATAGATTGCCTTATCACAATCTATTGCTTTCTCCTTCCTTTCATTCTGATGGAGCCTCTCCTGCCTGTACCAACTAAGTGCTTCAGGGGCAGGACCAACGTGCTCATAGATAGCTAAATAGAATTCAGTTAAATTCTATTTACATTTTTGCAGATGCTGTGATTTGACTTATTTTTTATATAAGTCATATATAAGCCAACCAAATGTTGTTGAGTTTAGTAATGACAAGGAGTAATTCTATCCTTAGCCTTAATTGTTAATAAGACCCTTCCTGTGTAACAGGATGTCTTGTTTTGCAAAAATCCATTTACAAGGGATGAGACCTGAATCCTTCTTTGCCATAAATCTCATAATATTTGAGCTGCGAGTAGAAAATTAACACTGCAAAGTCAAAGTGCAAAGGAAGTGCAAAGCCGAAGTGCAAAGTGCTAAAGGAAATGGGGGGGGGGGGGAAATCCCCACTTGATGTGTCAAGATACATTTTTCAAGTGAAGAATGGCTTCATGCACTGAGTTGTGAAACTCACTTCACAAAAATACCTAATTTACATACTGACTAAGGCAGATATGTAATCTAATGCGGCAGTTCCCCAAGTCTGGCTTTCCAGACTTCACTTTTAAGAATTTCATTTATTGACTACTCTGGCTGGGACCTCTGGGAGCTGTGGTACAAAATATCTGAAGAACCAAAGTTTGAAAATGACTGGTGTAATTCCAAGGTGGAAAAATGGATGGGAATGGAGACAGCCCATGGGATGTAGGACTAGTATTGATCCCCTGTGTCTGGAGTCAGGAAAGAATGTATCCTGGACTAAATTAGGCCTGCAAAAGATAATGGGTCTCATGTGATAAAGCAAAAGTTTATTGATTTATTGAGTAGATTAGCCAAAGCCCTGATATGGTGTATTCCCACCTTATGTTTGCAATGCTTGCTTTGAGTGGGTGACTTCCAGGGCTGGGAGCCACACAGTTCCTCCCTATACTCAATTTGGAGCAAAAATATATAGCATTTTATGTTTATTAATGTAATTTTTTTAGGGTGGTCACGTTACAGCTCATGGGTTGCATGGTGAAAAGGGGATGCTGTACGTCTTTAAGGTGCTTCATTGGCTATTTCATGTCATTTTGAATCTCTCTGTCTGTGTTTTAGGCCCAGGAAGGTCATGTCTCGAAATCAGAAGTGAAAATTGCATCTGGTTTAGGGGCATGGGGAAGATCCATTGGCCTTCATGGGGAAGATATCCCGGGGGGGGGGTATCCAAAATGTCCAGTTGCCCGCTTTAGGTTTCTTGAGGGTGTGATTGGCTATTTTTGGGTCCTTTTTTGGCTTTTGAACCCACCTTGGAATTAGATAGAAGTGCCCTGTGTCTGAGTATGGGAGCAGCTGTGTTTCTCCAAGGTTCTGGGAGATGGTGGACCCATACCCCTTGGAAGTTGTTCACCCTGGCTTTAAAATAAGGCTTTTCTTTAAAATAACTTCACATACATTTTTTTTACAAGTAGATGAGTGCTTTCAGGAAAGTTCCAGGAGGGTGAATCTCCTTGTAAACCTGATGCATGCATCTTCCCTTTTAAAGGAAAAAAATGTCATATTAAAGATAAAACACTACATTTTTGTAGCAGTTGTAGCAGAGGAACAGAGATTGGTCGAAATGGAGATAGCCCATGGGTTGCATGCATGATATACAGCCCTGCTATATTGAACTATTTCTTCAGCACTGTTTCAGTGGAAAGGTTCCTCTATTCTTATCTCTGTTTAAGACTCTATTTGGGCAACACATGGCTGCTCTCACTACAGTGCACCAGTGCCTGGGAAACTGCACTCACTTTTTTCTGATCAAAGAACAGACCCTTGTTCAGCATCTAGATATGAAGTGATCTACATGGGGATTAGAAGGAGGGGTGGAGGCGTTAATGGTGAAATGTAGGTAGGAAGGAGGATGTGTGAATATGACTGTACATGCATGTATCTGTACATGCATGAGCATCATATATGAAACTCGGGGCCAAAAATATTTGCCCTTCTCTTGTTTAGCTGATGTGTTAGAGAAGTTGACCCTCTGTTCTTTTTCTTGTTTTTTATCTAAATGTAAGTACACTATATATCTGTTTCTGGTGCTTTCAAAACAATCTGCAGTATTGCAGCTAACATCTTCTATTATAGCAGACTAACAATTTGTGCAATACCTCATGTTCAGCCTTGATACACAACAAACATCATGTCTGCTTTCATGTTTACACATCTGGCTCTCATCATAAAATGTCATAAACTGATTTCAACAATAGAAGATAGACTCTTAAACCAGGAAGTCTTATTAGCAGATGGATTCTTTGGTTTACAGAAGCTAATTTTGTTTAATTAAAAAAAACTCCTTTTAAAAAATTCTCAAAAGTAACTATTATAACTTTAGTTATATATGTTTCCTCTTATATATAAAAATGAACATCCAGAACATCTGGAAAAATAATGTGGATTTCAGTCTTTAGGCTAGGATCCCAAATGTTGTTAATCCCTCTCATTCTGTGTCACAAACTTCTTTTGTTTAGCACCAAACACTGAGAATGAACCCTTACTATCTTGGAGAAAAGCCCAAGAAAGTGTTCCCTGGAATATAATCCTGTTGCTTGGAGGAGGTTTTGCCATGGCGAAAGGATGTGAGGTACGTCTCTTGGAATGCCCAGCATTTCCTAAGGCTAGAGGTGGGGTACAACATGTTAAAATACAAAACACAATTAAAAACACATAAATCCACAGTTAAAATACAATACAGTTGGCCCTCCGTTTTCGCGGGGGATCCGTTCCGGGATCCACCCCCACCACCAAAACAGAGACTCGCCAATATTCAAGCCCCATAGGCTTGAATGGGGGCACCCCCATGGGCGTGCACAGGGGCATGCCCCATTGAGCTTAATGGAGGTCTCCCAGATTGCGGATCTCAAGTCTGTGAGAACGGAGAGGCAACTGTACTACAAAATTAGTGTTAATGGATATTTTAATTATATGTCATTTAATACTGTTTTATTGGGAGGGGGGATGTATTGAGAATTTGATGTATGTATCTTCTTTTATTGTAAGCCGCTTGGATTGATTTCATTAAGTGGGATATAAATAAATTTTATTATTATTATTATTATTATTATTATTATTATTATTATTATTATTATTAAAATTATTAAGGTGCACTCATAAGAGTTCATATACAGATTAAAAAGTCATGATTTAGAATTGACCAGATAGCCTTTCTGGAAGAGATATATCTTCAGTGCTGTTTTAAATTCAGTAGCTTATCGCACCACACTCTTAAAACGGGCTAGGTTGCTTTGCAAACATACGATGCTAGGACCACATTGCAAACATACGATGGCTAATGGAGCAAACTAAGGAATTCCAAAAGAATATCAGCATATGCTTTATAGACTATGGCAAAGCCCTTGACTGCATTCATTGATCATGAAAGGCTATGGAATGCACTTAAAGACATGGGAGTGCCAACATATCTGATAGTCCTGATGAGAAATCTGTATTCAGGACAAGAGGCTACTGTCAGAATAGAACATGGAGAAACAGAATGGTTCCCAATTGGCAAAGGAGTCAGAAAAGGCTGCATCCTATTACCCTATCTGTTCAACTTGTATGCAGAACACATTATAAGAAAAGCAGGCTTGGACACAGAAGGAGGAGGAGTGAAAATAGGAGAAAGCAATATCAACAATCTAAGATATGCAGATGACACCATAGTACTAGCAGAAAAACTCACAGTCCTGGAACACTTACTAAGGAAGATCAAAGAAGAAAGTGATAAGGCAGGCTTAATGTTGAATGTAAAGAAAACAAAAATAATGACCACTGAGGAACTTCACAAGTTCAAAGAAATAGAAATAGTAAAAGAATTTCCATACCTGGGGATCAAACATTGATAGAAATGGGGACAGCAGTCAGGAAGAAGACTAAGAATGGGGAAGGTGAAAGAACTAGAAAAGATTCTAAAATGCAAAGATCTACAACTCAGCACAAAAGTTAGAATCATACAAGTCATTGTATTCCCTATTACTATGTATGGATGTGAGAGCTGGACAGTTAAAATATGATAGGAAGAAAATAAATTCATTTGAGATACTGTGGTGCTGGAGAAGAGTGCTGAAGATCCCATGGACAGCCAAAAGGACAAACATGTGGGTCCTAGAGCAGATCAAACCTCACTGGAAGCCAAGATGACCAAACTGAGGCTGTAGTACTTCGGACACATCATGAGAGGAGAGGACACTTTGGAAAAAACAATAATGCTGGAGAAGGTGGCGGGAAGTAGGAAGAGAGGAAAGCAAAGCAAAAGCAAAGCAGCTTCATTTATATACCGCTTCATATCGCGCTATGGGATATCTAAGCAGTTTACAACTGTAAGCTCATTGGCCTCGCGCTATGGGATATCTAAGTAGTTTACAACTGTAAGCACATGCTAGATGGATGGACTCTTTTAAGGAGGCCATGGGTTTTATGGGTTTTTCAGGAATTAAGCAGAGCAATGGATGACAGAGGGTCTTGGAGATGTCTCATCCATAGGGCCGCCATGAGTCGAGATCGACTCGAGGTTGCTTTAACTGCTCTGACTGCCTCCTGTTGCATTTTGGGGTTTGTAGTTCAGTTTGTAGTTAAAGGCTCTCTGGCTGAATAGTCTAAATGTCCCTTCCTAAACTACAAGTTCCAGAATGCAACAGGAGGCAGCCAGAGCAGTTAAAGCAACCAAGCCCCATTTTAAGAATGTAGAGCGATAGTCTCCTTAGTCAATGTTTTCACCTGCTGTATGCCCTCTGGCAGGTAATTCCACAGTCTGGGGCTAGCAAACAAAAACCTCCTCTGGGAAACCATTGCCAGTCTAGTCCTGGCTGGTTGGAGCAAACATTTCCCAGAGGACCTGAGTATACAGGGTGGGTTGTACAGAAGAAGGGGATCCTGTAGGTAACCTGGACCTAAGCCCTGAAGGACATTAAAGGTAATAATCAACACTTTATACTTTGCCCAGAAACTAATTGGCAGCCAGTGGAGTGCTTTTAAGATCGGTGTAATGTGTAATCTAATCAGTGCTGGATGTACCCATAATCAGTTTGACTTCCTTAATCTGAACCTTAATGCCCACAGGCTTAAATCCAGTTGGTAGTACAGGTACCAGTTAGGGTAGATCTATTAGATTAATGGAAACTTGGTAAATTAACACTTAAGTTCCATTGATTCAGGGCCTTTGCAGACTGCCAGAAATAGTGCAAACTGAGTCCACTTTAAGAGTTAGGGTTAGTGCTAGGGAATCATGGGAATTGTTGTTTTTTTCTGAGACATTGAGCCTTCTCTGTCAGAGAGCCCTGGTGCCACAATAAAATACAGTTCCCATGATTCCCTAACCCTAACCCTTAAAGTGGACTCAATTTGCACTATTTCTAGCAGTCTGCAAAGGCCCTCAGTGGATCTACTCATTTTGAGATTAATGATTACATTTAGGCTTGCATGTATTTTTTTTTTAAAAAAGGTCATAAATGGCCCCAGTCCAGATCAAGAAGAGCTTTTTTTTTTTTTTTTAAATCTCCCCCTGTCAACCCCTTCAGCTGTATTGACTGTGGAATATGTCAATAGCAGTTCCCTCTTAAGTATGTGGTATTAAAGAGTGTGCAGTGTGTGGCCTGTTAAACCCTTCTGTTTTTACCTTGGGTCCAATGTAGATTAACCACCCATTGCTCTTTTTCAAACACACACACACATTTCTATTGTCCAAAGTGGAAGCCTAAGGGACTAAAACAATAATGTCCAAAGTGGAAGAACCAACATGGGATTGGTCTGCCCATGTTCACATGCTGAAGTGACCTTGTGAAAAGCCGTAGTGTAGTGAATTCACTGTTCTTTATTCTAGAAAATGTTACACAAATAGCTTTTTAAAAGGATGTGGCAATGATATTGATATCTTCACAAGTCCAAATTCCCTCTGTGAAAACTGTGGAGAAAGTTGTCTTGTGTTGACACTTTAGCTTCAAGAATAGCCATAGAATTTGTGAAATACTTGCATGTTTCAGAGGACAAATGTTCTGTAGTCCATCTAGATGAACAAACTGTCCCAAAATAATGTCTCTAGCCCTTGGTTGTTTGACCATCTGCAGCATTCTGCTAGTAGTAAGGAAAGTTTTTCCATATTAGGTACAGGAAAGGTGGAAGATCTGTTCCTAATTTATAATCTTGTGACAAGAGGTGAAAGAA
Organism: Phrynosoma platyrhinos; assembly: GCA_020142125.1. Classification (NCBI taxonomy): domain Eukaryota; kingdom Metazoa; phylum Chordata; class Lepidosauria; order Squamata; family Phrynosomatidae; genus Phrynosoma; species Phrynosoma platyrhinos. Next base: position 245,409,962 of record CM034706.1, on the reverse strand, counting down.
GTGAACAAAATTAAGTCATCATAGAATCTCTTACACAACCTTCTAGATTTTCTTCCTTGCTACAGGAATCTGGCTTATCCATTTGGATTGGAGGTCGCCTTGACCCATTGGAGAACCTTCCTCCTGCTGTGGCTGTCATTCTCATCACAATCGTCATTGCGTTGTTCACAGAATTTGCTAGTAACACAGCCACCATCATCATCTTCCTACCTGTCCTGGCAGAACTGGTAAGGGACATGAGTTTATTTTGCCAATACTCCACAAGCATCCAGGATGTTCCAAACAGTATTTTGTTTCCTTACTGCTTTCTGATACTAATCCTACTATAACACATAGAGTAGCATAATTTTGTTAAGCAGTAATTAAATCCAATGGATGATGACTTACACAATGGATTAGTAATTGAACTTCTAGTTAGGTTTGTCAGGATTAGCTGGGTTCTGTCCTCTGACTGATGATTATCTGTACTTGTATTTTTTAAAGAATACTTATATGTATTTTACTTCTTTTATGTGTTTTGTTATTGTATGTAATATTTTGTATGTATGTAATATTTTGTATGTTATTGTATGTAATATTTTTGTTGTTCTTATGCTGGTCAGAGGGGCGGGGTATAAATTATTATTATTATTATTATTATTATTATTATTATTATTATTATTATGGTTTGTGACTTTAATAAATATTTATCTATCTGATAAGGGACATTACCAGTATACCTTTCAACCACCACCAGCAGCTCAACTGCACCAGTATCAGCCTATCTTTTCATAACTGAGGTTGATGCTGGTTCAGACGTAAAATCAGATTTGCATTTAATTTTTTTTCTGCAACCTGTCCTGTATCAACAACTATACGTGACATAATGTAAAGAAAGGAGGGGCTCAAAAATCCTTTTTAAGTGCATATCTGGAAAACATGATCAGGCTCACAGCTGTAAGCCAGTAGTCAGCACTAGTCTCCATATGTGCTACTTTCAGTTAATGCTTTCATCTCCTTTGACCTGCTCAGTTGTCATAAATAACAAAATAAAATTAAATTTGGTGGAAGCATTTACAAAACCTATGCAGACATTTTCTATTCTTTTTTGGAATGTTGTCTGGCATCTACAATTCAGTAAATAAATGTGATCAATTCTCCTTCCCCCCCTTTTTTTGTTCCTTCAAGGCTATTCGTTTGAAAGTGAATCCTCTCTACTTAATGATACCAGGAACCATAGGATGCTCCTTTGCCTTCATGCTTCCAGTTTCTACCCCACCAAATTCAATTGCCTTTGCTTCAGGGCACTTGATGGTCAAAGATATGGTAAGTTGTCAGCATACCATGAAACTGCAGTTACAGTGGCCCCTTGGCATCCACTGGGGTTTGGTTCCAGGACACACACACACACTGTGGATACCAAAATCCATAGATGATCAAGTCTCATTCAATACAATGGCGTAGTAAGATGAAATCTCCTATATAAAATGGCAAAAGCAAGATTTGATTTTTGAAATTTATTTATTTTTAAAAAGTTTTCAAGCTGTAGATTTGTGACAAGGAATCCATGGATGCGGAGGGCTGACTGTAATTTGCAGCATCAAATTATTCCTATTCCTAGGAATAAGAATAAACCACAATTATTCCAGTTTCACTTCCATACTGTTTATCATATGAAACTCAAAGTGGTTTACAAGGAATAATCCAAGCATGGCTACAGCATCACTGTAGTTAAGAGTCAGTGTGGGCTAGTGGTTTGTGTGTTGGACTAGAACTTTGGGAGGCTAGGGTTAAAATCTGAGCTCAGCCATAGCAATCTACTGGGTGACTTTGGGCACCTGAAACTCTTTCAGCCTTAGAGGAAGGCAGTAGCAAACCTCCTTTGAACAAATCTTGCTAAGAAAATTCTATGATAGGGTTGCTGTAAGTTGGAGCTGACTTGTAGACACATAACAACAGTATTATATGTGAGTTTGCCTAAGGCAGGTCTGGCAGCCATGGAAGGACTGGGGACAATTTCTTCCCTATCACTTCTGACAAAATGGTAGTACAGTAGCAATTGTTAACCCATTTCAGTGTTATATGATAAACAATTGACACAAGAATAATAACTATCCCTGCTGTAATGCCAAAATTCTTGGCTTCTCCACAAAAACTGGTTTGGCGGCTAAAACAAAGTGTGGTGCTCCCATGCCTTGTTTTAGCTGAGAATAATGCTCCCCTGGGAAGCTTCCAGAAGTGTGATTTTTATGAGTGTGAGGGACTTTTTCCCCAATTGGGACTGGGGCAAGGATGTTCTAGAGCTTGCCAAAACTCTATGGCTTGTAAAAAGAAATTGTAGGCAAGACGGTTCCCACCTGTACCTATTTGTTTATGACACATTGAAAGCAGTGGATGTTTCTGGCTTTATTAATGAATGTTCAATAACTGGCTATTTGGAACTTTAATAATAATTTAGATATAATAGGATAACTGAACATGCTCTCTTACAGATTTTTTTTTTATATATTGGAACAATCAGCTAAGAAGAGGGGAATTTGGTTAGGGAAGTGACACTAATAATTTTTAATCTGTCCTTTCTGTGTGGTTTTCCTAGTCTCAATACCTGCTTTCTGAAACTTCTGTATATGAAAAATATTTATGTAGGGAAAATATACAGATACGTACATGGTATTTGTGACTTTCACCAGTGGGGCAAAAAGCAGCTTCAGGGGGGAACTGGGTCAGGGAAGTAGCAAGGGGCAGAAAAGTTTTAATCTATTCTATCTATACAGTTTTGCTCAGTCTCAGTACTCTCCTTTGGAATCCCTTATTTGCTCTATTGAGATAGCTACATATGTGTGATTTTCCCCAGTAGGGTACATAGCAGCTTCAGGGGAGTAGATACAGAGAGCACAAATGCATGGGGAAGTGCCACTTCCCCTTCAAAACTATTTCCTTGGACTGTTCGCATGCATGTAAATGTGGAGAATCAAGTGTACTTGAACTTTCAAAAAGCTTTGAACAAAGTGTCTGGCTGCAGGTTCTTGGTTACACTTTAGCAGTCATGGGAAAAGAAGACAGGTCTTCTTATTGATGTATAGCTAGTTAAAGAATAGGAGGCAGCCATTCAGAATGGTTGGAAAGTTCTCAAACTGGAAAGATGAAATGGCAAAGATCTGTATTAGAGTTGTAGCTTTTTATCTTGCTCATAAGTGTTCTGGTGGTAGGACTGATGACACCAGATAGTCTGAAGTGGTTAAAAAGAAAATTGATTGTGAAAATCTCCAGAAGAATCTTTTTAAATTGAGCAAATGGGTAAGAAAATTGCAAATGCAGTTCAGTGTAAGCAGAGTTTAGGAAAGTTGTTATATATAACTTGGAAATGTTATGTTTGTGAGCGCGTGCCTTCAAGTCATATGTCAACTTATGGTGATCCCATGAATTTCATAGGGTTTTCTTAGGCAAGAAACACTCAGAGATGATTTTGTCAGTTTTTTCCTCTGAAATACAGCTTACAGCACCTGGTATTTGTTGGTGGTCACACAGACACACACTCACACATGGCTGGAAGATTGTAAGAGCTGTAGTATGAAAAAGTAACTTGTGAGCTCTAAATGTTAGTATAAATGATTAGAAAGGGTCATGGACTTTAGTAGGATAACATTCTATGAACCAGTCTTCATGGTGCTTGAATCTGGCAAGAAAATAGTTGATTGGATGAGAACACTATGCACTTTCAGAGTGGCTCTGCTGTTCCAGTAACATCCCTTTTGTATGCAGCCTGAGCAGACAGCTTCTTAAACAGATCTGCCTCATGGTTTGAAGAGGTCAATCTGGCTTCAGAATGGCTCAGTCATCATA
>CM034706.1:245375469-245400237 GCA_020142125.1 Phrynosoma platyrhinos | reverse complement strand
TTTTATTTCTATTACTGTATGTCCCATGTTGCTTTTTCCTTGACAAAGCAGGGGCAGGGAAGAGTATTTGAAGCTGATTTACTAGGGAGGGAAAAGTCAGAGATAGATAAAATTTGGCCCTAGGGCTGCATGAAGCGCACAGGTTTGTTTTTGATGCATCCTACCCCAGACTCTGTAGGCAGTCTCTCCCTCCCCCCCCAGCAAAGCAGTAGTGAATTCCTGTGCTGGAATCTTCCAAAAGCAGTGAATCTCCTATTAAATAGGTCAGAGCTTGCTATTAGAACTATGACGGTGATGTTCTGTTAAGACATCTGAATGTCTTTGGAATAGCAGGATGAAATATGCTTTGATTGTTAAAATAGAAGCATGTAGGTTTTGGTGTAGACGTAGAGGCAATCTTGGTTGAATGCATGAGGAGTGGTGGGGAACAGGGGGCTGATCCCCATTCATACATACACAAGAGTCAATTTCTTACCATGGTGATGATTGGATTGGACTGGCAAAGTGGTCCATTATTTTGGTCATTGTAGGGGGTAGAAGAGAATACCAATAATGACATCCCCTCCCCCAAAGACATACACAGGTGTAAGATGGACCTACACTTGCATATGTCATGGACATGATGCCAACCTAGGTAAGTAAATAATATACAAAGTACAACAGATGGCAACACAAAAATCTTCATGTGTCAGCTCATTTTTCTCCTTGTATCTTCAGTGAGACTAACAGCCTGAATCCATCCATTTTTACTCAGTTACTCAAGGAACACACAAAATATTGATAACAGAAACATTTAGTGATATTATTATTATTATTATTATTATTATTATTATTATTATTATTATGTATTTATACCCCACTCATCAGCCAAAAGGTCAGAGCGGCTTACAAATGATTAATTAGACATTTCCCTGCCCTCAGGCTTACAATCTAAAAAGACAAGACACAGAAGGAGAAGGGAATGGTGGTGGGGAAGGGGAATAAGTCCAGCAGTTCTTCTCTCCCTCTAAAGTCTGGACCAAGGCAGATGGACTAGAAAGTTACTAGGGAGGGAAAAGAAGCAAATTACACAATTTTGTCCCTTCAGTTAAGGGCCTAGAATAATTGCAACAATTGAACCATTAATAATCCAGTGCTGTTTCTCTCCAAACTCCAGTTTGATTCACTTGATCATATTTGATGGGCAGCTCTGCAGTGGAATAACAGCATCTGGCCATAGGGTGTCAGCATTGTTTCAGGCAGGTAGAAAATAAACTTCAGTTTCTAAACATTTCATTCACGTGCATGAGACATGCCAAAAAGTTGAGATCTTGTGTTAAATCAGGAAGGATTTATGCACAGTAGGTGAAGGCTACAGTTTGAAAATCAGTATTTTTCCACTCTCTATCTTTATATAAAAGTCCCCATGGGAAACCCTGATTAACATCTCCAAATTTCCACAGAAATCTTCCATATAAACATTTCCCTTACTCATCCGCCACACTGTGAATAAATCAATTCACATATATTGCATGCATCTACCAGTGTGTTTACTACTTTAACCTGCATGACTGATATCCTTTAGGGCATTTTTCTGGGGGAAATTCTAATCCTTGTCCAGTGTGTGTGTGTGTGTTTCCAATTTTTTTCTAAGGAATAGAATATTGTTCCATAACTAACAATGAAATAGTCTGGTTGGTAAAATGAGGCTCCAAGACTCCGTGTGGCTAGGGTTCCTGCCTGGAATATCTTACCCAGTCTTCAGAATAAGAGGGAGGGATGTCAGGAGAGTGCTACCTTGAAGTGTGTGTGTGTGTGTGTGTGTGAGAGAGAGAGAGACCCAGCAAGAAGCCAGACACACTCTGTACATGTTCAGAGTTAGCCTCTTCATTACTAAGCACTCATTGCTTAGTATCTATTGTGAGTTCCACTTGTTTCAGAGTCTGTCTTCAAAATAAAGTCCTGGAGCCCAGCTTTGTCAGAGCTTGCCTCTGACAAATCTCCTGTTCTTTTATTTGCCTTGAATGCAAATGTGAAGGGGGTGGAGAGAAAAAATAATTTACGTCCCAAACACTGTAAAGGAATTTGCTTTGAACAAGATGTTGCACGTACAAATATAAACATCAATTTGTTGCCCAAAAACATTCTTAATAAAGCTTCATAGTGGATGAGTGATCCCTAATTAGCTTTTAATAAATGCAAGAGGCAGCACCACTTGAATTTGACATCACACAGCTGGAATACACATTTAATAGGAGAATTGATTTTATAGAGACAAAGGCTTAGAACTTTATAGGCAGTTACACAAAACTGTATTAACAGAATAAAGGTAAAGGTAGTCCCTTGACATGAATGTCTAGTCGTAACCAACTGTACGGGGAGGTGCTCATCTCTGCTACTAAGCCAAAGAACCAGCATTGTCCAAAGACGAATCCAGTGGTGCATGACTGTACCAAACACTGTTACCTTCCCATGGAAGTGGTACCTATTTATCTACTTGCATTTGCATGCTTTCGAACTGCTAGGTTGGCAGAAGCTAGGACTAGTCATGGGAGCTCATTCCATCATGCAGTGCTTGGGCCTCATACTGCCAACCTTCTGATCTTCAGAACTGGCATCTTAACCACTAAGCCATCACATCCCACTATAAATGTAATACCCTTCCTTATTAAGTATCTAATCATAATACTCTTCTACAGCTTGGTTCAAATGGTCTCCTTCTTGCATCAGTCAATAGGGTCCAAAGAAGGGGGGGGGAAGGTTAGGGCAATAAGAGTCCCTTCACACTACACAGTTATAGTGCTTTGATTCCACTTTATCTGTCATGGTTCCATTCTATGAAATCATGTGATTTGTAGTTTAGGAAGGGGTATTTAGAATTGTTGGCCAAAAAGTTCTTGAGCCCAAACTGCAAACCCCAGAATTCCATAGGATACAATATAATCACATAGGACATAGATTAGTATATGTTACTTTAGATACAGAAAGGCAAACAACTGCTACTGTTAAAATGACATACATTACATGTTATCATAGTGAGAAAGGCTGTCATCTTCATTTCTCTCGCAGGCCCAAACCTATCAAAATGAATTTCACCAGGGATCAATGTAAGGTACCACAGGGAAAAAAAGATGCCCAAATATGAGATGGATGATATGTGGCCTGACAGCAGTACATGTATCTAGGGATCTTGGCAGTCCACAAACTAAGACAAATTTCAGTGTAATGTGGCAGTAAAAAACACCAATCCAGTGCCATTGTAGGCTGAATCAACAAAAGTATAGTGTCCAGATCAATAATAATAATAATAATAATAATAATAAATTTTATTTATAGCCCGCCCCTCTGCAGAGCAATCGGGGTGGGTTACAGCAATTAAAATACATTAGTTAAAACATTCACTTGCCCATCCAACCCTCCCACCCTTAAAACAGAATTAAACTAATTATAAATTAAAATAAGGGAAATAATAGTATCATAGTGACTGTTGTTTAGCCTTTGGCTATTAGCCTGTGGGGATTCCACAGTGGTCAATACTGTCCCCTATGCTTTTCAACATCATTTGAGAAAGGTAATCTGGAGCTTTGGAATTGGGTGTCATCAGTATGGTGGTGGTTGGTGTTGACCAATAAAGCCCCAAACTTGTCCTTACTTGGGGCAAAGATGTCTGAGTGAGCCAGCATGGCATAGCAGTTTGAGTGTTGGGCTATGACTAGAATCAGGGTCTGAATCCTGGCTCAGCTAGGTAAACCCACTGGGTGACCTTGGGCAAGTCACACTCAGCCTCAGAGGATGACAATGGCAAACCCCTTCTGAAGAAACTTCCCAAGAAAACTCCATGATAGGTTTGTCTTAGGATCCCCATAAGTTGGAAATAACTTGAAGGCACACCACCACAACAACAATATCTGAAAGTCCACCTCCTCTCACATGAGCATGGCAGAAATTTGAGATCTGCCCCATCTCCTTTAAACTTCTGATGGTTAGCCAAAACAGTCCTGTTCTGCGTAGCATAGAATCATAGAAACATAGAATCATAGAATCATAGAGTTGAAAGAGACCACAAGGGCCATCCAGTCCAACCCCCTGCCATGCAGGAACTCCCAATCAAAGCATCCCTGACAGATAGCCATAGTGTTTGAAATTTCCATTTTAACTGTTTCATAGATAGATAGATAGATAGATAGAGAATTTAAAAATAAATAAATCAATTATTCTATCACTATCTCACCACCAATTAGCATCTATTAATTCTTCCTTCCACCACAACCCTTTAACAACATTGGTTCTATAGCTAACGTAAATCAATTAATATACCTAATCTACCCCTCTGTTCAGAATATCTTAGTATCTAAATAGTCTTCCCTAGTCTATTCCTACCCTCCTTCTCTAATATCTCTTCTCTCTTCATATTCCAAACTTGGTACTTCCTTTGTTACCCTTTATCCTCCCTATCCTCCCTATCACTTTTCCCCATCTCTTCCTATTCTTTCTTCCTATCTATCCTTCATTCTATCTTCTCCTTCTCAAACTTCTCCTACCTTCTTCTACCTTCTCCTTCCCTCTACCACTCCACCTACATTCTTGTACTTTGTCCTTACCCCATCACCTCTCATCATTTCCCCATCTCTCATCTCCCACCATCACTTACATGCACCTTCCTCTACATACCTCACCTTCTTAAAAAAAATTCCTTTCTTACTACATTCCCACCCTCACTTCTTCTTACTATTATCATTAACCCATGTGTGAATCATTTTAACTGTTTCAAAACTGGATTGTATGATTGTTTTTAAACTGCCTGTAGGAGTTCTAAAAGAGTACTTTAATGTGTGTGTTGTTTTTGTTTTTTATTTTTATCTTTGCATTGCTTTAATTGGTTTTTATTTGTTCATCACTTTGGGATTCCCTCAGAATGTGATGGGCTCTTCTTCTCTGGAAGATTTTTGAGAGATGGCCACCCTACAGGAGTACTTTAGCACTAGATTCCTGTTCTGGCTGGAGGCTGGAATAGATGGTCCTTGGTATTCCTTTCAGCACTGTGGTTTTGTGAATCCATGGTAAACCTTCACTGCCAAGAGCCTTATCTGATGACAGTAGTGGGAAATATCACTGGAGAGAAGCCGTACTTTGCTGTTATGTGAAATAAGCCTCAGAGACCCTAGGAAGTGTAAAAGTTACTATATGATCTTAAATCTGCCTAGAAAATCTACATGATGACAGTCTGTAAATGCCTGACCCTTTGTAGCATTAGAGAAGTCTCACATAAAAGCTTGGACTCAGACTTTTGCCACTACTGCTAGGCATGAACATGGAAAGGAAGAAAAGAAGGTGTGGGGCTTGTAAGTGAATTTTGGAAAGGAGCTTTTTGACCCCACTGCACTAACCTCATGGAATTGCAGAACATCTGAATTAGAATGAAATCCCCTCCCCCTTTTCTGATTTTATTAGTAGAAAGGTGGAATAATTCAGCCTACAGAGCCTAATCCTAGAAAGAGTGGAGAAAGTTGAGTCATACTGGACCGTACAACACCTTCTTGAGGAAAGTCTGTTGGGCTCAGACATACTGACAATGAAGGGATTTACATAAAGTTCATCACCATGCAGTGAGCTGGAGAGGACATGTGGTTATTTTACAACAAAGGAGCTTGCAACTCAGCCATTACTTTAGTCTGTGATAGCCTCCATGGCAAGGTTGATTATCACCCAGCTTTGCTTGCCACAGTGGCTGTTGGTGGCTCTATGTCATTGTGGTGGTGAATCCTCTCTGAGTTTTAGTCCATGTTTAAATGGGATAACTAAAGTGCTGGTTCATGGCTCCACTTACATTGGAGCCACCAGGCAACTTATAGCAACCACTTCATGTTTTCCCTTATCAGGGAAATAGGAGATAGTACTTTTGGGATTGGAAGATTCTGGGGTCAGAGAGGTTAACATTTCCAAGCTCAACTTTTGCTGGTCCTGCACAGTTTTCTTTTGTTTTCTGCATTAGTAAGGAAAATGTGAGGCCAGTGCTTCCACAGTTTTCTGCTTAAATGATCATTACTTTGCTATTGCTTTCATGGTACTCAGATTCTTACTTGTATCAGTTAGATGATGATCGTCATCATGATCTTGACCATGATTGTTTTAATGCAGTATATTCTGTGTTTTCATTGTTTTATAAAGACATACCTGCTTGCAAATATATGAGACCACCACCACCACCCATCTTAAAAAATATTTCTAGATTGTCTGGTCGAACACATTCATGAAGACCTCTGTGGTTCAAAGCAATATTCAGTTCATGGTTGATCAAAGCAGCTTCTTTCATTTAGCAAACAATTTATCTCAATAAAGAAATGATTGGGGTTAGTGAAAATGTTTCCTAGAACTCACCAGAAGAATAATTAGTATACTTCTGATGGATAATTTCTGAGGAGGCTCAACTACATTGAAGTCTTGGTTCTCTAGTTTAACTGATCATTTTTTGGAGGGGTCCACTCCCCCTAATCCAGTTTTTAGGCCTTTCTGGAGGCCATGTGTTCTCCTAAAGTTCTAGGTCTTGCAGTCTCCCATACTTGAAGCAGCAGCTAAACTTTTCACTCCCGCCCCCATTTTATCTTTAGGAAAAACAAATTGAGATTTAAGGTAAGATATTTTCAGAAGCCTGGTTTAATCTTCTGGCAGTTTGTGTCTTACAAATTGCAGCAGCTTCCTCTTTTTTGTTGATATGTGGGTGTGTGACTATGTGTTTTGAGAAAGACTAGTTCTATCTTTAAATTACTCTGTGGTTGGAAACTCAGTCATTTAGTGCAATCTCATCCCCATTACTCCTCTCTGAAGACTCATGACTACATTTTCTTTCTTGTTTTCAGACCCTCTGTTTCTTTATTCTGTTCCCTGCTCCACCTTTATTTTGACAATTGACAATCTCCTTCAAAGGGGTTTGGCATGGCAATAAGTGTCTTTTTGATTTAGAGCTTGGAAAAGTTACTTTTTTGAACTGCAGCTCCCAGAATCTCCCAGACAGAATGTCCAGTGCCCGTAGTCCAAAAGAGTTCCCAATCACCCTTCCTTCACCTTTGTCCCTGTGATCTAATGTGAGGATTAGGTTTTATACTTAGAAATTTACAGAAAATATATCTATATAGCACTTCATGATCAATTTTCCATAATATGAGTAATAGTCTGAATCTCACTGGTAATTTCTCTGTATACCCCCCCCCCGGCACTAACTTTTTCAATCAGCATTTTCAATTTATTGATCCAAGACTGATATATTTCAATCTTCTTCCTTTATGAAAATCAAATAATAAAAATTCTGCTATATATTTTTCAAGACTGGACTTATTCCATACTGATCATAACACATTACTTTTAACTTATTTTTTATAATCCTATTTAAAAAAATAACCACAAGTGAATAAATGCTCCCAGTCCCCAAATAAGCTGAAAATGCCTTTTAAAATGTTTCAAAGTTATAAATATGTGTTACTTGTTCCAGCAAAAAAGGATGACATGGCAAGTTATTACACTGGCCAAGTTCCTGAAAGGGCAGACTGAATACAAAGTTCCATACAGATGGAACTTGTTCCATCTCTCCCCACCCTGAATCACTGTTGCCTATGGGAGCCCACCCAAAAGTGCCATTTAGTAGCCAGTGGAGAGCAGGAGGTGGCAAAGAAGTATCTGGTTATTCCCTACAGGCAAATGGCAAATGGCACAATAACTAATGGCACAATGACAAAGCCATATTCTGGGACCTCCCATGGTCATCTAGATTATTTTTGTTATGTGCTTGGCTGCAGGGATACAGTGGGATGTGTCTCCACTATTCTGACAAAATTGCCATAGAAGGGAAGCCCTTGCTGTGGGAGGAAGTTGTGAATTCCTCCCTCTGCAATGCAATGCAATGCAATGCAATGCAATGCAAATAAAATAAAATAAAATAAAATAAAAATGCCAGGATGCCAACCATCCATTTTAAAAAAGTAACATTGGCCTCAAATGGGCCAAAAGGTTTGTGCCAGGACTGCGCTGCCACTGTTCATACCAGGACCATAGCAACTGCATGAACCCCAGTCTCGATCTTGAACTGGCTGCTGAAAAGGAGTGTTTTTTCCCTCACCCAGCTCTTCCAGGTTGGGGTGGGCTCAGCCGGCTTCTAGCCATGTTTGGGGCATGCATTATGTAAACCATAATGCCCCCATTGTGACCCAACAGCAGCCCTTTTGCTCCTTCTGTTTGAGGCCATTGTTTCAAAAAAGTAACACATTACATGCAAAACCGTTATTTGTAATATGTTACTTTCAAGTTCAGATCAAGTAATATTTTAGCCAAGATTCAGAAGCATGTTGACAGAGCATAAATCTCTACCAGCTTGTGTGTGCTGACAGGAGGGAGGGCTGAGGCTTATAGCTTGCCTCCACTTCCTCTTTAATATGCCAAAGCAGCCAAGGAGGTTATAGGCAAGCAAGAATGGCTCTGTAGTCCAAGACACTGATTGATGAAGAACTACACTTAGCTGCTCGTGCTCATCCAGTAGAGAAGGAACAACTTCTGTTAGTATACCCAACATATGGCGTGTTATATTTGGGCTCTCCATTTTTTCATATCTGGAGGCAGACATGTTCTTAATAGGTCACAATGACCTTTGGAACACCAGGAGAATTTCCCATGGGAAGGACATATAGATCCGAAGATATGTGAAGGACTCAGGTAATACTCAGCTTTTACCAAGATAAAAGCTGAATTGGTTTGCTCTGTCCTCTCCCACTGCAGAGTCTCTGAACATCCTTTTGCACTAGAAACAAAAGACAAAGGCAGTATGCCAATGTTTCCTATCTACCCCCTACCATTTTTCCAGTCAACTTCCCTATCCATCTATCCTGGGGTTGTTCTAAATCCAAAAACTGTTTTTGCTACTCTGACCTTACAGGCATCAGTCAATCTGGAATCCTATTGTCAATTCCTGGGAAGACCATCAGAAGACTTTTGCTGCAGTGCAAGATACCATACTTCTTGAGGTTAGGATCTCAAATATAAATATCAGTCTCAAACCCAACCTGTCCAAGGCTATAGTGTGCCCAGAGAGACTCATTGTGTCTCCTTCAGACCCTGTCTGAGCCACATCCCATTTTCCATGATCACCTCTTCAGGACAGGTAAACATCACTCCCTCTACATTCTTAAAACTCTGCAATTCAAATTACATACATCTATTTCAGATAGCTCTGAATGGTATGTCTGTTTGAATTACTATCATGTGTTTCATGTGTATCATGTGCACTTTGGTATATGCCTAGATAAAAATCTTCTTTATTCACTCAGACTTAAAGTCCTATTCAATTAGTACTGGTATAAATAGTTGGAAAAAATTCTCAAGTTACCCAGCCTCTCAGGAGCTTCCTTGAGCTAAACAATTCCCCAACTTTTCAAAGAGAAGCTGACATGGTTGGTGGAGACCCCCCAGCTTCTTTTGGTTAACACTTCTGCTCCAGTGTAAATTTGCTTCTTCTTCACTGGGTGCTCAAGGGCAGCTGAACACACCAGGGTGCAGGCCAGTGCTTGATAGGTGGCTAGAAAAATAGAGCCATTCCAGTAAAACCCCTGATTGTTTTTATGGAGTAAGGGACGATGATACTGCTCAGGTAGGTACAGGATGCCTCCTTGCACAATGTAATTCGAAGTATGTGTAGCAGTGTAACCAAGGATTGTGCTGTAAAATGTCACCAACAGGTTCCTAGCTGTTTCCTCCAGTGTCAGAGGTAGTATGCCTTTGATTATCAGCTACAGGGGAACATGAATGGGAGAATGTTATTGTTCTCATTTCCTGCATGTGGGCTTCCCATGGGCACAGGATTGTCTGCTGTGGTGGTTTGCAGTGAGGTTAACTGACAATTTATTTTAGACTTCAAGACAGAGGTTGCTACAGACAAGTTAGTGTCCAATCTGAGTTTCCCCAGCATGATGCACTCTTTAAAACCCTTTCTCTTCTAGCCCCCTTTGCAAGTGCCTTGGAATACATCAAAAGGTTCTTTCAGGTGCCTGCTTCCTCCCTCACTCTGCTATAGCCCGCATCTGCCCCAGGAAGAAAAGGTTTTACTTTGCTGGCCATCAAAGTTTGATGCTAAGAAGTAAACAAGGTCATAAAATAACATTCCTATAGCCCATCTGTTCTCCCATTTGATAACAGTTCCCTTCCAATTCCTTTCTCCTTCTTTATATCAATATATCACCACATCATTTATCACCCTTCCCTCATATCCTCTATTATGGCAGATCCAAAACCCTTTTGGATATGACAGGTGGGTACAGAATGCTGAAGAAGATGATCCCATATCTCTCTTGCTACTCTCATAGTTTCTCACACTCTGTGAAGAGAGCCACAGCTGAATAGAAGTGGCAGCTAACTGTAAAGCTATCAAATGACAAGCCTCCTCTTCTGTTTATCACTCCCCTGCTCCCAATTTGAAAAATATGCCCCTTTAAGGATCCTTTGAATGCAAAAGAGAGAACAATGCTGGGGCAATGAGCAATAGCAGAGGATGCACTCAAAAGAGGAAGAGGAAGAGCAGGTCATTATTCCAGTCCATCTTTGGTTTCTGAGCCAAAATGAAATCAGCAATTTTGAAAGAGTTTCCTAATGTGTAAAAATTGCATCAAATAGCAACACTATAATATTGATAACTAATACTGCCTGCTCATTCAGTACATATGCACTCCTTCCATGTGTTCTTGAGTCACTCAGTTGGGGAATTTAGGTTAGAACCTCTTAGCTCACAGATGGAACAAACATCTCAGCTAAATGCTTGCATAATTAACATGTGGAAAAACAACAATTCACTCCTAGGATGAATAGGACATGTCTTGATTGTGTAATGCTTTGCTGGGTCAGATCTACTTTTAAAATTTTAGTTATCTGACTTTTGATCATATTGCAGATTGCCACAATCTAACTTGAGACAGGACATGCTTTCAAGTAACCCACCCTGCTTTTTGGGGTTTGTACCCCTTTTTCCAGTCATAACATTCAATTAGACATGATCTTGATGTGCATGGGAGTTTATTTGTTATGCAAATACCAGGTAAGGAGAAATTTCAGCAGTCTCCATAACATGGATGAATAGGATCTTTAATTCTTATTCTGTTGGCCATGGCCCTGCATGTCCTCCAATGTCCTACTATTTGTATTTATATTTCAAGGAAGCCTCCTTTGGCACCCATGGTGTGAGGTATGCCATTTAAAAAAAAAACAACAACAACTGACAAATGTTACTTCTGAGTTCAGGTCAGGTCATATTTTGGCCTGGATTCAGAAGCAAGCTGACAAAAAGCATGGTGTCTGGTTATTTGTTCAGAATATTTACACTCCATCCTTCAGTCACAAAGGCTCCCAGAGTGGCTTTAACATGACACTTTCCAGTCCTCAGGTATACAATCTAACTATGAGACAGGACATGCAAAGAGAAGGGGATTGCAATGGGGAAAGGGATTAAATCCAGCAGATCCTGGCTGCTCTTCTCTTCCTTAGAGGCCAGATCAAATGGAAGTTGGAATGGAGCCAGGGCTTCTTCTTAGCGACTGGTAGTTAAAGTAGGACCATTGAGCTAAAACAGTAGCATGGGAGCTACATACCACAAATGTTTTAGCCTCCTGAAAAGAGAATGTGTTTAAATTCCTGGTCATTTCATCTGTCTTTTTCTGGAAAAGGTCTATAAAACATATGGACAATTTCCATGTGTGGATCCAGGGCACATTTTCTTCCCCCAGACCCCAAGGGGGCACTTACAGCTGTTATCCATTGAATTTTGGTGTCACAGGACAAGATCCTACATCACACTGCCTCTATTATCATATTTTTAATGAGGTGGTAGGGCTGCTGGCTGCTTTTCCAGGCATTTGACAGTGCATGAGGTCTGTCAGATGTGGCCACTGAGTTGCAGAGGTCCAGCTGGCTTTGTCCCAGCTACTCTTTAACACAAAGGGATAGAAGGAGGGCCTCTAGTCTTAGGCCAAGGCTGCTTCTTCTTCCATTGGTACCCAGAGCAATTGGAATGAGCCTGAACACACACACACAGCCACCTGTGTGGAACACTACTATTGTGTGCTAGGATGAACATTTTGAAGAGAGCCAGTGTGATGCAGTGGTTTGAGCATTGGACTATGACTCTGGATACCATGGTTCCAATTCCCACCTTGTCATGGAAGCCCCCTGGGTGAGCATGGGCATCCCACACACTCTCAACCTCAGAGGAAGGTAAAGGTATAGCCCCTCCAAATAAATTTTGCCAAGAAAAATCCATTATAGGTTTACCTTGGGGTTGTCATAAATCAGAAACAAATCGAAGACACACAGTAACAGCATGATGGATACTTCCTTCTTCAAGGCCCATAAAAGTGCATACATGGGTATAATGTATAACATCAACAGGTGTACCTTTCATACTACACCATTATAACACTCTAATGTTATCAGCACAGCCATGATTCCCTCATGAGGATTACAGCAAATATAAGGGTTCTAGATGTGCAGAATTTTCAATGGAGTTTTTCACATGGGGGAAATCCCGTGCGGAAATGGGGCTTTAAATTAAACAAAACCCACAAAAAAAAACCTGGTGTTTTTTCAGACGATGTCGCTGTTAAAAGGAGGTTAATCTGAATGGAAATTAAACAAAAATTGCTTCTTTTTACTTTCGGGATCTTCCAAAAGTAAAAAGAAGCACTTTTTGTCTAATTTCCATTTGGATTAACCTCCTTTTAACAGCGCTGGAGTTTATCACACGGAGAAATCCCGTTGATAAATTGCTTCCACTTTTGTGTTTTTTTCCTCTCACTTTAAAGTACCATTTCTGCACAGGGCTCCCCGTGTGATAAACTCCAGTGTCTGACTCTCTGGGGATGCTAGAAATTTGGAGAATATAGGAAAATTGAATTGAGGAGGCAAAATTCTCAGTTGAAAGGGTAATGCCCTTCTTTTGATCCCCCCTGAATGACACCTCTGAACCAGAGCTATAAACACAATTATAAATTATGCTTGTTGAGTTTGCTAATATCCCCAGCAATGAGTTGGCCTTTTTCACTGCTAGGGTATGCTGTGCTCATGTTTTAAGGAAGCACTGAGTTTCCAGTATCAGAAACACAACACAACACAGCAAAGCTCTTTAGCAAATGTAAACATTAGTTGAAGATCAGCTGACTGAATTCATCACCAAGATGCAGTGGTTATTCACAGTGACCAATCCTTTCTAATATCTAGGGGTATTTAAACAGGAGTCATCAGCACATGTCTACAGTCTATGAGAGACTCTTTAAGAGAGATAACTACAACTATATGCATCCTCTTTGGGTATATTGTGGTGTGGGGAAGGAGTGAACAAAGGGGAGAACATGTTACAAATTGTCCTTTAGGGCTTACAGGCAGATCTGATTTCATTACTTCACTTCACTTACCGTGAATCTGACCCATTTCTGTGTTAATACACGCATCAATCTTTTCTCAGAACTTTCTTGGTTCTGTAGCATTTTGCTGGAGTTTTACCCAAGGCCTCCCTTCCCTCAGCATACAAAAACAAGATGAAGATTTACAGAACTGCTGACTACTTACGAAGGCACTTGAGGCAACTTCATAAGACTAGGTATGTAGGATTTTTCTCTTTTTCTCTTAATTATTTACATTTCTGTGCTTAGGAAAAGGAGAGGAAGATGAGGCTGACAATGAGAATTGTTGCTCAGAAGAATCTACAGATTAAATAATCTACAGATCTAAAGAGCCAACAAATTGTACATTAACTATTTGGCTCTTTATCCAAAATATTTTTTAAATTTTTTGAGCAACCATTTCTTGCTTTTTGTTCATTCCTAAAGATTAGGTCACAAGACTGAATCAGACATAACTCCAGTGAGATGAACTGGGCTAAGGGGCTTTTGTGCTTAGTTGCAAATCCTCTTTGCTGCATTTCTAAAAATAATAACAATTTTTTTTAAAAAAAGATCCATATTACAGAAACCAAATTGTGTTTTATATCTATAAAACAAAACACTTATTGTCTTACATCTATCAAACTTCCTGGGTAACTGAAATTGAGTTCTGCAAGTATGAGAATGTTAGGTATTACCAAAGGTGAGGTAAATAGTCTATGAAATGTGTTTGTATGAACATAATAAGGTCTTTTAAATTTAAACTACCTTGGGAAATGACAATGAAAACAGAGGAATCATTGCAAACCTGATTTTGAAGTTTATCCTGGAGGATGATAAATTAAAGAAAGGTGAATCTGAGATGATAATCAAGGTACAAAAGGAATGCAAGAGAAGGGGTCTTGTGGAGTGAGTAAGAAATGGGTTTTTCATACATTCATGTGTTGGTTTTTTTCTCCACAATGCTCAAAAGAGGATTGCTTTCACACTGCACAACTATAATACTATTATTCCATTTTAACTGCCATTACACTTCCTATGAAATTTTAGAGCTCTGTGTCTGTGATACTGAATACTCAACTCTAAACTATGGATATGAGGACGTCACTGGATGTTTCCATGGCAGTTAATGTGAAATCATGGTGCTATTATTGTAAAGTGTGAAAGGGCCTCAAGATGGTGATTATGGAGTAAAACCATGGACTGGATTTTCACCTTTTTTCTGGTAAGGCTTTTATTTTAATCATGTAATATAAATCCAAATACTGTTTTAAAATTAACTAGATTTTTTTTTTTAAAAAAACCTCCTTTCCAATTAGTGTTTTGTGTTAGATAAATAGACTGGAATGCCTAAAGGCTTTTGCTCAGAAAAGTTCAAGAACACTCTGAAAATGTAATAGCTAATATCTAACATTACTAGATGATTATCATAGAATCATAGAATCATAGAGTTGGAAGAGACCACAGGGCCATCCAGTCCAACCCCTTGCCATGCAGTAACTCCCAATTAAAGTGTCCTCAACAGATGGTCATTCAGCCTCTGCTTAAAGACCTCCAAGAAGGAAGACTCCACTGCGAGGGAGTGTGTTCCACTGTCAAACACCCCTTATTGTCAGGAAGTCATAAAATAGCATGTAATATTTGACTTTTGGTAGTATTTACTTCCTGATTGCATGTAATAGTATTTCATATTTGACATAATTTTGATGGTTGGCAGTACATGCTACAGTACTTTTCATCTGTTAGTGAACCATTTATTTGAATTCTGATATGATGCCTCCTGAAAAAAAAGCTTAGAATTGTAACTTTTCCCAATGGGCTGAAACAATCAAAAGGTGCCAACTAGTGTGAGGCTCTAAATTTATGGTTATTTTGCTGAGAGTAATCCCCCAAATTCAGTGTGATTTAGTTTTGGGTAAATTACTCTGTAAAGCACTTGGATTTAGTGCAGGCTGAGTTTTCCTTATCTGAAATGCTATGAACCAAAAGTTTTTTGGATTTTGGATTTTTTTTGCAGCTTTGAAAAACAGTCAGCCCTCAACATTTGCAGATTTGATTAATACCGTATTTTCCGGTGTATAAGACGACCCGCATGTAAGACGACCCCCCATTTTTCCAGTCAAAATATAGAGTTTTAGCACCTCTAGCTTCATTATCTTTATACCCGGCGTATAAGACGACCCCCCCCCCACTTTAGCCACAGATTTTGCAGGTTAAAAGGTCATCTTATACGCCGGAAAATACAGTATGTTCTCTCTAGGAATCTCTAGATCCTCCAGCTCAACTCTATGGTTAACATCCACCAGAAGTTGCGCTAGGGGACCAAAAGATTTTTAGAGATAATACTTCTCTAGACATTTATAGGTTCTGGGAGATGTTGACCATAGAGTTGCACTGGAGGGCCTAGAAATTCCTAAAGAGATATTCTCTTAAGTAAAAAAAAATAGTGGCTCTTTATTTGTAACTTTTCTACTTTCTACTTTCACCAAGAACCTGTGCTCCTAACCACAGTGAATGTGGAGGGCCCACTGTACCTATATTTGAATATATGTGCATAATGACATATCTTGGAGATGAGACACAAGTCTAAACACAGAATTCATTTATGTTTTATATAAACCACATACACATAGCCTGACAGTAATTTTATACAATATTTTAAATAATTTCCCACATGAAACAAAAAAGTTTGTATACCCTGAACCATGAGAAAGCAAAGGGGTCACTGCCTCAGCCACCCATGAAAAATGTTTTGGTTTTTGGAGTATTTCATATTTCAAAATTCTGGATAAGGGAGACTCAACCTGTAGTAAAATTTCATATTTCATATTTCAATGTAAAGCAGCCAAAATAGAGATTGGATGAGTTCTGTTAGTTCCTGTTTCAGTCATATCAAATCAGTAATATTTGTTTATTACTGATACAGGTTTGGAGTCTGGAGCAACTGTCAAGACCACCTGGTCCCAAGGATACAAGAATTCATCTTAAAAGCCTGGATTGCTTATTCCACACCAGCACCATCCAACTTTCACCAGCTGCTTTCCTTATTTCTCATGTGCTCTTGCATTGCTGCATCAGCTGGAGGCCTCTTCTACTGCTGGATGTTTTCCTCACTGCAGTACTCATTTCAGTTCTCTGCCACATCTGCTTCAATCATTAGTTTCCTGGCCTTGTGGGCCCTCTTTTTGGTACACCCTGTCCGTTGCATGTTCACCATGATTGTCCCTAGATTAGGGACTAAGCAAGGGCGGAGGTTGCTCCTGTCCGCCTGCTTCATGATGGTAGCTGTCAATATAATCCCAAACATCATGAGCAACATCAAGGCGATTCTACAGGTCATTAAATGCATCTGCAAGGCTTCCTCTGAGAGTCTCCTAAATACAACGTTTCTGTTAGGTAATGCTTCATCGGACTTCAGTCACGCTCTCAAAAGTAGAACTGACCACTTGCCAGACAAATTTGGGAGAACAAGCAATAGCCCAGTTATGTTTGAGACTCACAATAATAGCTTCCTCCTGAGTCAGAAAATGACTGATGCTAGCCACCATATCATGGAAGATTTCATGCAAATTGAAGTTTTTGTCCAGAAGGTCATACTGTTGGCTAACCGAGTATCTGCTGTCTTCTTTCTTTGCTTTCTTGTTTTTGAGTCTGCTTCTTACCTGAAGAGCTACCTCACAGACCTCAGATTTGACAATATTTATATCACCAAAAAACTAGAAGATTTAGCTCAGGAGAGGAAAGCTACACACCTTCTGGTTTGCTCCCCCAGGGGACTGATAAGATCAACTGGTCTCAGATTAACCCGGGAAGAACTCATGACTTGTCTCACACATATTTTTCTTCTTAGCCTGGTGCTGTTGTTGACATTGGTGATCATAGGAACTGATTATATTGCCTTCCATTTGGCACAAGCAGCTGTGACAGAAGTCACTCAGTTCCCTATAGTGCCCATTAGCTTCTGGATAAAATATGATGTGAGTACCAAAGCTGCTAGCCTAAGTCTTTAAGTGAGGAGAAGTAAGATGTCAGTTGCCAAGGCCAACCAAAACTGTATTAGAACATTCATGATTTTAGTTGTTAAATTCTGAGACATAGTCATGTTAGTCTGGAACAGGGGTAGGCAACCTTTTTGAGCTGGGGACTGATCCCCCGAAGTCGTCCCTTCCGGCGGGCCCGGGGGGGGCGGAATGGCAGTGCACGCGCCCCCTATGCTGCGTGTGACCTCCCCTGCGTGTACCAGTTGCTAAGTAATTGATATAAAGGAAAATATCCATAAAAACTCTTGTGGCACTTTAAAGAGTAAAAGAAATTGGGCTGGTATCCTGTGAGTGTGTTATGCTAGCGAAGTCCAACTTTTCATACCCCACTTTTTTTAGTCATTGAGGGGATCAGGAAGACAGTAGGGCAGAGAAAACTGAGCACTGCATGAAACTACAAATCCCAGGAATCTGTAGACTGCAGCCATGACAGTTAAAGGGGTATCTGAGTGGTATAATTATGTAGTGTGAAAAAGATCCATGCTATTTATTTATTTTTTTAAAAAATCTGTAATCTCTGGACCCTATCGTGGCCTAGTTATGTGAATGGATCTCTGTGAGTATAAACATGAGTGTGGATGGGCCCTGCACTTTTACTAAGCCTATTCTCTTTTATTGTTTCAGGTCAAATTAAATTTTATACATTTTTTGGGAAAAGTTTTTAATAATCACTTTTTTATAGAACAATCTAAACCATCATTTGAAAGAAGTTACCATCAGAACTTGACCTTTCTCTCTGATAACTGCTCTATGAGATGTCCAAATCCTCCAAACACAGCTGTGATGATTGCTGTTGGACTCCTATATTGCATAATTTATGCAATGATATTTTTGGAAACATATTCGCACCGTCTATGCCGAATAATTGCTGCCTCTTTTTTTGAGAGCCAAGAAAATCAGAGAGTCCAGTATCTTTACAAGAAGCTTGTAAGGAAGCAGAACCAAAAAGAGCAAGAGGGATGACAGCTGGAATCCACAGTATTTTGTTAAATAATTGAATGGTGCAGAACGGGCAGGAGAGAATGCACGTTTAGGACAGAAGGTGCTGTGATGACAACCTCTATGTGCTTCTCTGATGTTCAGAAGCTCACAACAGTTTGGAATGGTTAATTCTCATGTCTAATTGAAGCCTCATCAATTTCAATGGTTTTTCTCTAAGTATTACTGGGATCCAAAACACACTGCAGAAAATTAACTGCCCCTGCTCAATGCTAGGGAACTCTGAGAACTGTAGTTTTGTGAGACGTTTAGCCTTCTCTGTCAGAGAACTCTGGTGCCACAACAAACTACAGTTCCCAGGATTCCTTAGCACTGAGCCAGGGTAGTTAAAGCAGTGTCATACTGGATTATTATTTCAATGTGTTCTGGATCAAAGTGTGTTTGACATCACTTTAAGTGCTGTAGCTCCATCCTATGGAATCCTGTCATGATCAACGGCCCCAGCTCTCAAAAACCAAGACAGCATCACTGTGTAGAATTTACTATTGATTTATTTTGGATATTAAGACAGAAGTTCACCTCAGACATTTTGCGTCAGATCAAACCTTTTCCCCAACGAACTATCCTATAAGAGTCCTCTTCTTCCAGCCCCTTCTTCCCAAACCACAGTCCATGGTCTTTGATCTAGATCAAAGCTACCTTTCCTCAATCTTCCCATCTCCATTATCATTCAATCTCTTCCAGAGAAGGGGAGCGTTCCTTGCTTACCTTCCATGTCCTGTGACAGGAAAAGTAAGGCCATAAACTATAGTCTCTCCCACCACTGACCATTTGTTTCCCAAGCTTGCCTTCCCATCTGCTTACTATCGCCCCTCTCGATCTTCCTTCCCTTTTACTATAGTGGTATTTCACCATATCATTCTATCCCTATATCACCATATCCCCAATTGACATATTTCCATATCCTTATGTATATGGTTCTGACAGATGTGTAGTTTTACAAGGCCTGTAGCTTCTTCTACTAAATCATGCTGATGCTTCACAAAACTCCAAATCCCAGGATTCTGTAGGCCAGAGCCATGACAGTTAAAGTGGTGTCAAACTGCATTATCCCTACAGTGTAGATGCACCTTCAGAGTTTACCTACAATATTCTGTTATTACAGGTTGGAGTCTGACTGAGGCTTGGATCCTATATACTATTAATAGAGAATAAACCTCTGCCAGTATAGAAATCTTGCTTGCTCCTTTCCATGACTTCACAATTGCAGCTAGAGTGTGGGACTGGAACTCCCACAATTAAGCAGCAACCAGGAATGAAGCTGCACCAAGGCACCCTTTATCAGCAAGGAGAATGGAATAGTCTTCTACATCCAGCAATGATGCTGCTTCTGTTCTTCCCTCCCATGTTCAACAGCAGCCAGAGGGTACTTGGATGCAGCTCTACCCACCTTCCAGCCATTGATTTGTTATGAGTGTATAATAGGATTGTATGATAGCATCCAGTAGGATCTTGCCCTGAGTCAGATTCCAAACCATAGTTTTGTGAATCAGTTCCAAATGTGGGAAATGTCAAGTGTTCTGGTTTGTTGTTGTTTTGCACCTTCAAGTCATCTCTGACTTAGGGAGACCCTAAGGTCATGGGGTTTTCTTGGCAAGAGTTGTTTAGAGGAGGTTTGCCATTGCCTCCCAATGAATTTCATGGTTGAGCTGGGAATTGAACCTTGGTCTCCAGAGTCCAATTCTCAAACCACTAAACCATGCTGGCTCTTACAAAATGGCATCTACTTTACAGATGCCATTTTGAGCCATGGTACCAAATTCCAATACATAGATAGCAGTCATTAAAATAGCATTAAAAAACAAGAACAAAAGAGATACTCATATAGGTCAGGGGAATCTCTATTTGGACTTTGAAGGAAGAATGCTGTGTCACATAATGTCATCTATCACTAGAGGCCACTGTTTGCTGTTTGTTTCTTTTGCTAATGACTATAGGGCTCAGAGGAAGTAGCTGGCAAAACTGCCTCTGAGTATTCCTTGCCTAAGAAAACCTTATGAAATTCATGGGGTTACAGTAAGTCAACAAGCTTGAAGGTACACATGGCTAATGGCATACTGATACTGCTCAGTTGTCATGGAAAGACAAACATGCAAAAACTCCTCTTGTTAATTCAGAGTGAATACACTGAAAAACAAAACTAAACCGAGAAGGATGTTTCCACATGCAGGTCAGCAACCACAGGCAAATAACAATATATACTGAGGATAAGCAAAGTGCAGCCCTCCAGATGTTGTGGAACTGCAACTCCTAGCAGTCCTTGCCAGCCTAGCCAATGGTAAGGTATGCTGGGAGTTGTGGTCTGGCCACCTAGAGGTCCCCACAGTCCCCACTCTGATACACATGATGATTCTAGAAATTCAGCCTTAAAACCAATCATGACCCTGTGTAGATGTAACCCATTGATGTAAATCCAATTGTTAGCCAAAACTAGAGTAAACCTATAGAATCAATGAGAATTTGGAGAGTAAGTCCATTGAGTCCTTGGGCTTAACAGCTTCAGACTGGGGTGGGGAACTACATGGAATCACATTCTGTGTTTCAGAAGTGCTAGATGGTGGCATCTTTGCAAATTTGTTTCAAGATTAATTGTTAGCTGCTCTCAAGTTGTCCTTACTTGTGACAACACTGTATATGAGACATCTCCAAGCCCTCCTATCCTCCATTGCTCTGTTTGGGTCTTGTAGATTCAGGTCCATGACTTCATGGATTGACTCTATCCATCTGGCATGAGGTCTTCTTCTCTTTCTGCTGCCTTCTACCTTTCTTAGCATTATGGTATTTTCTAAGTCATGCCTTCTCATCATGTGGCCAAAGTACAACAGCCTCAATTTAATCATCTTGGCGTCCAGTGAGAGTTCAGGCTTGATCTGTCCAAGGACTGATTTGTTTGCCTTTTTTTCTCAGCACTCTTCTCCAGCACCACATCTCAAATGAGTTGATTTTCTTTCTCTCTGTTTTCTTCACACCCAGCTCTTACATCCATATATGGTAATGGGGAATACAATGGATTGGACGATTCTAACTTTAGTGCCCAGTTGTATAACTTTAGTCTTTAGGATCTTCTCTAGTTCTTTCATCACTTCCCTTCCTATTCCTAGGAGTTTATCACATGGGGACCTATGTGCTTCCATCCCAAAATGATTAAAGCATCTGCATCCCAGAAAAGTGCGCAAATGTGTGAATGATTTTCATGCGCAGAGCACAATAATGCATTAACAGCACATTACTAATGCAAGAAAGTAGGTAGAAGGTGCATTTGGTTTCCACACAGATGCAGACAAATCCTGTTGATGATTTGTAAGTAACTTTTTTGTGCATGTGTACATAAGCAGTAGTTGCATCACCAGAAATCACCCAGAGAAATAAACAATTTTATTTACGCAATTTTCTTTGTAAAAATATACTGTACTGTCCAAGAAATGGTATCAAATGTAAGTAAAAAGAAAAAAATACTCAAAAGAAGTAGGAAAACTAGAAAAAACAGCATAAAAAGCTGTGTCCCTCTCAGCAACCGGGCATGACAAAGCTGGAAGTAAACTTCTCTCTCACTCTTGATGTGTCCCTGCCTTCCCTCAGCAGCTGTTCCTCTAAGAGCTCTGGCTATGGGGGAAGGGTGGAGGAGAAGAGACATTCACACACAGAGAGATGTGTGAGGGAGAGAAGCAAGCTTTTTCTTTCCCTCTGTGTGTGTCTCTGACTTTGCCTCACCAGCTGTTCCTTTAAGAACCCTGGCAGAAGCATAAAAGACTGCATCCCTCTCAGCACAACAAAGTAGCATTGGAAGTAAACTCACCCCAAAGAATTATGGGAAATCTGGCAACAAGTACAAAAAGGGGGAGAATCCTGCAAATGGCTTTCACATTATAGCAATTGTGCAAACATCAGAAATGAATTCACAATATTTTCCTGAAATGCCTATTTGCTGGTTCATGTCACTTTCTTGTCAGATTCTATGTGATTTGTACACAACATCGTGTGAAAACTATTTGCGCAATTGAGCCTAATATGCTGGATAACTGCGGGTTCTTACCTGTTTAAACTTCCAATTTTTCCTGTGTGATACTCTGATTTCTCTACTGCCGTCTCTGGGAACTCTTTAATTATTTTGATTTCTTCATTGTCTAGGTTGAATTTATGGAGATCCTCCTTGGTCATTATTTTTGTTTTCTTTATGTTCAGCAGCAAGTCTGCTAATTATGCATAAGTTATTTTAAAATTTAATTTAAGTCATTATACATTTCACACCATTGTCTTCTGTAGAAGGCATGATAATGTACATTTAATTTAATTCATTATAAATTTTATACCATTGTCTTCTGTATAAGGCATGCTTTCACTATTCAATCAATGGGAACAACCTTCCACAACTTCTTCCAGATGTTTTGGATTAGAACTCCCATCAACTCCAGCTGTTATGGCAATGGTGAATAGTAGGAGTTGTAGTCCAAAACATGTGGAAGCTCCCAAGTCAGAGTAGGATGAATTGAAGGATAGCAGCTCATAAATTTATTATTATTCTGGTAGAATGTTCTGCAAAGTGGAGAACACACTTTTCCCAAGGAAGGAAGGAAGTGTACAAGAATATACCATCTCCACAAGAAACAAAAGAACATCAGGTTTGTAATTGTTGTAATTGTATGAACTATGGCTGTATCACTTGCATTTTAATCAGTCTCACATGAATGGAGTGGTAAAAATAAAATAAATTATCAATATAGATAGGTGTTTGTAGCACAGAGCTGTGTGATCACTGAAATTATAATAACTAAACAGATGTATAAACTCTTGTTATAGCATATAGATAAGCTATCTTCTGAGATAAAAAGAATTCCTGTGTCAGTAATTCTTTACACTGATTAGATTTTAAAAAAATCCACAAATCTGTGTAAAATATGAATGGAAGGCTCTTTCTCTGGAATAGTTTTTAAGCTTGTGTATTGTTATGTGTTAGGTGTTGTGTTAGGTGTTGAGGAATGCAGTGGCTCAAGTGGTTAAGACGCTGACTCTGTTGATTGTAAGATCGGCAGGTTGGAAGTTCAAGGCCCAGGTGCTGCATGATGAAGGTTGGAAGTTCAAGGCCCAGGTGCTGCATGATGAAGTGAGCTCCTGTCACTAGTCCCAGCTTCTACCAACCTAGCAGTTCAAAAGCATGGAAATTCAAGTAGATAAATAGGTACCACTTCTCAGTGGGAAGCTAAACAGTATTCTGTGCTATCATGCTGGCCACATGGATCACAGAGTAGTCTCTGACAACGCTGGCTCTTCAGCTTAGTAACGGAGATGAGCACCGCCCCCTATAGTCGGACATGACTTGACAACCTTGTCAACGGGGAATAGCTTTACCTTTATCTTTTATGTGTTAGAAGCCAAGATGACTAAACAGGCTGGAGTACTTTGGCCATACCATGAGAAGACAAGACTCACTAGAAAAGAAAATAATGCTTGGTAAGGTGGAGGGAAGTAGGAAAAGAGGAAGATTGCATTTAAAATGGATAGACTCAATCAGGGAAGCCATGGCCTTGAGTCTGCAAGACCAGAGCAGAGTTGTTGATAACAGGGTGACTTGGAGGTTTCTCATTCATAGGGTCAACATAAGTTGAAGTCATCTTGAAGGCAGTTAACAACAACAGCATGTTAGCACATGGTGTAATGGGCATAACGTTCGAGATTGCATGCATGTGATATGTCAGTATACTGGATAAAGTAATAAGTCATTCTATCACAAAGTTATTTATTTGATCATGTATTCCTTTGATTGAGATTGCTGAATGTGCTACTGAGAGCTAGTGTACAGTAAGAGAGGCTGAAAGAGCTATCAGACAATACAGAACTGAGCTCTTGAGGAAAGTGGTTTAAATAAAAATATCTGTTAGAGAATTAACAAAAGCCATTAGTGTTTGTTTGGTTTATTTGTTGAATGTGTAGATGTATGATTCTAGAATGGGACTCAAGTCCCAATAGGAGCACTTAGGAAGTGTGTGAGTGCTGTGATAACAACCTGGGGCTGGCATCCTGTTGGTTAGTCCCAACTAGGGTAGACCCATTCAATCAATTGTTAAATGGTGAGCCAACATGTAGGTTCAATGGAACTATGCTAGTCAGGAGTAAAAAGGTTTAGGCCTGCATATTTTATTCCATCTCCCTGCAATGAACCTGGGCTTTGCCATTAAATGTGAGTCCAAGTGATCCTTGTACTGAGTGTCAACACTGCAACTAGATGCACAACCAAAATAATACAACTGCCTGTCTCAGCAGGAGCAGCAGGATATTCATGGCTGAGAATGTGCATATACTGTTATAGAATCATAGAATCATAGAGTTGGAAGAGATCACAAGGACCATCC
>CM034706.1:245309379-245370995 GCA_020142125.1 Phrynosoma platyrhinos | reverse complement strand
GTGATAACGTCCATAGTCTCTGCAATAGCTGTTTTTACTGTATAAACCATCATACAATCTACTATATATAATCTCTGCAATAGCTGTTTTTACTGTGTAAACCATCATATAGCCTTCTTAGTATTTTATTGTAGGAAAGGCACACTTGCAGCTCCTGATGCCTTAACAGCCAACAGTTGCACCAAGTGATGGAAGTCTTTTCTGCTGGCAAGAAGGGCACCCCAGAATGATGTTTCCAGCCTGCTCCCACCAGTGAGCAAGCCTGCAGCTGTCTGAGGCAGGAGCTCTGTTGCTATTCCTCATTGCAGCCTTGCCTGCTAGTAGTAGAGGACTAGAATCATCATTCTGCTTTGCTCTGATCACCTGCATTGCTCAGTATGGCTGCTGGCTATTAGGTTGGGGAGGGACATTTACAATCACTGCAATAGTGCGATGATCATGAATATGTACTACAGTATTAGCAAATATGTACAAGTTCAGGATATGTAATTCAAGGTTACAAATCTGTAATTTCAATAAAGGATGCCAGCCACAGGTTGTTTTTTTTTAAGTATTACAGTAAGCATGTGTCAGATGCCAGCTGCAAACTATTTAAAAGGCAGGGAACTTACCGGGGAGGGGGGGAGAGAAAAAAGGGTGGTTCAGGGAGCCTGGAGCAATAAAGAGCTGAAAAAAATAGTACTGGGGGCCACATATGGCCCTAGGACCTCATTTTGCTCGTCCCTTATATATGGGCACTAACATGGAAAGCTCATGCATATGTCATAAAACATGCAAGACTTGACAATGGAAACAATCTGGCAGCTCTACAGTCTCTGAAGCAACTAACACTTATTGGACTTCATTAAGCCTTCTCGGGTTCCATTTAGTCACATTTGAGTACCAGTTTGGGAGCAAGCTGGAATATAAATTTGATGACTAAATGAATGATAAAATCTATACAGATAGTCAAGTAAAAAGGAATGCATTTTGAAGGCAAAATCTGGCAGCCCCCTGTAAAAATGCAAAGCTATCAACTGGGTGGCACAGGGTTTATTGTTGTTGAGTGTTTTCAAGTCATTTCAGACTCATAGTGACCCTAAGGCTTTCTTGGGGTTATCTTGGCAATATTTTTTCACAGGGGGTTTGCTATTGCCACCCTCTGAGGCTGAGAGAGTGTGACTTACCCAATGTCACCCAAGGGTACTTCCAGCTAATGTTATTACAGTGGGTTGTCTTGCATCAAAGATCCAATTTTATGAGGAGTCTAGTTGTTGTTATATTTCAACTGTTACTCTTCTGTTTTTCTCCTTGGCTGTTTCTTTCTTCTTACCTAAAATTTTTACTAAGGAGTTGTACAATGTCTTTGATAATTCTAGGAGCTGTCCAGTTGGAAGCATGGGTTTTATCAAATTACCTTACATCTTCTTCTTAGGCAGACTGTGGAATAGGTGAGGAATCCTCTGTGTGTCCTCTTTCTTTATGCATTCTTGAAGTTGCCCACTTCCACCCATAAATAGAAATTGGGTGTAACTCTATAGAAAAAGCCCTCAGAAACAGAGAACGTACACCAGTTATGAAGACATTTTCTCCACCTCCTCATGCTAAATTAAGAAAGGGCAAATATCACATGCCTGCAATTTTTTATTTGTTTGGTAATATGTGATTAAGACTCCTTTCCACTCAGCTCTTTATTTATCTTCCTTTATTTTAAATGACACTCCAAATATGGCAGCTACATTAATTATATTTTGTGGCTTGCATAAAAATTCCACACAGAGCTAAAGAGGGGTGATAGTAATTATATGTAAGAAGAAAAGCTTGCAGATATTTCCTCACAGATGTGCTATAATCTAGCCATCTATATACACAGATTCATATTCCTCAAGTCAGAAGGACTTACTGTGGAAGTTAAATAGCTGCAGGGTTGGAACTGAGCCAGAACTGGGTAACCCTAAGACCATTCATTTTCATTGGCAGAGGTCCATTCTGGCCTATATATGTATGAATGATCAGAATCCTGTTGGTGTAAAAAGAGTTGGGCATGCAGTGTTATTGTTCTAGAGGCACATTATACATGGATGACTTCAGTAAGTTGCAGAACACTGCCATTCAATGGAAGGATTGTAGAGTCGGCACTCTGTAGCCATGGATCCTACCATCCACAGCTTGAAAATATATATTTTTTTCAAAAAACAACAACAAACAAACAAAAACCAAAAGTAAACCTTGGTTTAGCCATTTTATATAAGGGACATCATTTTACTATGCCATTGTATATAATGGGACTTGAGCATCCACAGATTTTGGTCTCCACCAGAGGAGGGTCCTGGAACCAAATCCCAGCAATACCAAGGAGCCACTGTGTGACACAATGAATGTGCGACTCCACATGTAACTATAGTGGGTGGTTGATATTCACTGGGGTTTGGTTCCAGGTCCCCTTGTGGATACCAAAACCCATGGATGTTCAAGCCCCATTAAATACAGTCAATAGTAAAATGTGACTCTTACATAAAATGGCAAAATCAAGGTTTTCTTGTTGGAATATATATATTCAATCTGTGGATGCTTGAATCCATGGATAAAGAATCCATGGAGATGGAGGGCCAGCTGTACATATAACTGCACATGTAACTCCACAGTCCTGATGTAGAATCTGCCTCCCCTCTCTCACACACATACATCTAATGCTAAGGTGGGTAAAGTGTGGCCCATGGTCCACATGCAGCCCTTGGGACCCCAATGTTCAGTTCCTGGTAGTCAGAAGTGATATTGAATCATCTTGGGCAGGCAAAAGTGTTTGGTAAAGCCCAACAGCAGACCCAGTGAGGAAAAATGGCCCCTGTGTCCTGTGTGATTGATTGCCCATCCTGGTCTATGGGCTACTTTTAACCATGCCAGGGTAACTTCCAGTAAGAATTAAACATATAAAAAAGATTATAGGAAGACTGCAGATTTTTGAGACTGAGGGACTCCTAATTTATTTTTCATTATTTCTTAGACTACCTACTGTCTTAAGGGACTTTCACTCTCATACATGTTAATGTCTAGTATTTTCTTCTGTAAGCCTTCAAGTTTGCAGAGGCATTAGCTAATCCTCTGTGTGTGAAAGTATATTCATTATTTACTGGCTTTTGTAACTGCAGTGGTCCAATGATCACATTTTATTGTACATTGTTTTCACTAAGCCTTCTTTCATACCGAAGTTGAGTCATCATTCAAAGCTAAATTATATTATGGCTTTGTTATATGTTTTAATTTTGTGGACTGTCTTCTTTTTTGTTGCTGTAGAGTTTCTTTCCTTCTTTTCTCTCTTTTAAAATGATTTGGAATTTCATAGTTGCCTGTTTTTTTGTTTTTTGTTTTTTTGTTTTTTGCTGTAATTTAGTTTTTTTTCAAAATCCTACAAGCCCTCTTAGGCACATCAGTTAGAGGCAGCCTACACGTCACATACACAGAGATAAAACCTTAGAGAAATTACTTTTTGAACTATAATTCCCAGACTAGCCCAGCCAGCATGGACCATGGGAATTGATGTCCAGAATAGTAACTTTTCTAAGCTCCAATGAGATAGTAAAATGCTATGCTTTCCTTCTTAACTGTTATTTTTTAAATGCTTTAAAACAGTTTTTAACTAGTGCTCTTTTAATCTATTATGATTGATTTTAGCTGTGTTATGTTTTTAATCTTTATGTCACTTTGAAGTGGGACCTATGGTGAAACAATGGAAATACTTGAAATATGGTGGCTACTCAATGCAATGGCTTAGTGTGTTAAGATGCCAGTTCTGAAGATCGTAAAGTCAGAAGGATGGCAGCTCAAAGCAAGTGCCACATGATGGAGTAAGCTCCCATGACTAGTCCCAGCTTCTGCCAACCTAGCAGTTCGAAAGCATGTAAAAGTGCAAGTAGATAAATAGGTTCCACTTTGGTAGGAAGGCAACAATGTTCCATGTAGTCATGCTGTCCACAAGATCACAGTCGTATTTGCACAATGCTGGCTCTTTGGCTTAGTAATAGAGATGAGCCCCACCCCTACAGTTGGTTATGACTAGACATTCACGTCAAGGGAAAACCTTTACCTTTTAATCTACTTAACAATTAATAAATGTTCTGCCCATATCATGTAGAGGACAGCTATTTGGAGTTCCTGCCCATGCAGTGAGAAGAGGTCTGTATTGCCATCTTCCTTGCCCATATTTTGATCAACAGTGAATAATTTCAGATCAGAAGTAGGCCTGAGAGGACCAGATACCCAATCTTGTTCAGCCACAAAACTGGTGTCAGTAGCAGTGATACAGCAAGCAACGCACAGTGGGCAACGTCAAAACAGTTAGTAAAACCGGTTTATAACGTAGTGGGAGTGAGGCCTTAGATTCTGTGGATTTTCCAATTTCTCTGTGCAGAATACATATAAGCTGACTCATTTCCGCCCCACTCTTTATTGCCATGAACTGGTAACTGTATGATATCTTTGTCCACATCTTATTCCTTTCAGAGTGATCACTTCAGACTTTCACAAATTCTTAAAGGTGTTCCTCTATTGTTGATGCTTAATTTATTTATTAAAGGCTGGGGAGAACGAGAGGGTTTCCTCCTCACTTCTGCTTTGTGGCAAAGCTAGAGACACTTTTGTTAGTAAATGAAAGGTGAAATGTTACAGAGCCAGATAACTTATTCTTAGAATAGCCTGTATCACCATGCATCAGCTATTTAAATCCCTAGACAGCTTCAAGGTGTGTGACTCACACTCGCGGTTTGAACCACTTGACATTTTGAAAATCAAGGCAACATTCAGGTATGCTGTGCTTCTCTGCACCTCTGTGAGGACTGACATCACTTAAAAGGCATGGCCATTTTTTTTTTTTAGAGTTGCTTCAAAAAATGTGCATGGTGATACTTATCAGTGAGAACAACAGAGGAAGATACACTTTGTTCATGCCCCTAATTGCACATGCTCTCATTATGACTCTCATTATATTTTATTAACTCCACATCAGCCCATGACTGTCAGAAGGGAGGAATGTTGGTGACAATTTGGAAAGTCTGTTTTGTAACAAACAACACTAAGAAGCACAATCTGATTGCTTTATCATCATCTTCATTGTGCCCCCCTCCCTTTCCATTTAGGTGAAGTGAGTGTATTTTCATAAAGCCAAAAGCTTATTCAAATGTAAATTGTGACTGGAGACAATGATATCTTTTTGGAGTCTGAATCATCCACTGTTTATAAGCTAATCATTTCTTCCATTCCTTCCCATGTAAGGGATGATGCTAGGATGTAAATTGTGAAATGCAATAAATAAATAAATGGAGTCCACTGGAAACTGATGGGTTTATGATATTACCTCCATTCATCTTTTCCCTGCACAGGATTACATGGAAAGTGCTGATAATGAAAACCTCAATACTGCTAAAAAAGAACTGGTGGCTTCATCTCTGTTTAGCACATATTTTCAAATGATCAGTAGCATCTTATTGCAAATAATAACCTTTTCCCTTTTTCCATTCTTTTTTGCATTTTGTAGTTCAGAAAATGAAAAGGCAGGCAGCAGTGGTGTGTAATTTCAGGCCAATAGGTGCATAGATTGCCCAAGAATTATAAAGCACTCTGCAGAACCAGGGATAGAAAAACAATTCAGTCAGATGGGTACAAGCAATGTAAATATACAAGAAGCCATACAAAGCTATGCACATTTACTGAGAAATAGAGCCCATTATATCCAAGGGAGATTACAAACAGCATGGTCAAACCACTGTCCACAACCAGAACCTAGACCTTTTTGACTATAGCTTCCAGAATCCTCCAGCAAATAAATTTGCATTTTAAAGGGATTTAGTTCTGACTTCAGCTTTTTTCACCCATTCTAAGTAGGAAGAGCATCCACACATTGAAACAAGGATCCACCCATTGAACATTAACATTTGAAGCATGAAAGCCAACATATGTATATGATTCTATGGGAGCTCTAACCCTAAACAGATGGGGACCCTAGCTCTTGTGGCAGAGGTCCACAGAACATAGGCTTTCCTGGTTCAGGTGCCCATACTCAAGATGTGCTATCAGGGGCATGGGACTTGGGAAAGACCCCAGTGGTATGGCCCTTCTAAACCTGTGGTTCCTTTTCATGTGTATAATGTGAAGTTGGCTTCTGGGCCTGGGCCTATTGTATAATACACCATGCATGAGTTGAGCTGTCTAATGGAATTTCTATTGAAGAGAGATTTGCAAACTTCCATTAGCAGAAAAGATACTATGTCAGAGCCCAATCATACCTCCTTTGCTAACAAACTGATGCTGATGCTGCTTCAATGCTACCATGGAATCTGTAAGTTTGCCTTTGATGTCCATATTCCATATCTTGAAAGAGCAATCTAGTCAATCAAAGTTGTTGTGGTTTGATAGATTTTCATACAGCAAAAGTTGTATAATAAACAATGTATAATTGAGAAGTTACAAAGTCACAGTATTATTTATAAATGATTGGCTGGCATCCTGCATTGCAGGAATGGAGTCATAACCTAATAAGTTACAAATCCATAATTTCTTTGTATCAGCAGCATCACTCTGTGTGTGTGTGTGTGTGTGTGTGTGGACTGCACTGGGTGACATCCCAGGAGGGGGGTGACGTCCAGTCAGCCCCTTAGCCCCCACACTCCTTCCCTTGTGTGCTCTGTGCCCCCGACATGTTCTGCTTCATCCCCATGCATGCTCCATTTCCCACTTCTCCATCTTGTGTGCACCATCCCATCCTTTTCCATGGAGAAGCTGTTACATGCTCCATCTCCCTGTGCCATCCCCTGTGCATGCTGCTCCATTAACCCCCCCCCCTTCACCCCTCTGCGCTCCCTCTCCATTTATTTTCCAGACTGGCACATGCAAGGGGAATGGAGTGGTGCATGGGGGGCAGAGGGAGCACACGCCATCCTGGAAGTCCCACCCACCAGAAATCCCAGAAAGTCCCAACATGGAAGTCCCACTCCCGCTAGCCCCACCCCCTGCACCAGGTGACACCCAATGAGGGAACACTGCTGCTCTATATTCAGCTATGCTGAATATTGCCACAGTCATAAATGTCCCATGAAATCTACCTTAAACTCCAGGGTGCTACTCCAAGCAATGGAAGTCTGTGTTGAGATCAAGTAGGGTGCTTCACAATAATACAGCCAAACCTCCTTGGGCTGTGGTGCAACATCGCTGCATCACTCAGGACCATGAAGGGGATGATCGTATCATTCTGCAGTGACCCCACTCTACTAGACCACAAAACTCTGCTCCCTGGAGTTTCAAGGTGGGTTTCAGGAGTCAGTTCCTTTGGCAATTCATAACATCTTTATGTGGCCATGAAGGCACTCATTCTACTCTTAAAACAGCTTTGGTACTTCAAAGATTTAAATACATATGGTTTGACTTGAAAGTCTTTGTTTTTAATATGCTTTGGAGGGTTGTTTATTTTTACATTAACTAGAGACCTTTATATAAAATCTACATTGTTTTGTCCCAAGAATTTTCTATTTTTTAATATATAAATTATAAAATCTTTTAAGAATTTACCTGAGATTCTTTATACCTCTCGTTAAAAAATGCCCTCTATGGAATGTTAAATTGCTTTGTGTATTGTGTACAAAATATAGGAAAGAACATAAAATCTAGAATACACAGATCAAAAAGAGAGAACATTGAAACACTTGCTCAGATATCATTAGAGGAAACCCTTTCAACTGTGTGACAATGCCAATGCTATTAATTACATTTCTGCTGAACTAGTCACATTCTATACAGTGGAATTTGTCTCTTGTAATGCTTAAATCAGGAGTTTTCTACAGAAAAATACATACCATAAGTCATGATGGTCAAAAATAAGTCATTTTTGACTTACTGATATGGTGAACCTATCATTGGGTTTTGTTAGTAAGTTATTTCAAGGTGGCTTGCTATTATCTTCTTCTTAAGCAGAGTGAGTGCAACTTCCCTAGGTTTAGGTAATGGGTTTCCATGGATTAATCAGGGATCTGAACTCTTGCCTCCCAGACTCCTAATCTAGCACTCAGACCACTACATCACACTAGCTTTCTAAGCCTGAGGAAAATAATGTAGTAGTAGGTAATTTTGGTCATATCTGAATAAATTTGAAGGCTGTTACTGTTACAGGTAGATTAGTAAGAGTGTTATAAATACAAATTAGGTTTGCATATAGAAGGATGCTTCAGTACTCACTGGTGATGAGAAGTATCCTGATACAAACCATAATGTTTGACCAGAATTCAATAAACTAGTTGCATGGAGCTTTTTAAGTAGATAGAAAGCTCCATCTTTGTTGTCTCTTGGGCAAGACTGTGTGATAGCTATGTTTTTCCAAGGAGCGAGCTCATTAGATTTATTCTTAGTAAATCAACATGTTCTTTGTCATTTCTATACAAGTAACTGTTACAATGATCTGTACCCTCCCTTGTAAATTCTGTACAGCCAGGGGTAAGGCAGAATCCTGTAGCCCTCTAAAATTCAATAAAGCTGAATTGCAGCTCTCACTTATCCTTAGCTATACTAGCTAGGGCTGTTTCAAGTTTCAGTTCAAGAATATCTGGAGCTATGTAATTCCACCCTGCTTACAATACCCAGAAAGAATATCTCTTGACAATATGACAAATTGATACATGGACAGGCAGTTGACTGTGTGCTTTAACTAAGCAACATATCATTTGGACTCCACACCCCTGGTCATGTGTTTGTTAGCTATCTGCCAAAAGTCGGGTACCTGTGAGGTCAAAGTGTAGAACAAGGGAATAAATCATTGCCCATTATAGGTCCCAGAACTGATGGAAAGAAAAGATGCACATGTTAATTTAGGGCCTTTGCAGACTACTAGAAATAGTGCACATTAAATTGAGGCACTGCCCTGGCTCAGTGCTAGGGAATCATGGGAACTGTAATTTATTGTGGCACCAGAGCTCTTTGACAGAGAAGGCTCAATGTCTCAGAAAAAAATACAATTCCTATGATTCCCTAGCACTGAGCCAGGGCAGTGCCTCAATTTAATGTGCACTATTTCTGGCAGTCTGGAAAGGCCCATAGTTAGCTAATATGTTGGAGATGCAATGAGCAGATTTCTAACTTTTTTCAAGAACCACAGTGTGACAACCAGCAAATGCAAAATAAACCAGCCCAAGCATGGGACATTTCACTGTAAACTTAATGTTTGCTTGTTTTAACTTACCCATTATGCATTTGCTGGTTGCTACACTGCATGTTAATATTTGTAAAACATGAGAGGTACGATCAGTTGCATTCTAAGACAAATACCCAATGAATTCTCATGCTGAATAATGCTACAACTCTTCAATATGAATTTGTTGAACAATTTGAACTGGTGAACAGAAATAGAAAGAGTGTATACATAAAAGCAAGGGAAAGTTCATTTTGGACTTTATAGTTCCAAGAATAACCCAGCCAGCAGAACCATTGCCTGTGCTTTTAAAAAGTAGTGTTTCTGAACTTTGGTACATACAGACTCTCAAGCTGAGAAGCAAAAACTTGAATTAAGAACTACAATTAGTTCAAAGCATACCACATACGAAGATAAATGCTGTCACTTCAGAAATGTCCCTTTTTGTGCATTTGAAGCTTTTGGACCAAGCAGAGCCATTGCCTATGCTTTTAAAAAGTAGTGTTTCTAAGCTTTGGTGCATTCACACTCTCAAGCTGAGAAGCAAAAAAGTTGAAGTAAGAACTACAGTTAGTTCAAAGCATACCACATACTAAGATAAATGCTGTCACTTCAGAAATGCCCCTTTATATTCATTTGGAGCTTTTGGAGAATTAGAAAAGCTTAGGTTTGAAAGACAGTACTTCATATAAACCTGCAAGAAATCTTTCAGAGGAAGGCTCTCTCTCAGTCCTATCACCATCATAGGCTCATTGGGTGAGGACACAACGGAGCCTTCTCAGTGTCTTAGCTTCCCTCTGGAATGCCAATCCATGGGAAGTGAGGCTAGGCTGGTCCCTTATTTGCTTTCCTTTCACCAGCAGGCAAAAACATCTGTATAGGGATGTAATATGTAACTGTACTAGGGAGGCTTTTTAAAAAATTGTGGTGTTTTATTTTTTAACTTCTGCACATGTGTTTAGTAGATGCAGTGGCTCAAGTGGTTAAGATGCTGCCTCTGTTGATTGCAAGATCGGCAGGTTGGCAGTTCAAGGCCAGGGAGCTATATGATGGGGTGAGCTCCTGTCACTAGACCCAGCTTCTGCCAACCTAACAGTTCAAAAGCATGCAAATGCAAGTAGGTAGTAGGTTCCACTTTGGTGGGAAGGTAAACAGTGTTCTGTGCAGTCATGCTGGCCACATGATCACAAGAGTAGTCTCTGACAACGTTGGCTCTCTGGCTTAGAAACAGAGATGAGCACCGCCCCCTACAGTCGAACACGACTTGACAACTTTTTCAACTGGGAAATGCCTTTACCTTTTTTTATATTTAAACAATTTTATATTGTTTTCGTTGTGGTGATTTCCTTTTGTGAGCTGCCTTGGGTCCCACTCCAGGAGAAAGGAATCATATAAATAAATAGCAGAATCAACAGATATATTGTCTTCGTTTAACTTGTTCATGCACCATTTTGCTTACTTACTTCATTAACCTCAGGTCTTAAGTCCCCTTCCATATAAAGTTGGCCTTATTCACACTGCTTTAAAAAACAACCCACAGTTGAACAATTTATTATTGTCATTAAATATGAACTACAAAGGGTATTTCAGTAAGAATCTCTAAACAACATTTCTTTTAGCATCTCCTTTAGGAAGTAACTCTGTCCAAAATACACCAGTGCTCCCACTCTCCATTCAACATATTATTGATCATTGTTAAAAGTGAACAGCATACATTCTGGTGAAAGACAAAAAGCAGGAAGCCCTGCATGCAGGTGAATTGATGAGATACATGGCCTAGAAAAAAAAAGTCTACAATTATATAAGTGATAATCTGCACTCCCAAGTAGCAGTATACAAGTGACAACCTGTATTCCCAATTAATAATGTGACAACCTGCCTTCCCAGTTAGTAATGTGACTATGCATGCTTTTCTAGTTCAGATTGACACACCCACATAAGCCATCTGAGGCATCTGTATTCAAGGAAGCAAATAAGGAGGTGCCATTTTGTCTACTCAGATATCTCTTAGTCCAGATCTACAATCATACATCGACATTCTTCAACTTGTCTGATCTTCTTTTTCTTTCTTGGGGGCAAAAGGTCTGGACAGTTCAGTATCACTGATGTGATGGTGAACTTCTTTGGTTTGCAGAAGGAACAGGCTTGGAAGACACCTCTCTCATCACTGATGTGCCATGGGATGTAGAAAGAATTACACTGGCCATAACAAAACCTGTTTGTGAAGGTGTAGCTGTTGCAGCCTTCCTCATGTATGGTTTGCTTGAACTCTTGCATTTTGCACCAGTCTTGCACCAACTTTCTTTCTGTTATGTGTAGTGTGTCTGGGCTTGGCTCAGTCATTTCATCACAAGGTATGTTTCCCTTGTCTCCGAATTTAGGGTCCAAGCATTGCTGTGTCTCTTCTGAATTGTTAGCCATCTTTTTGTCCAGATCTTTCCCAATAATATGGCCATGGGATGTTTGGATGCTGTGACTCTCCAGCATGTAAACAAGAAGTCCAAGCAGGACAAGAACTCCAACAGGAGAAAAATTGCAATCCATCCTAGAAGCATAAAAGGGACTCTGATCAGTTTCACATAGTTAAAGCTACCAACAGCGGCTACTTCCTTTTACATCATGCAGTCCCTTACACATAATCCAGACTTCTGATATCATGCAGTAGGATTATAGTAGATGGCTGAGATGGCAAAACACAGTACAATATTTGAAGCAAATCAGGGATACCACTTTTGCAATCTTCCTATAAATAGAATGCTACATCTTATTTACTAAATACCAGGTGTACTAGTCAAAGCTGCTCCTTGCTATGTTAGCTTTCCATTTGAAAACAGCACCTATATTTTATGCAGGGGAGCCTCTATTGCATTAGTGACAAACTTCAGATCATCAACTGTTATTGGACTGCAGCATTTATCAGCCATAGCAAGAATAATCATGAATGGTGAGTAATGCTGGGAGTGACAACTAAGCAATATCTGAAGCCTATACCACTCAGTCTCTTGTTGGTTAATAAGCCTTCATTGCTTTCACTGTTAGAAAGTCTTTACAATCATGTCTTTGCTCTACAGCTTAAAAAAGAAAATGCAAGACAGAAAACAAGTCTGATTTGTCTGCAAACAACTTTGATGCAATTGTTAATATCCCAACTCTTCAAGACAGCACAGAATGGTTGCCAATGACTGATTCAAGTAAAAAAAAAAAACTCTTTAAAAAGATTAAGATGAAAAAAACCAACACAGCAAGTTGCCCCCATTGTCACTGACTTTGTCTTCCTTGATTGCACTGCTTATTTTCTGAAAAGGTTCACACTGTTCAAAGTTAAGGGAGGGTTCAAAACCAGCCCAGTGTCAAAGACCCACTACAAGATATAACAAAAATAATTAGAAAGATCAAGTTGAAGAAGTGCTGTATTTTAATGACCTCTTTTTTCAAAAATATGCAGATTAAAAAAGTGATATTCAGTACAGATTACAGATTAAAAAAGTGATATTCAGTATCCAGCCCCTGATCTATTTCATTACCATTATATACTTTTTAACATTTCACATTTGAAAACCAAAACACATGTGGCCAAGCAACACATCTGGTCAGGTTAGCAAAAAATAATGCAGAAGAACCCACAAAATAGAAGATGTTGAAGCAGTTTGCTTTTTGTTTTAGCTTCTTGGGATGGTAACATTGCAGCCTACCCCCCCCCCCACTGAATTAATTGAGAGCAAACTACTTTAGCACTTTGAGTTCAATTTTTAGCAGTGGAAGTAAGCAAAGGACAAAGAGAGGATATTTTAAAACAGCTGGAAAAAAGATGATAGATCTTTTGGGACTGTTCCCATCACATCAAGACAGCTGGAGAGTATGCTCTTACTTATATTTCATGACGTACTGGGTAAAAACCAATGACTAAACATAACATTTAAATAATACCAACCTACTTACTCAAGATTAAAGACTTCACAATATTTTTAAATGTTACCAAAATTTAATAAATGTAACAAAATATTATAAACACACAACACAAACGCTACCCAGCAAAGTACTAACCTTATGAAAAGCAAAACTTTCTTTGAGAGAAATGTTCTTCAGCCAATTGTCTTCTCTTCCTTTATATATATATATATATAAAATGAATGCCAATTACCTAATCATTAAATAGCATCACCTGGCCTTTTACTGATCTCTTAAAAAATTCTCTTAGACCACCCTATGCACAGACCTGCCATTACTCATGAGGAAACCTCCAAAGAAATAAATCTTTGAGGAATCTGCTTTGCCATTTTTCAAAGTTCCTCTTCAGCAGGATGGCCACAAAGGTGAACCTTTAATCCAGGGGTAGGCAACCTTTGCCCTTTAAGGGCCGAGGGACTTCAGCTCCCAGAAGCCTCAGCCATGTTGGCCAATAGTCCCATGTTGGCCAATAGCTCCTGGGATTCTGGGAGCTGAAGTCCCTCGGCCCTTAAAGGAGAAAGGTTGCCTACCCCTGCTTTAATCATTGTGTAGAAGAGGGAATTTCAGTAAGTGACATTTGCATGACAAATTCTACCTGCTGAAATCCCCTCTCAAAGAACAACTAATACAGTTGTTATAGAGCCTAGTAGTTTGAGTGTTGGACTATGTCTCCAGAGGCCAGGGTTCAAATCCTTGCTTGGCCATGTAAACCCACTGGGTGACCTTGGGTGAGTCACATTTTCTCAGCCTCAGAGGATGGCAATGGCGAGCCCCCTCTGAAGAAACTTGCCATGAAAACTCCATGATGGGTTTGCTTTAAAGTTACTATAGTGAACTGAAAAGATACAGATGCCCTTGTATCTGGCCCTGTATTTCCACTTACATTTTACCTAGAACACAGTACATTACAAGTGAAGTAAACAACAGGAATTAATTCCTCAATAGCATTTTTTTAAAAAATCTGGAAAAGGAGCAGTGTTTCTAGCTAACTGACATTTACCAGTATCTAAAGCTAGGTATCCTGCCTCACTATTTTTTCTTGATATGAGAATAGAATAAGGTCTGTTGTGGGAGATTTTATTTATTTTGGGGGGGGGGTTGTACATGTCTCTACTCTAGAAAAAGACTACAAAGCATCAAGAACCAGTTGAAGAGACCATAGCATAATGAGGGGCAGGGCTTCCCGATTAGAATCATGTGAACTACATCTGATGTCAGAACACACTTTTCTAGTTAAGCTCTAATGAAGAATTATGTGACACCAATGAAGACATACAGCAAGGAGAGATCCTTGTTTTAAAGGCCCTTGCCCACGTATTTCACAAAAGGCTTTTTTTGGGGACACATTGTTGTTGTGTGCCTTTAAATCATTTTTGACTTATGGTGACCCTACCATGAGGTAGTCTTGACAAGTATCTTCAGAGAGGATTTGGCATTGCCATCTCTGAGGATGAGTGTGACTTATCCAGGATCATCCCATAGGTTTCGTGGCTGAGGAGGGTTCAAACCCTGTCTTCCAGAGTCCTAGTCCAGAACTCAGACCACTACAACACATTAGCTTATTCAATGAGTTAAATGGTTATGTATTCAGACATTTAAGAGGGTTCATGATTCCCAACATATCATTGCATGTCTCTGTCTTATTATTTCATTTACAATTGGGCAACTGTGAAAGTCTAAAATCAGTTTTGGAACTTAAATGCTATCTGTGGTATGAGGCAATTTGCCACATTTTAGCTCCCCCTGCAAACCATTTTAGCCCAGGAAAGCCCCCTTTTAGCAACAGGAGCTGAGCAGAAATTACTTTGTCTTTCAAAAAAGAAAAAAGAAAAAGAAGAAAGGCCTTTCCAGAGCCTAAACTGGCATCCTCCCCGCCCCAACCTGGTAAAAACACCACCAATGCCCTTTAGAAGGCATTTGAAGACAAAACATTTTTGACTACTCCAAGGGCCACAAAAATGTCCATGAGGCTGCCTTCCATTTTACCATTATAGTCTTTTCCAATAAGTCATTTCATGTCAACAACAAGTTTTATTGATTAGTCGACTGACTGTATCAACAATAAAATATAATATTTCAAGTACAGATTCAATGTATCGAAAAACAAGCAGTAATAAAAGCTCAGTTCTAAAGCAAATCTAAAAATGACCAGAATTAGAACATATTCATTTAAGTAAACAACTGAATAAATAAAATAGTGTCCAAAATAAGCTACAAATACAACATGTCTTGATGTATCTAAAGTATGATAGCCTCAGCTTTGTCATTTTGCCTTCTAGAGAGAATTCTGGCTTGATTTGCTATAAGGCCCATTTATTGACCAGTTTGGTAGTCCATGGTATCTACAGAACTCTCCACAGGCACCATATTTCAAATGGGTCGATTCTCTTCCTGTCTGCTTTCTTGACAGTCCAGCCTTCACAACCAATTGTAGCAACTGAAAGTACCATGGCATGAATGATCCTGACTTTGGATTTCAATAATATATCTTTACACTCAAGGATTTCGTCTAGTTCCTTTATAGCTGCTTTTCCAAGTCCTAATTTTCTTCTAATTTCTTTACAGTCTCCATTTTGATGCCAAGGCAGAGAAAATCTTTGTGTGTTACTAATTCATCATCCACATTGAAGTTGTGTGGCCTTCAGGCTGTAGTGTGCCTTATTTAATGTCATCCTTGTATCTCTGCTTGTAAGCTATTTCAACACTACACATTTTTACTGGTTCATCTTTTTGGTAAAATATTCAGCTATTTCACATTATTACTTTATGACCACAAAATATGTTTGCCCTTGTTTCATATAAATCTTTGGTATCAATCTAGTTGTTTTGTCTGGCCCTCTTTAAGTGTGTTGCATCTGCAGTGTTTGGCTGTTCATTCCATGTAAGCCCATTTGTAAATATGTCCATTCCATACCATAATTTCTGTACACCTTTGGTCGAGACCCTTATCATCTCAACATAGTATAAGCATCTGCTGATGGAGTTACACTATGGTAGTGCTACATCAGTGTGCTATAGTG
The DNA here is from genome assembly GCA_020142125.1 of Phrynosoma platyrhinos. Lineage (NCBI taxonomy): Eukaryota > Metazoa > Chordata > Lepidosauria > Squamata > Phrynosomatidae > Phrynosoma > Phrynosoma platyrhinos. Next base: position 245,354,882 of record CM034706.1, on the reverse strand, counting down.
CTACCCTATACTGGATATAGCCCTAGCACAAAGTATATGAAACAGTGAATGTAATATAGTTGCCACTTCACTGCACAATCCACAGGCAGTATGCAGTGTACAATGTACACCAGGGGTAGGCAACCTTTCCCCTTTAAGGGCCGAGGGACTTCAGCTCCCAGAAGCCTCAACCATGTTGGCCAATAGTCCCATGTTGGCCAATAGCTCCTGGGATTCTGGGAGCTAAAGTCCCTCGGCCCTTAAAGGGGAAAGGTTGCCTACCCCCGATGTACACTGTCACACTGCTTGATACACACTGTTGCATGATTCTGCATCTGCAATGGTTCCATGAATAGAAACCTGCTCCCTCCACCATTGGTTGGATACAATCATTCCATATGGTCCAGCAAAGTCATTTCACATGCATAGCACAATCTATGTTTGTGTACGTTACCAACAGGATTTGAGGCAAGGAGTGTTGACTGCACTTTTTGTTACAGATTGTATTACAGTAATCCTTTACATGTTTACTTGTTGTTGTTGTGTGCCTTCAAGTTCTTTCCAACTATCATGGGGTTTTCTGGGGCTGAGAGTGTGTGACTCACCCAAAGTCACCCAGTGGGTTTCCATGGCTAAATGAAGAATCAAACCTTGATCTCCAGAGTCATAGTCCAATACTCAAACAAACTTTTTTTTTTTAAAAAAAAATCAGATTGCCTTTCCACATTGGTGGTGACTGTTATATATACAGAAAAATCTAAAATACAGTGAGAGTCTAATTAGAGCTTTCTGACAGAAGGCTAAATGTCTCACAAAACCACAAATCCTAGGATTCCATAGCACTGAGCCATGGCAGTTAAAGCAGCATCAAATGGCATTTTTTTTCTGCAGTGCAGATGAAGCCTATCAAGGTAATATATGATTGAACTGGTTTACAAATAATACACTTTTACAGCAGCTTAATAATAGGTTTCAGTGCAAACTGATATAAGATGCTGTAAAAGATAAATCTAATTGTCACTACACTATGGATTATAGTTTTGTATAAATATTTTGAAGGATATCAATAAATTTATATCAATGTAATGGAGATGTAATTGTTTGATACATAGTGGGCAAAGATCCATTTTAATGAAATCTTCAGAATTATCTAGATAGTATGTGGGGCAGGGATGAAATTAAATTCCAAGCCTTCTTTGAGAAGAACTCAAACCTTGATTCCGCAAATGGCTTTCACACGTAATTACCTTAATTGCGAAATTACAGTAAGCACATTTAACGTTCACACACAAGTGAGAAAAGCCCGTAAATGTACTAGAAATGATCTTCTTGCACATGTGCAGATAGAGGAATGCTCGCCGTGGAACCATGGGAAGAGCAGGGAAATGCTCCCAAATGCACATTTGCTTTTCACATTACGGTAAATGCGAAATTACTGTAATTTCGCAAATGCATTTCCTCAAAACTACCGAATTTCAAAAGATCTCGGATAACACCAGTTTCTGTGCGACGTCATGTGAAATCGTGAGGCACAAATCCAGTTTCTGTTTGGGATTTGTGTGGATTAACCAGCAGATTTCCCCCCGTGTGATAACGTCCTATGTGTATTAATAAATTATTAGAACAGGGGAACAGTAAGAGCAAACTGGAAAAGGATTCTAAATGGGTTGTTTTTTAAAATAAAAATAAAAAAGTACAAAAAACATTCTACATGTCAAGGTTTGGTAATACAAGTAGTATGTGAAAAATAATCAGTAGAATGGCAACAAACGCTCAAATGAGCAAAATGGTCTTTGGTCTTTCAATTAATCCTTTTGGCTGGGTTCAAGAAGGAAAAACTACAGATCTTACTCAGAGTTTGAAAAAAAATTTTTTTTTACTGTCATGCTGCTCTGGGAGTATTCTGACCCATGTGGACATAACCATAGAGTCCATCTTTAGTGAGAATAAGTGCCTTCCAATCAAAAACCTATTTTTCCTATACATCTATTTAATTGGTGCACTTTTTTCTCACTAGAGAAAACTTCCATTTTGAAATCTGGATGATTTCTGGGATGAAATCTGGGGTGAGCTTGGACAAGTCACACACCCTCAGCCTCAGAGGAATTCAATGGGAAACCCCCTCTGAAGAAACGTGCCAAGAAAACCCTGTGATAGGTTCACCTTAGGGTTACCATAAGTCAGAAATGACTTGAAGGCACACAACAACAGTTCGCATATCAGGCAGCTATGGTCTTTGTTTCTTGTTGTGGTAAGATCACCTGACTTGGAGTTTTATGTTGAACGATCTAGTTCCAGAATACAAACAAAATCCCACCCCAACAAAATAAATAATTTCTCCATGGTGTTAAATGCATGTTACTGTACTTATACATTAGGGAATAAAATTAAGGGGAGGCATGGGAACAACATCCAAAAACCACAGAGATCACTTTAAAGTGTATTCTATATATATATATATATATATATATATATATATATATATATATATTGGCCAATGCATTCTGAAGAGGCTTCTTTTTAAAAAGCCATACTTTAAATAAATATGAGAAATGGTTACGACGTAATTTAAGACAGTCAGACCATGATCTATTCTTACATTCTTCTCTCTTACTTTCATGATGCTATTAATAAACATGTTTACCATTTAAATAAGACTAGACAAATTCACACACAAAGACACAAAAAATAAGGATTAAAGCTTTAATTTAGAGATTTTTATTTAATTGTTTAGACAATTTTTTCAAAAAACCAAAAGCAAAACACACACAAACTCTTAGCCAGATCCTAAATTCATTTATTTTTGAAGAATGTTGCAGACAGAATACCTCATTTTTTGATATTGCTGAACCAATTAGCTAATAATCAAATTAGAAGCACTGGTCCTTTGACAATTTTTCAGGGGTTTACCCCCAAATAAATTCTTGAGGAAGCCTTATAACATATAATGTGGTAGGTGAATGCAAGTGAAGAATAGTATGCTAGATGCAAAAGAGTACATGATTCCTGAATCTTTCATAGCTGTGTGGATATAATTTGCCATCCATGTTACACTGGCTGAAATTTCATTTTCAACACAGTGATCAAAGGTTCAGCAACTTTTTTTCTGGTCCTCTTTTCCACGAGACCATCCTAGTGAAGAAGAGGTCTGACTCTGAAGACTGGTAAAATGGATTCCTTACAGATTTATTTCTTCAGAGGCTTCCTCGTAAGTAATGGTACGTCTATGTAGAAGATTGCTTGAGAGCAATTTCCAAAAAAAATCTGTCAAAGGCCTGGTGTTGCTATTTAATGATTAGGTAATTGGCTTTCACTGTTTGATATATAAGGAAGGGGGAGAGAATTGGATGATGCACCTTGCTTCCAGAGGAAGACTTTTTAAAAGGTTAGTACTTGGCTGAAAAAAAGTTTGAGTTGCCTGTTTTAAAACATTTTGTTGTAAATATTGCTAAGTTTTGTTTCTAGTGTTATTAAGCTTTGGCTCCTATGTGAGGGTGTTTAAAAGCCTTAAAATGTAATATATTTTTCAATAGATTTTCAATGTTTTTCAAGCATATTGTAAAAGGAGTAGAAAAATAAAGGGAACTAGGATGATATGAATATCAAATGCCTTTGTAATTGTTTTCTTTCATTGTAGTCTGTCCTGCAGCTTGTCCTTGAGAAAGGAGGCATCTCCCACTAAAATAAGGTACTGTACTCTTTGAAGCTTGAGCTTTTTTGGTTGTTGTTTTTTTTGTTATACCTTTGACGATGATTCACTAGTTGGCTAAGCTCTCTCATTTACCCAGTAATTTTTTTCCACAGCTGTGCTTTGATATGTACATATCTATTGTAGTCAAAAAGCTTTCCATAGCATAAGGCTCTATGATACAACAATTCATTAGTACAGAATAAGAAAATATATGGCATAGGACATGGTTTGCAATTAATCACTTTCAAGTATTTACATTCTATTCAGTTTCTGCCTCTTAAGAGTAGGTGCTAAAATAGTGTGAGAATTGCATACTGAAGCAGGAATCATCAGACCAACTTGCATTTGATTATTTGTTCTGGTAATTAAAAGTCATGATTTAAGTACTGTTGATTCTTAATGTTAATTTTATTTCTTGAATCTTCTCTCACTCCAGCACTGATGTAAGCTAACACTTTAGACATTTTTTTTTTGCAGCTACACTGTGTTTTTTCATAAATAACAACCTCTCTGAGCAGGTTTGTTCAATATCGGTCTTATGAGAAAATAAGCAGTGCTTTGAAACTGGGTTGAATCAGAAAAAAAACAAGGACATTGAATTTTCAGATAAACATGTTCAACTAGTATGAAAGCTGAGGCTGGACTGACTGGCCCATAAAGGAGCAATCAGTGATACCTGGACTAACTTCGAGGGCTTTTGTGGTTTTTTTTTTTTTAACTCTGAATCTTTTAAACATTGTTAAATTTTAACTTCAGTCTGAAACTTAAGAGTCAAAATTGTATTTTGGAGATTTTAATGGTTCACATGGAAACAGAATGTTCAAGCTTTAGGTTGTGGATATAAATCAAAGCTTTCTCGTAGTTAAAGCAATGTTATCTCATTAACCACTAGGCTAAAAATAGGATTGGATAAATGTTTCCCTCCAGGTACATTCTTGAAATGTACCTCGCAGCATTCCTTATCACTTGATAGGCTGCCTGAGGTTGAAGGGCACTGCAGTCCAACCACATCTGAAAGGTTGTAATTTGTCCACCCCTTGCATGAGGGATGTCATTTCTGAAATCTTCCCCACATTTTTTTTGGAGTGCTATTTCTTACAGAGTTCTGTTACAGGAAAGTGGTATCCTTGCTTGTTTCAAATGTCACAGCCTGCTTTATTACAGTGGGCCCTTGTTATCTTCTGGAGTTTTATTTTTGGAATTTACATATTTTAAAAATATTTTCAAGCTATGAATACTTGAATCAGTGGATAAAAAAAATCATGGCTATGGAGGGTTGGCTGTACTTTGATGTTCTGCCACCTAACTCTACTGCATATTCTCAGAAATCAAGATTGTGAACAGAGAATACATGGTATGTAATGGGAAAACTATTCTGTGACTTTAGATTTTGAGTTGTGGCTGATAACAAGCGATCAAATTTCTTTCTTGCTCTTAGGATGGACTACAGAGCTCCTACTTTTGGAATCCTCCTTCTATTAGGATTTCTGCTACCTATAGTGAAGGTTGAGCCCATTCAAGGTTCAGAAGGCATTATTCTTGATAAAGATCTTGGTAAAAAGCTGAGCAGTGATAGAGAACTGGCCCGGCAGTGGTTGCTAATGATGGGCCCCAAACTCCTTGAGGAGAAAGTAAAAATTCTACCCTCTGAAGAAGTGCCTGAATCAAGCTCAGATATAATGGAACCAAGCCCAGACACACTGTTCATCACAGAGAGAGGTTACCTAAATCAAGGTTGGTGTAAAACACAAGCACTCAAGCAAACTATCCGTGAGGAAGGCTGCAAAACCTACACCTTCATCAATAAGTTCTGTTATGGCCAGTGCAACTCCTTCTACATTCCATGGCACATCAGTGATGACAGAGGGGTCTTCCAGTCCTGTTTCTTCTGCAAACCAAAGAAAGTCAGCACCACAACAGTGATGTTGCACTGCCCAGACCGTTTGCCCCCAAGGAGGATAAAGAGGATCAGGAAAGTTGAGGAATGTCGCTGTACAGCCATAGATGTGGACTAGGCGATGGCTACATACTCAACCTGATATCTGCTTAATTGTTTCCTTGAGTGCTGAGACTGTTTTGAGTTTGAAGAGAAAACAATGTGCATTCTTTGTAGCAGTAGAATCAATTATGAAAGCCCATGGGTAGTGGTACATTGCTTGTACATCTGTTTCTATGCCATGTATCCCATCAGTTCACCTGTGTGCTGAACTTCTGCCTTATAACCCATCTTTCACCAGAATCTACATTGTTGACTTGCATGATGAGCAATATATGTTGTTGGGGGGGGGGCACTGATGTGTTTTGGATTGGGACTGAGATGATGGAAAGGATATTCTAGGAGACTGTTGATGGAGTGCCTTGTGTAAATAGTATTTAATGCCTTGTTTTTAATACAAATAAATGGTTCAATTATGATTTTAAAGAAGCTTAAGACCAACTTTATTTGGATGGGATGATGACTTGGAGTTAAAGGAGGTGGAGTACTTTTACAGGGGTCATAGATAAAGGGTTGAGTGGATACAAAGAAAAGAAAGGAATAATTGGAGTTAAATATGGCCTGCCACTGATTTGGTTGATTCCATACTGTATAGATTATATACAGCAGTACTGTGGGAAGCAACTTCTGTTACAGATGAGTTCTCAGGCGTATCATATTATGAGGATCTGTTAGTTCAATATTTCTATCAAAATGTTCTGCATAAGGAATAACAAGATATAACTTGGACTGTGGAATTTTCCTCCTTGAGAAGTCAATTTTTCCCCATCACCTTTTGACAAAAATATTGCTAGCCTAACCTGTAGGGCAATGTCTAGTCAAAATCCAGAAGTTTTTATTTGAAACTCTTCTGTTAGCCAGGACCTGGGTTTAAGTGCCTTACATAGGATATCCCTGTGGCTAGTAGCTAGATTCAGAAGCATGGGAATGATTTTATTTTGTGGACTCAGCTACTTAAGTTAGACCCCATTCGTGACTTGAACATTAAAAGTACAAGTCTGCATAATTTTAGCATTCTAGTTTTCCAGAATCCATGTGTCTTGTAGCTTTCCATGGCTGTGGGTGCAGCAGACTTGGTGCTGTTGTTAGCACAGGCACTGCCAGATAATTTTAATGTGGAAACAGTAGTTCTGGTAGCAAGGGAAGAAGGCAGGTACTGGGACAAAATCAATTATGGCCTGAGCCCAAACACTGGAGCGGCTTGTTATTAATTCCACAGTTCCTGTCTCTGACTGGGGGAAGTTTGTATTCCAAACACACATTTCAAAACCTGTTAGGGTGGTCAGATCAGCATAATCCTGAGCTCTTGAGATTTTATGACCAAGCCTAATACATAAGGATGGGGCTTTGTAACATCGCATGGGATGGATCCCTTCATTCTAATTGCAACCTAGTGGGTATGAGATTAAAAAATCATTTAAGAGATGCTAAATGTGTTGAATTTGTTTAAAAGACATAAAGAGTCCACTGCAGTTGGTCACAGCATGTTGTTCAAACAAATATTTTTCTGGTTCAAAATTATCTACTAGAGGGCCATTGAATCTAGCAATTCCATATCCTCCAACAGTTTGCCAAAGATAGTCTTGATTTATCCTGTCATCCCACTTTTTCAGGTGCTTTTAAAATGTCTGTTTGTCTCTCATCATCCCACTTCCTCCTTTGTCCTCAGCTTACTTACCTTGCTACAAACTGAGCTGAAGGTCAATTAACTATGCAGAGGAGAGGGGCAAACGCAAACTGCTGCTGCCTTTCCTAGTTTGTGTGTGCCTTTTCATTAATAACTTTTGCCATCTTGTCCACAATCTGATATTGCTTGGCCACATGTGTCCCAGTTTACATTTCTTTAATGCTGGAGGATATGCAGTTGGCAAGAATGGTTTTTATGTCCTCAAGCCAGTTTCCAGATGCCCATTGTAGGAAGAGGGGAGCATAGTGTTTTGGAGTCCAAATGGAGGAATAAAGATTGATGCCCTCAAAAGTCTGCAGTCTTAAGCATACCAAGGCATACGGCCTAAGCTCTATTGAATTCAATATGACTTGACATCTGAGTTGATATGATTAGGACTGTTAGGACTGCCAGGAAAGCTTAACCAGTTATATTCATAAAATTATCTAGAGCCCATTGAAGTATATGTGGGTTTCTGTTGCTAGCAGTGTGTTCAACAGCTCTTTTTAAAAAGATGCCTAGTTTTAGATGGATAGCTTTACTGTGAGACTGTGTCCTGCTTTTAATAATGTAGTTGTCACTCTCCATATGTTTTGCATTTAATTTCCCTGTCTGCATTCCCTCGTTGAGATATAGACCTTGCATATAGAGCAGCAGATTATGCATCTGTAATGGGCCAGAATTCTGTTACAAGTCCTAACTAAAATTAATTGGATTTACCATTCAGCTGTACATTCAATGAGTCTTTTTTCAGTAATGACTAAACAATAGGATTCAGGCTGAATTGTAGTGCAGTCACCTAAACCTCTGCCATAAGAAAGCCTATTGTTCTTCAAGACATTGGTATTTCAAGCACCATCACCATAATGCAGTAGACAACCCTGCCATAATATTGAGAAAGGTCACTAACACTAAGTTCAAGGTCCTGCCAGCCTTCGGTCAAGCTGAGACAAAACCATGAAAGTTTCTGGACTGTAACTATGTGGGGTGATGGGGTCTTTAGTCCAAAAAAATTCCTGAGAGAATGTAGCAAGGGTGTTTTTTGGTTTCTTCACAAAGAATCAAATCACTGCAAAATCTCACTTCAGATAGCCACTACCACCCCGATCTCATAGGCTGCATCTGCACTTCAGAAATAATCTGGTTTGATACAACTTTAAATGCCATGGAGCAATGCTATGGAATTCTGGGAATTGTACTTTGTTGTGGCACTGGAGCTCTCTGAGAGAAAAGGCTAAAAGTCTCACAAAACTACAATATCTGGAATTCCATAGTATTGAACCATGGCAGTTAAAGTGGTGTCAAACTGGATTATTTTTGCAGTGTGGCTTGGACCATAGTCACCTTTCCAAGCTCTGGAAGCATGGATTCTTTCTAAAACTAGAAAACTAACAATATACTTTCAGTACAAGAACCAAATTAAGATGGGTGCTGCAGTCCAAACTGAACAACTTTTCCAGGCCCTGAGGATATAAAGCTGTTTTGAAAGCATAGCAACCTCTTGGCACAAAAAGCAAGTCACATGCAATAATAGTAAAATAATACTAATGAGAGTCACATATTTTGAGGAGGAGAAATATTGTTTATTCATAAGCAAACATGTAGTGGTTTGAGCATTGGACTATGGACAGCAGGGTTCAAATCCCTGTTCAGTCATGGAAACCCATGGTAGAAGGCAATGGCAAAACCCTTCCTGAACAAATCTGGCCAAGAAAATACTATGGTAGATGCACTTTATTGTTAACTGCACTTGAGTTGGCTCCAACTCATGGTGACCCTAATGAAACATCTTCAAGACCCCCTATCCTCCACTGCATTGCTTGTTATTAACCACCTTCAAGTTGACCCCAACTCATGATGACCCTGTGGATGAGATATCTCCAAGATCCTCTGTCCCCCACTGCTCTGGTCCTGTAAATTCATATCCATGACCTCACAGATAGTCTATCCATCTAGTGTGGAGTCTATCTCTCTTTCTACATCTCTCCACCTTTTTTAGCATTACTGTCTTTTCTAGTGAGTCATTCCTTCTCATGATGTGGCCAAAATCTGACAGACTCAACTTGATCATCTTGGCTTCCAAGGAAATACCAGGCTTGATCTGTTGAAGGACCCATTTGTTTGTCTTTTTGCTGTCCACTATATCCTCAGCAGTCTTCTCTAGTACAACATCTCAAATGAATTTACTTTCTTCTTATTCACTTTTTTTCACTCTTTAGCAGCTCTTGGCTTTGCACTTTCTTCTTTGGCATTCCTTTGTAATTGTTGCAATTCTGTGATGTTTTCCATTAGTAGCATGGTGTCATATGCATATCTTAGGTTGTTGATGTTTCTTCCTCCTATCTTCACTCTTCTTTCTTCTAGTTCTAAACCTGAAATTCACCTTAGGGTTAGCATAAATCAGAAACAATTTGAAGGCAAAAACAAACAAACAAACAAACACAAACAAACAATGGAAATGAGACCAATAGTGTAATCCTATTGGATCCATCCCTACTACAATGCAAGCCCTATAGAGACTTTTGAGGATATATATTAAGAATGGAGCAAACTTGTTTTCTGATGCTCCAAAAACTAGGACATGGAGCAATGGAGTCAACTACAGGAAAAGAGATTCCACCTCAGTATTAGGAAGAACTTGCTGACAGTAAGAGCTGTTTAGCAGTGGAACACAATCTCTCAGACTGTAGTGGACTCTCCTTCTTTGGAGATTTTAAAACAGAGGCTGGATGGCCATCTGTTGGAAGTGCTTTGATTGTTTATTCCTGCATGGCAAAAGTGAGTTGGATTGGATGGTCCTAGTGGTCTTTTCCAACTCTATGATTCTAGAGTTTAATAGGACTTAACAGCTTTAAAATGCTGAGAACACAACTTGTCCCAGTCATGATTTCAAAGTTTTCTGAGCAGCAGGTAAAGATGGAGAGACAGAGAGAGAAGGAAAAGAATGAATGAAGCCAGAGGAAGCAAGGTAGAAGGGGAAGGGAGGAGAAAGCAAATATAATCTGAGGACTGTGAAGATAGAAGAAGGGGTGGAGGATTCTGAGAAAACCCTTCAGACCCTTCAGGCAGAGCCCAAAGGTCTGTGGATACTATTGCTACTGGAAATTATAAAAATTAAGGCAAATTTAGGGATGCAGTGGCTCAAGTGATTAAGACATTGACTCTGTTGATTGCAAGATTGTCAGGTTGGCAGTTTGAGGCCCAGGAACTGCATGATGGGGTGAGCTCCTGTCACTAGTCCCAGCTTCTGCAAACCTAGCAATGCGAAAGCATGCAAATGCAAGTAGATAAACAGGTACCACTTTGGTGGGAAGGTAAACAGCATTCTGTGCAATCACGCTGGACAGATGATCACAGTAGTCTCTGACAACACTGGGTCTTCAGCTTAGTAACAGAGATGAGTACAACCCCCTATGGTTGGGCATGATGTGACAACCTTGTCAATGGGGAATACCTTTACCTTTAAGGTAAAATAGCAAACAATTTCAATTCATTTAGAACAGGATATATAATCTGCTCTTCCTCTCAGAATGAATTGCCATAAGTGACCAACAACCTTGAATATTTTAGGTACCAATAAAATGTTTAAAAATACAATAATACTAAAAACAAAATAGCAGCAATAGGGCATCAAATAACCTCCCCAGCAGGAAGGAAATTAAAAAAAATGCAAGCAAAGGTAGTGATAAGCTAGTCCCCATCCCCAAACAGATCTTGTAAAATTTATTCTTATGGATCATAACTCCCAGATTCCTCCAGCCATTATGGCTACTTATCCATTGCCAAAAAAGACATCAGTAAAAAAAGAGGACAAATGGGAACACATTTATACAAAATAGGCTAAGGTATATATACATTTGATGAAAACATTACTGTCATTTAAATTGAAAATACACAACTCTCACTATAACAAGGAGATTATGATTTGTATTTTTTCCAGCTGATAGGATCTCCCCATTCTTATGTTTCTTCATAATGGGCTGTTGTGTGCCATGTTATTTCTGAGTTATGGTGATCCTAAGGTGAACCTATCATGCAGTTTTCTGGGGTTGACCCAGTGGGTTTCCATGGCCAAGCAGGGAATCAAACTCTGATCTCCCCCAAATCAGAGTCCAGCATTCAAACCACTATACCACTCTGGCTCTCTTTGAACAGGCAGTTCTCCAAAAAGAATATGCCCTCTGTAGAGCTTGATACACAGCCGCCTTACAGATGGCATAACGAATGCTGTTCAATGAATGTTACAAAATAAGATGGCCCAAAGTGATCTTTTCTTAACTAAAGTTTCATGTTGTGCTTACTTCTTACCACAGTCCTGGTTCCTGCTATCATGATGAAATTTGCATACTCACAATATATGTTCAGCTCTCACTGTGAGCCGGCATGCATCAATCTCGGCACTGAGGTTCAAGAAAAGTGTCATGTCTTCAAGTAAGATGCAAATTCATTTGTTCTTTATCTTTTCTTTGGACTGAAACTTGTGTAGTATTTCTAAATCCAGGACATAATCTGAATCATAGAGATTGCATCCTAAGAGACAGGAGGAGAAGCAGAAAGAAACACAATATTTTAATATTGTTGCTTAATTAGATTGGAACATCAATATAAAAGCAGCCTGGAAAGATGGGAAATTAGGGAGCTTTGTATTGATAACAGGCAATTATCTAAGCCAAGCTAAGTTTCAGAATAGTTAATTATAATTTTAAAAACCCTGATAAAATAGACCTGTAGCCCTTTAAAGAGAACCAATTTAGAAAATGAATCATCCATTATTCATAACACTTGCTTTTGTCTGGTAAAACAAAGTCTTCCTTACTATTAATTATCCCAAAGGGCAATATACATTGCATGGTAACAAGGGAATCTAGGAATTCCCTTTCCAAATTGAATTAAAGACCTTAGCTCATGATTGGCAGGCAAAGTTGAAATAAAAAATGCAGCTACAATTCTCGACAAAGTTAGCTGATTAACTGCATAATCTTGTAACTTGCCATGTACAGCAGGGGTTCTCAAACTGTGGGGCAGGGCCCCTGGGAGGATTGAGAGTTGTTCAATGAAAGAGCATCAGACTTGGTGACCCTGATCCCTCTCTCTTCCTTCTCTTCCCAAACCTTTTCTTTCCTGGAGAGGAAGAGAAAGACAAGGAGGGTGCTTGGAGGCTTTGCAAGGAGGAGGAGGGGGGTTATTTCCTTGTACAGTGTTAAAATATGAATATACATGAGTGTGTGAATAAAAATACATACATTAAACAAATAAAATATTTTTATTCATATACTATGCTGAGGGGGAGGGGAGAACAACATCCGCATGTACATGTAAAGGGGGTCACAAGGATAAAAATGTGAGAACCACAACCCCTTAGTTCAGAAATCTAGGCTTCAGTAGTAAAAAAGTGAGAAAACATTTATTCAGAAACTACAGATGTTCTCCATAGACATTTGTTATCAAAGCTAATCAACTATTTCAAATCTTTGGCAGAATACCTTCTCATTTGTTACAAAAACAAAACATTCTTTTCTTTCTCCTTTCACATGGGAGCCTGTAGTCTTCTCCCAAGACAAACATTTTCAAAAGACTGACCCTGGATCTTCTCAAGGCAGCCTCAACTCCATTCCATCTGCTTGTTAACCACAAAGGAATGTAGCCAACAGTTTTTAACAATTAACATCATTTACCTGCAGTATTGTATAACACCTAAAATGCCAGTAAATTACAAGCAAGTGAAGCTGTATACCTTTTTAGGCTAAGATTCTAGATCAATGAATCCAGAAGACACATCCAGGGTAGCTGTGTTGGTCATATAGCAAAGTACAATAACATCCAAAATCCACCTTAACGAGCCAAACAAAATGCACAAACAAATAATGCAAACTGTCAAAGCACCATTAGCTTCTTCATCAGGCAAAGGTGTTAAAAATCATACAGGAGAAAGAAAAATACTACAGGGTTAGAGTCGCAGGCCTACATTTTGTCAAGATGTTGTTTTCCATTAAGATGGAAAATTAATTAATTTAATCTATTAAATTAATTAATATTGCATTTTAATTATTCTTTGGTTTAATTCTATTTTAAGGGGATGGGGTGGGGGGAGGAAGGGATAATGGAGAGAGGGAATGTTTTAACGTTGTACTGTTCTAAATACTGCTGTCCCCCGCCCCGATTGCCTAGCAGAGGGGTGGGTTACAAATAAAAATTTATTATTATATTATTATTATTAGATGGTGTGGAGGGATGTCACTGCATGCAGAGGCCAATCCTTCTGGCCTTGTGGATTTTGGGAGACAAAGGAGATTATCATACTTAAAATAATGTGACTTATCCCTGACAGGATACAGTCACATTTCAGGATATAAGCTGGTATCATCATATGTAAAATTGCTGCCACTGCTGCAGGGTGACTATAACTCAAGTCCCAGTCATGCCTAGATGACCAGTTTTCCAAAATGAGAAAATTGGCTGGCTAAATGAGGCTGGGACTCAGGCTGAAGTTGGGTTACAGTTGCTTGGTGGCAGTGGCAACAATTTTACATGCGATAATACCAGTTTATATCCCAAAACATGACTATATCCCATCAGGGATAAATTGAATTATTTTAAGCGCGATAATCTCTTTAATCATAAAATCTAGGAAGTAAAATTGAAATTCCATTAGCAACACAAAATGATACTGTTCAGCCAGCATGGCCAAAGTGAAGCAATTTCTACCCCATCTTTTAATCATTGCTAGACACAAATTTGGGGTCCAAATCTCACTGAATTCGCTCTACTGGAAGGTACATATCAGCTTCACATTCAAACAAAAGTGCAAACTTTTCAAAAGTGCATATTTTCAAACCTCTCAGGTTGACCATTTCTATGTCAGAAAATTTCCCCTAATTTCACTGGGAAAGAGAGCATAGAAGTTGGGATTTACATTATAGGAAGGAGGGATGGGGTTAGCTATGGGTGTGTGTGATATCATTACCCCCCCTCGTAATTCTCTTCCATGAAATTTTGTTTCATTCTCCAGATTTCTAGCAGGTTTCTAGCATTTCAGAGAACCCTTACATTTGCTGTGTTTGTATTTCTTTGTTACCGTAATTTTGCCTGATTGTTTTCATAAAATCATAAAGTTAGAAAAAGCAACAAGGGAGACCCAATCCAACCCCCTGACATGCATGAAGGCACCATCAGAGCATCCCCAGCAGACAGCCATCCAGCCTGTTTAAAAATCTTCAAAAAGAAAAAGAAGAAAAAAAGAAAAGAAACTCCACCACAATCCAAGGCAACATGTCAAACAGCCCTTATTCTCAGGATGTTCTTTCTAATGTTTACGTGGAAACTCTTTTCCTGTAGTTTGAATCCACTGCAACATTCCTAGTCTCTGGAGCAAGAGAAAACAAGTTAGTTCCATCAGTATGACATCCCTTCAAATACTTAAAACATGGTTGTCAGGTCACCTTTGGATGACTAAACTATTTCTAAATGCTGAACTGAAGATTTAAATTACTGCAATGCTAGAAATTTGGAGACTGAAGGGAAAATTTATTGGGAGGAGATGAAAGCCCTCATTTTGCCTGCCAGCATAGCTACATCATTGGGGAGGGTCCCAGTTGCTTTCTCTGAATATAAAATAGGGAATTTACAACTGGCATGGTGCAGGTGACTGATTCAAGGGCAGAATGGATCTGTTCTTGGGGGAGAAGGAGTTAAACACAGTTCCCACAGGAGCAAGCAGCTCTATCAATCTAGTTTCCTGTCTATATACACAGAAAGAACAGCAGTCAATAGCACAATACCCAATGGATCAGGATCAGGTGACAGTAATAGAATCACAGAGTTGGAAGAGACCACAAGGGCCATCCAGTGCAACCCTTTGTCATGCAAGAATACACAGTCTAAATGCCCATGACAGATGGCCATCCAGCCTCTGTTAAAAAAAACTTCAAAGAAGGAGACTTCACCACACTCCAAAGGAGTGTGTTCCACTGTTGAACAGCTCTTACTGTCAGGAAGTTCTTCTTAATGTTGAGATAAAATCTCTTTTCCTGTAGTTTGAATCCATTGTTCCAGGTCCTGTTCTCTGGAGCTGCAGAAAACAAGCTTGCTTCATCCTCAATATGACATCCTTTCAGATATCTAAACAGGGCTAGATAAGTCACTCCTCATAGGGCATGGTTTCCAGACCCTTCACCATTTTGGTTACCTTCCTCTGGACATGCTTCAGCTTCTCAACATCCTTTTTGAATGTGTTCCTAGAACAACAAAGGCAATGGAGTAGTAAGCATGTTGACTGGAGAGACCTGACAATGGGAAATGTAAAGTAGCCATTTCTGCAACCTCAGTGAACAAAGTGATACATTGAAGGTTGTGATGAATAGTTATACAAGAGTGTACAACTACATGGGATCCTGTTGTTTAGTCCTGACTACAGTAGACCCATTGAGTCAGTTGTTGAATAGTGAGTCTACACATAGAAAAATCCATTTGGCTCAAAAATGTCATACTGTAGTAGGGACTAGCAATAGGATTTAGGTCCATGTGAAATGGGAATGCTTGTGGAATTGTGCTTATGAAGCCATGAACTGAATATGTCCATTGGATAACAACCAAATATGTACAATCACATGTGTTACCATATTTATGCACATGCATGACACTCACAGGATTCTGGCATACTGTTTCTTCCTCAAACTAGAAAAACAAACTCTAGAAAGATCTTAGCTGGTGGTGTGTCATTTGGAGATGTGGCTGATTGCATTTTTGGTTTCTCCTTAGGGCTGAGGCTCATGGTGAGCAACCTGCTCTTCAAAATTTACCATTAAACTGGTGTTTGGCAGTATTCATTAAGAGATATTAGAGGTTATTCAGATCTGGCAACCATACCCTTTATTGTTGCAAGTAATTTTCCATGAATTTTTTTGCATTCTTGTATATTGTAATTACAATTACAGCCATTATATTGTCCTTTGGAATGCAACCCAATTTTAATCAGCTATCCTAAGTGGATGATTTGTGGTTTGAGCTGCTTGCAGTCCCACAGTAGCGTAAACATTTGCTGGCTCATAGGACTTTTGGTCTGATTATTTCCTAATTTTCCAGGGCAGCTTCATTATGTAAGTTGGCTGATACTCTTCTTTGTGTTACATTTTTAAACTTCTGCGTAATTAAAAGTTTAGGAACATGAGCAGCCAGTAGTTCTGGCAGAGGATGGTCCAGGAACTTTGCCAAATGCATAGTTCAATATAGACAATGGTTGGCATGTTGGTCCCAGAGAATAAGAAATTCACAATAAGCTTAGTGTGGCATCTTATCAAACCAGCAATTAGCAAAAAAGGTGGCAAGTATTTGAGCAACACAGAATCCTTCATTAAGTAGAATGGAAAAGTGAATTATATTGTCAATATTTTAGAGGAAGGGCTGGCAAAACCTCTTCTGGGTGTTCCTTGCTTAAGAAAACCCTATAAAATTAATGGGGTCTCCATAAATTGACAGGTAACTTGAAGGCACATACACACACATCTTAATGGAAGAGAAAGTTGTAGAAAAACAGACATGTTAGGGCTGATCCACACATGCAGCAGACATGGGAGACTGTATAGGAATGTTATGAAGGAGTATCCCTGCTCACTTTGAAAAAGCAGTATGAAAGTGGACTCCTTGCCCTGGTCATGCATGTGGTATTCAACAAGTTTTGATTTCCACTGGGATTATTTGAGGAGTGCGTGTTTATTTGACAGGGTGTACCATTTGATTTATCAATATTTGAATGTACAAATCTCTTGTTGTGTGCCTTCAAATCATTTATGACTTGTGATGATCCTAAGGTAAACCTATCATGGAGTTTTCTGGGACTGAGAGTATGTGACTCACTCAAGGTTATCCAGCAGGTTTTCATGTCCATGATTTCTAGAGTCCTCATCCTGTGCTCAACCATTATACCACACCAGTTCTCACAAATAAAAAAGTAGTGTACTGTGGAGAAAGATACCATCCTAGTGCACTTCTTACTATTTACTTATAGTTTTTTTAAAAAAATAGATTTATTTTCACCTACTATGGAAACTATGAATCAGAAGACTTACATCACCTTTCCACATTACAAGGTCACACTGGAGAAATACATTTGGATAAAGATGAGCTCAAAATAAACACCTTGAACCTCCTCAGAAAGACATCTCCAGGTTCTGTAAGCTTGGACATCACTAGTTTGTATTGTTAAATTTTTTTCCATATATTTACAAATATAATTTTAAAAAAGTTTTAATGCAGAGGCCCAAAGCCTTCTTTGTGATCTGAAGTAGTATGATCCATTCTTCTAATTCCAGATTCTTCTCATTAAACAGGTTCTGCTGCAATGTTACCAAAATAAGTTGTAATAAAAAGGGAGTCATGGATGGCTGATGAAACACACTACAGCTGACATGTGATAAAACTGTATATGTGCAGTGCACTAACTATGGCATGGAGATTAAGTGATGCCCTCTTAACGCATCACCTAAATATATTTATGCAGTGAATAATCAAACCATGAACTTCACTGCCTCAAAATATATTTATAGTGAGAGATGTCAACTTGGACAACTTTGAAAGTGGAATAGATATATTAGAGCCATCAATAGTTCCTAGTTGGAATAGCAATATGCTACCACAAGTACCAGAGGAGTCTACATTTAAAAATAACAGATAATAGATTCCATGAAAGACCTGAAACTGTAGCAGTCAAAGCAGATAATACTGAGTTAGATGAAGAAAGAATCTGATCTAATATTTCTTCCTATGCTCCTCTGTGCTAAATGGTCACTAGTCTATAACACAGGCAAAGCCATAATGTGGATTGTTTTAAAACTGCCACATCAAAGTAGAGGCCAATTGGGGACCTGATAAATCACCTATTTGGTTGCCTGTTGGGTATATAAGAAAATGAGGCTTGTTGAATATCCAAAAGGCTGTGATATGTGACTAGTGGGCTGCATTTGGTTGGTTGGGTCACACATCTTGTGGAGACTCTAATCCTGAACTCATATTTATATGTAAATTGCCACCATTTGTGACATTTCCCCTCAAAGCAACAGGGCTCTGAAAATGCCAATCAAATGTAGTTAGTAGCAGTAACTCCTCTTGAGAGATTGACTCTTAAATAAAAATAGCACTAACTCCAGGATGTTGAATCTCTCTCTAGTCTACTGTTTCATATTGCACTTTCCTGATCTATTCTTTCATATTGCACCTATCCCTCCTTCATCCACCCCATTAGTTCCCCCAACATGACCAAGGCATAGTAACTGTGAAGTAACATACTTCTACCTTGCCCAGCATTATTGTCTCTCTTTTTTTAGTGAATTATGTCTTCTCATGAAGTACTTCTACAAAGAAGAACAGACTCAGCTTAGTCATCTCAGTTTCTAGGAAGAGTTTGGTCTTGATTTGCTCTAGGACTCATTTATTTGTCTTTTAAGCAATCCATGGCATCTGTAGAACTCTTCTTCAGCACCACATTTCAAATGAAGTGATTTTCTTCCTTTCAGACCCATATATATATAAATTGGAAATATGATGGTATGGGATAATGTTAACTTTAATAATCAATTATATATCTTTACACTTCAGGATCTTGTCTAGTTTCTTCATAGTTTCTTGCCCTTCCAAGTCTTAGGGCCTTTACAGACTGCCAGAAATAATGCAACTTGAGGCCACTTTAACTTGGCTCAGTGCTAAGGAATCATGGGAACTGTAGTTTATTGTGGCACCAGAGCTCTCTGACAGAGAAGGCTCAATGTCCCAGGAAAAAATACAATTCCCATTATTCCCTAGCACTGAGCCAGGACAGTTAAAGTAGCCTCAAGTTGCATTATTTCTGGCAGTATGTAAAAGCCCTTAGTCTTCTTCTGATTTCTTGACTGCAGGTTCCATTCTGATTAATGACTGAGCAAAGGTTAGGAAGATCTTGAACTATTTAAATGTTTTCATTGTCTGCTTTAATATTATGAAAATCATTGGAGTTATTATTTTTTCTTAATGTTCAGATGGAAACCTGTGTTTGTTATTTCTTCCATGACTACCTTCACTAATTGTTCCAAATCCTTGATTTTCTTCCATAATCATTCCAAGTTTTTGCCATGTTCTGCTTGTAGTATGGTTTCACCTGCTTATCTTAAAATGTTGATATTCCTTCCTCTAATTTTCACAACTCCTTCTTCCTAATCTAATTCTGTTTTATATATGATATATCCAGTATACAATTAAATAGTTAGGGTAATAAAATGCAGCCTTGATTGCCGCCTTTTTCAATTGGAAACCATTCCATTTCTCTGTAACCTGCCCTGGTAGCCTCTTGTCCTGAGTACAGGTTGCATAGGAAAATCAAATAATAATAATAAAAAATAATAAAATTTATTTATATCCTGCTTATTGAAAAAGATAATCCAAGCGGCTTACATAAAAACCCATACAATATAACCCCTATATATAGTTAGTGCCACATCTATTTCTTTAAGAGTGAGCCGTAGTTTCTCATGATCTACACATATAGCTTTGCTATAATCTATAAAGCACTTTCTGGTTTTCTTCTGAAATTCTTTGATGCACTTCATTATCCAACTTATGTTTGCAATATGATCCTTAGTGCTTCTTCCTTTCCAGAACCCAGCTTGGAAATCTAACATTTCTTGCTCCATAAGTGATAAGGTTCTTTGTTGCAAAATTTGAACATCACTTTGCTTCCTTGGGAGATTAATGCAATGGTCCTGTGTTCTCTTTCTTGTTCCCACTTCCCAAACTTCTTTCTTGGATACTAGAATGTGTAATGAGCATTTCCAATCTGTGGGCCATTGTTTTATTTTCTTTATTTGTTGACAGATTCTAGTTAGAACTAAAGCTGATACCTCTGTAGTTAGAAGCAGCTCTGCCAATATGTAATCTGTCCCTGGTGATTTATTCATCCCAAGTGCTCTAATTCCAGCTTCCACTTCACTTTCTAAAACTGTAGGTTCATCTTCAAATGATTCTTCCTTGAATGAATCTGTCATACATTCATCTCCTTTATATAGTTCTTCATTGTATTGTTTCCATTGACTTTTTACTTCTACTTGGTCGTGTAATGTGTTCCTCTGCTGCTGGTATAGTATGGTCAGTCTTGGTATAAATCTGCCTTTGATTTCTCAGATCTTATGGAAGAGGTATCTTGTTCTTCCTTTTTTGTTGCCATCTATTTTGCTGCACTGATTATTATAGTAGTTCTTATGTCCCTACATTCAAGTCATTCAATAGTTGCATTCAGGGTTCTGACACCCTTTCTATCACCTTTTACTTTTGCTTCTCTTTTGTCCTTAATTGACTGAAACATTTAATGTGTCATCCAATGTGACTTCTCTTTCTTTTTGGTTTCAGGCAGAGTCTTTTGCATTCCTTCCTGACATTGTCCTTAGCTTTAGTCCAGAGTTCTTCTGGTTCTCTGTCAATTAGGCTTAATGGTGCAAATCTTTTTTTTTTTTAATTATCTTTAAATTCTTCAGGGGACCTTCTTCAGGTTGTATTTTGGCACAATGCTTGGTTTAGTATTCTTTTAAAAAATGCTTTCATTTTTTATATTAGCAGTTCATAGTCTGTGCCACAATCTGCTATTGGACTTGCTTTTGCACAGACAATAGAGTATCCCTTATGCTTCCAGTTATGTAGTCTATTTGTTTTCTATATTGTCCATCAGATGATGTCCACATATACAGTTGCCTCTTTGGTTGCTTGAAGAAAATGTTTGCAATGAAAATGCTGTTGGCCTCACAAAATTCAGTTCGTCACTCTCCTTCTTCATTTCTTGATCCTAGGCCAAATTTCCTCACAATATTTGATTCTGCTCTGTTTACTACTTTTGTGTTCCTATAGTCTATAGCAGGGGTCGGCAACCTACAGCCCCCAGGCCGGTTCTGGCCCAGGTCACTAGACTTATTGGCCCAGGCGGACCCCTGTTGCCACTGCCACTGCGGCCATGCGCTATGCATTTTTGCCTCCGTGTGGCCACACGCATCGCAGCCGCCATTTTGATTTCCAAAATTGTTGCCGCGACATGTTTGCCCATGCACAGGAGTACTGCGCATGCGCAAATGAATTGTGGCCGCCATTTTGGAAATCAAAATGGTGGGCGCAAGTGGCAAAATGGCAGCTGCGACATGCATGGCGGCGGTGGCAATGGCGGTAGTGCGCGGGGGGTGAGCATGCGTGCCACCATTCCCCCCCCCTTGGCCCAGCGGAGAGGAGGACTTCAGGGGACTGGCCCAGGGCAGAAAAAGGTTGCCTACCCCTGGTCTATAGCATTTTCTATAACAAGAAGTGTGTTTTGGTGTGTGGTTAGTTTCTTCCTAAATTACAGTACAGAATTTTTCAATTTCTTCTTCTGCTTTTGTAGTTGGAGCATAAACTTTTAATACTGCACCCATATACAGCAATTGGAGGGAAATGTTCCTGCCTTGTCTTAAACTTCCAACAGTTCTTCCTGGTCAGTTCTTCTGTATCGGTGCTTCTACTCTCAATAGCAAGGTTTCTGTCCATGGTCCTGAAACACAACCCATGTTTCCTGCCTGCTATCTGCATCACTGGCCATGGTCCTGAATTAATTCTGACTTGGATCTTCTATAGGCTGCTACATGTTATGCCCCCTTGCCTAAAGCACATGATAGAATTGTTGATGGAACAGGATAAAATAACCTACAAAACAACAACATTTTTTTCCTAACAAAATGTCATAAATCTAAGCTTTCTAAAAGGTGAGATCACGCACAACTGCATGTACATTGATGTGATGGAACTCATGTAAAGAGGATTTTAAGTGAGGTTACCTTGTTTTCTTTTTAAAATTCTGGTATGTGCGGATTTGTAAACCCTTTTTGATGCATTTGGCTCTCTGGTGCCATTTTTGCTTCTAGATTTTCTTTCATTTTATTTACCAGCTGCCAAAGAACACCATTTCCAACATGCCTAACAGTTCATGCAAGAATGTACTTGAAATATTGCTAAATTAAGTGAAATATTGCTAAATCAATAGCTGTTATTGGATCAATGTGATGTAACAGAACAACTTTGCAAGAGATTTTTGAAATAAATTCTTAAGCCCACAATTCCATATAGAGTGAACATTTTTAAAAAAACACATTAGTAAGCTTCCAAACTGAAGTCATAACAGCTGGTTTACAGGGTTACCAAAATCCTAGAGTGGCTAGCTTAGACATGTATATAACCCTTACCAAAAAAATTGGAACAGTTTGATTTTTTTAAAAGGTAACTCTTCAAGCTTCTCCTGGCTGGAAGAATCTGAGTTCTAGTACAAAACTTGTTCCTGTTGGGATAAGAGTGCATGTGATGGCAGCTGTTCTGCCCCATTCAAATGCAAATATAGGATAAGGATGTGATTTATTCATTAAATTTGTGCCCCACATTTCTGCAAATAAAATATCACTTAGGCCAACAGTAAAACCAAGTAAGAAAGACTAAACTGTCTTCAAAACACAATTTAAAATGCATCACTAAAACAGCAGCAGAAACAGCAGCCCATTTTCAATTATAATCCAGCTCAGATATCAAATGCATGCCCTAATAAAAAGGGCTTTGCTTGCTGGTGGAAGGACAACAGAGAGGAGGCCAACCTAGCCTCCGTTGGCAGAAAGATCAAAAGGAACAAAAAGGAACATGTGGATAAGGGAGAACTGAATCCTCCTCCAGCACATACTTTTTCTACTTTGAAGTCTCTTCTTAAAATGCTTTCCCTCCCAGTTGATCTTAAAGCCTCATTGCAGTAGAGGAACCTGGAGGCCACACATTACAAAGGTACAAGAGCAGGATTAGTACTTCCTCTGCACTACTTTGTCCTGTAGATTTCATTCTGTTTTTCAGGTGAAAGGGGCATACCCATGTTTAGAGACATGGGATTTGCTGCTTTCAAGTGGACTGTGGAAGTTGTTCTGTGAGTGACTGTCCTCGACAGCCTATATATCAAAGCAGAGAAAGAAACATGTCTAGAAGTTTGTCTTGAGTAAATAGTCTAGGTTGAGGTAATGGTTTATATTTTTCTCAGTTTTTAAATAGCAATATTTTATTGTTTTAAATTTGTATCAGCATAAGCAGCACTGTGAGGCAGTGTAGGATAGTGATTTGAGAAAATCTGTACCTAACAGATAATGAGTAAAGTTTGTGAAATCCTTTGATTAATTACAAGGTGCTCTCAATATGTTCATTATGCCACAACTGCCACATGTGTCAATATAAGGGGTAGGAAAATCTAAAGGAAAATACTGGAAATTTTTCTGTTTGAAAACAGACTAATTGGGAATTGTAATATTCTCTTATTGGCCATAGCTTGTCACCTCCTTATATACTGCAGTGAAAAATAATTGTACCCATTATGCGAATCTGTGCATTATTGAACAAAATTCTAGTCAATATTTAATAATTGCTCATACACTTGTTTTCAAGATATCCCAAACTGTTATTCTGAATGTGCTTTCCTGCTAAACTACTTTCTCTGCAAGATATTTCCTCAGGTGCTATATTTCTAATGATTGCTAATGTGTTGGATGTTTTTTTTCCTCTTGGTGAAGAGTGCCTTTTTTGGTACACAAAAGCAGCTGGGGAACTCATTTGCTGCTTAATGAAGCTTCCTTGTAGAACTCAGATTAAGGTCTTATCCTGGAAGAAGAACCCTACTGACAAATCAAAGGAAGCTTAATGCTAGATTAGAAGTAGCCAAATGTTGGAAGCCAGGTGACCTTTCCATTGAGAACTGGTGGTCTAGAATTTGGGATATGTGGTTGATGGAGAAACTGTCTGCTACAACAAGGTTTTTCATTGGCCACAAAAGGACTGAAACATTTCAAGAAAACTGGATGATCTTTTTGATTATGTTAATCATCACTCCCACTAGATACAACCTCCAGCTTCACAGATCTTTGGACAGACTCTCTGGCTCTTGCTGAGAACTAGTTTTTTTATTCTCCTGAAGAATAAGTACTCACCAGATACATACTTTGGCCCTTGTAATTAATTGTTGTTGTTATTGTTGTTCTACAGACGTCATGTGTTTTATTGTAAATACTCAATAAAAATTAATTAGAAAGAAATTAGGATACACATGTCAACAAACCTAGGAGTACGCTAAACTGCTAGATAGTGGTCCTAATCTATATTTACTTTTCTAGTTATCTTTTTAAAATAACATATTTGCCTACTGTGACTCATAAAGCAGGAGATTAATGTTACAACAGAAATTAGGTGTAGAAAACTGTTAGAGTACTTGGCTTGGAAGAATGGGCTGGATGGAGGAAAACAAACTGAAACCAAATCCAAAGAAGACAGAGGTGCTTACCATCAAGGGTCCTACTCTGGGGCTGGAAGTGTGTCAACCAGTTCTGGATGGGGTTACACTCCCTCTGAAAGACTGTGTTCATAGTTTGGGAGTGTTCCTGGATCTGTACCTCCAAATGTCAGCTCAGATAGATGTGGTGGTCAGGAGTGCCTGTTATCAGCTTTGGCTGATACACCAACTGCATATGTTCAAAATTTCACTGTATTTTATTCATTGTATTTTGTAATTAAAATTTTAGGCTGTAATCATGTGATCTTCAAAGTACCTGTGCAACTTGTTGGTACAAACAAGGCTTCTGCTTTTCATTCTTAAAGTTAACCATCTTTCAGTTGGACTTTACTTTCCTCAGGTGACTATACTTCAAACAGTGCAGTCTTCCATAAAGTCAAATACTTGGACAGCCTATGGCTTATAAAGCTGTTGGGTCAGTGCCACTTGTTACCAGAAATGGAGCCAAAATTATGCACACACCCGCCCCATCAAGCCGGAACCAATATTTTAAGAATCTGGCTGCCCTTATCAAGCACTTGTTCCTTTCTTCATCTATTTCCAAGCGCTGTAGCTTCTGATGCAGAGTATCCTATTGCATAATTCATGTACAAACAAGACACCTTTGATACTTTGTCAGTTTATGCTGAGCTTGAAGAATAAGCCTATACTTTCTAGAACTGTTGGCGTGGGGTCTTTGGCAAAAAAATTATTAAGGCAAAGTTAGGGCATTCAGGCACATGACTGAGGAATCTGAAAGGCAGCATCAAGAGTCTTGATGGGACCAGTGAAATTTTCTTGAATGGTCCCTCACACTCATAGTTCCAACATCACAGCATGTCTTAGCCTTCCTAAAAGATGTCATTTGTTACTTGCTGGATTTCATGTAAGTAATTAGCAAAATATAAGGCAGGGGTAGGCAACCTTTCCCCTTTAAGGGCTGAGGGACTTCAGCTCCCAGAAGCCTCAGCTATGTTGGCCAATAGTCCCATGTTGGCCAAGAGCTCCTGGGATTCTGGGAGCTGAAGTCCCTCGGCCCTTAAAGGGGAAAGGTTGCCTACCCCTGGTATAAGGGTATAAGGGTATCTGTGGCAGCTCTCTCTCTCTCTCTCTCTCTCTCTCTATATATATATATATATATATATATATATATACTAGCCAGTTAGATCCAGGAGGAGAGTTCTAATTATACCATGGACTCCCAAAAAAACAAATTGAAGGGTCTCGGAGCAAATCATGCCTGAACCAAAATAACTAAACTGAAGTTATTGTACTTTGGACAAATCATGAAACAACAATAGGCAAGAGAAAAAGAGGAAGACTACATTACAGATGGTCATGATTCAATGAAGGAAATCATAGCACTGAACTTGCAAGGTCTTAACAGGGCTGATGATGACCAGGGCTCTTGGCAGTTTCTCATTCATAGGGCTCCCATAAGTCCCTGCCAACCTGTAGGCAAATGACAGCAACTCATGATTTTAGGGGAACATTTTATTGGAACCATACAAGATTCTGAACCCTATTCTTAAAAAATGTTACCCACATTGGATAGTTACTTTAACCTATAAAACTCATAATTAACTCACTAATGAATGTGAAGTCATAGGCTTTCATGGCCAGCATCCATAGTTTTTTCTAGGTTTTTCGGACTGTGTGGCCATGTTCTAGAAGAGTTTCTTTCTGATGTTTCACCAGCATCTGTGGCTGGCATCTTCAGAGAATGATTCTAGCCAGCCACAGATGCTGGTGAGACGTCAGAAAGAAACTCTTCTAGAACATGGCCACACAGTCCGAAAAACCCACAAAAAACAATTCACGATTGAGTTACTTATATCATTTTTAATGATTTTGAGGTTTAAAAATCCAGCAATTAAAAATATCTTAAACTTGGTTTTAAAGAATGTTTTCTTATCTCTTGTTGTCTGTTGCTTCAGGGGCCCTGCTAGGCAGGGAAGCAATTAACCAATACTTTTCATAATATTGCATAATATATAATATAATAATTTGATGGCCTTTAAGTTGTGCCATACTCTGTTTTTCAACTTCTGCAAGAGATTAATGCAGCTACTCCTTTGAAACTTTGCATATGTCATGTGTTCCAGAAGATTTATCAGAAAAAGAGAATTCAAAGTTTCTGTTCACAAAAGATTATCAGATATGGCATCTTGATTGCAGATTGCCACATTTAACACTCCTGTAGCTTAGGGGTTTTGATTGGTTTATTCATTAATGGAGAAAAGTATTTTAAAAGTTATTTTATCAGTACATGAATCTATTGTACCTCCAAGGGTCAAATCCAACTTTAATTGCCTCCACAGCCTTATTAGAAAAGCTATTGATCTGAAATTGAAACAAAGAACAGGTGTCAGTGGTTTATTACAATTTTTTGTCCTTAGAAGAACTTTACTAATGGAAAATTAAGCCTTGCTGCTTGACAGATTGTGACAGTTCAGCTACGATAATGATTATAATTGGATGAAAAAGACAACATAATATCTTTCAAGGGTGCTGTCAATCTGCAAGATATAAAATGGTAGCTTATACTCTTGGGTGACTAGTCGTGCACAAAACTGAATGACAAACCTAAAAAAAAACCTCTTTGGAATAACAGAATTATCCAAACCTAAGTTAAACCTGTCAGTGGTTGGTGGATGATGTGTGTTGTAGTTACCAAACAGCAGAGTTGACAAGAAAAGCTGACAACTAGTCAGGTGCTCTTGGTGAATAGGTTTGGTTATACAAAGTACAAGCTTGATGTCCTATTTAGCCAAATAATTTACAGATTAGCACTAGGCACTATCTCTCAGCAAAATTATCTCTCAGCCAAACCTACCTTAACTTACTTTGTAAGGTTCTTACATTTTTTCTGGAGTCTCTTTATCATCCCAGCATGGGCCATTTGGCAAATGGTTAGGAAAAGGTCTAATGTGGTCCCCAGCCAAGCTTCTTCATACTCTAATTGTACAAAGCTTTCACCAAGCATCTTCATCTTCCACAGAGAGGCATCTCTGCTTTTGTCCTCCTGACAGCAATGATGACATCTCAGCCAGATACAGCCAAGCTTGATAGAAACAGGAGAAAGAAGAATTGCCCCATTGCCAGAGAGATAGTGAAGCTGCAGCTGATGGATCCAATTGACTTGTCTACATAGCTCTTCAGTCATTTTCAAGATATCTGTCTGTTCAGCGGTCTGTGGTATAAACATAATCAACATACTTCTTCTTTTCATTTTGGCTTGGTTTTCTTTGGAAATCATCTGGTTTTGACTTGGACTGTGTTTGACTACTCTTTGTCAGATTTGGCTTGGTCTTCATCCAAAGCCCTTCAGAAGTTTGTGGCCACTACTGAGTATTCAAAGAGGTATTCTTCCTATCAGGGGAAAATACCTGAAAATGACAGCCATTCTAAGTGGCTTCTGTGCTTCAGTCACAGCACAATATGGGGAGTCTGTTCACAATATCATGTGTTTACTCCCAAGGCATACCATAGTTGGTCTTCTAGGATGAAAACTTTTTATTGGCAGAAAGGCCTTTAGGCCAGTGATCTTGTTACCAAAAATAGGCCTCCATATTTGGCTTCTGTCAGCAGGAGCCCACAACCCTCCTTTCACTGATGACCCTACCCAGCTTGCAAATTTCCATTTATTTCATTCTTGCATACAGGAATGAATTATTTTAAAGGGTTTTGACCAGCTGGATGAGAAGAGTCCTTGCTTATTTCTCATTTCAATATTTTTTTTGGTGAATTTTTTGGCAACAGATCTTTCTTTTGAGTACAGTGTGCCCATGTCATATGTGAGCTTGCTGTACACGGCTTTGAGCTTACACCTACAGCAAGCCTGGGGGGGAAACAAAATGGCACACATGGACATGGTGCACAGGAGTGCATGGCCATTGTTTTCTATGGGGCTTGAACATACACTTTTTCCCCTTACGCGGAGGTGGGGGTTGCTGCCAGGAACAGATCCTCCCCATATGGGAAGGGCCCACTGTATATCTCAAGACAGCATGACTCTTTAGGAAAAACATGAAAATGCCTGGTAAAGTTGGAAACAGTAGGAATAAAGGAAGACCACATTACAGATGGCTAGACCCAATCTAGCCATAACCCTGAGTTTGCAAGACCTTATCAGGGCTGTTAGTAACAGGTGTCTTGAAGGTCTCTCATTCACAGTGTCTCCACATGACAGCAACTAACAACAGAGAATAAAAAGTTCAGGAATTGTTATGTGAGCCATGCTTTCTCCTCTCAGAAATGAAATACTTAAAATGAACAAGCAGTCAGTTGAATGCCCCATGATGGCAGTTTGTGCTGCTTTTGTTCTGGCAGAATCCTCCTGGTATTGGGTGCACTCCCCAAAGCCCATCCCTTCAAGGATCTGTAAAGTCAATTCAAATTCATACTCTTTTGTGTATGGATTATCATATATAGGCCTGTCTATAAAATAGAGGGCATGCTTATCAAATTTTCAGATGACAGCAAATTAGGAGTAGCTAATATATATATTGATGTTGAGAAGCTCGAACATGTCCAGAGGAAGATGACCAAAATGTTGAAGGGACTGGAAACCATGCCCTATGATGAGAGAGCTAGGAAGCTGGGTATGTTTAGCCTGGAGAAGAGATGGTTAAGAGGTGATATGATACCCCTGTTTAAGTATTTGAAGGGGTGTCATATTGAGAATGGAGCAAGCTTGTTCTCTGCTGCACCAGAGAATAGGATCTAGAACAATGGACACAAGCTACAGAAAAGAAATTCCACCTAAACATTGGGAGTAACTTCCTGACAATAAGAGCTGTTCAACAACTACACTCAGACCACAAGTGCCAAATCACTGATTATACAGTCTCTATAAATCCAGGAAAATCAGTGTGGTGTAGTGCCTTGAGTGTTGGAATAGGACTCAAATCCCTGCTCAAAGAAACCCATTGATTGGGCAAGTCACTCTGTCACAGTCTCAAAGGCAGTGATAAATCTCTTCTGAAAAAATCTTTCCAAGAAAGCCCTATGCTAAGGTCCTCATCATTTGGAATTTACTTGAAGGCACATAAAAACAACTGTAAATTCAGTTGTTAGTCCCAACGAGTCCCATTGAATGGAACTTGCTAAGCCAACACTTACATATTGAAAGTCCTATGGCTTCAGCCCAGGTTGGTGGATAGCTATCATATACCTTGGTTCAGAAATCTGGACATTTGCAAAGTTTGTGGTGTGTCTTTGGAGAAATAAAACACACAGGCACAAATTCATGCCTGAATTTTAAAAATGCAAATGGCTAAGAGTTATGCAATTGAAAAATATGCATAGACATAATTTAGCCTACATTAATATTACCATGGTTCCCAAGACAAGGGAGCCATATTTTGTGTTAGTCATCCTCATCTGGAATAGTGTGTTCAGTTCTAGGCACCTCATTTTAAGAAAGATAAGGACAGCATGGTGTAGTGGTTTGAGCATTGGACTACAACTTTGGAGACCAGGTTTCAATACCCTGCTCATACATGAAGCCCTTTGGGTGACCTTGGGCAAGTCACATTCTCTCTGCCTCAGAGGATGGCAAGGGCAAACCACCACAGAAGAAACTTGTAAAGTAAAACCTGTGATGGGGTTGCCTTAGGGTCACCATAAATCAGAAATGACTTGAAGACACACAAGACAACACACAAGGACAAGTTGGAGCAGGTTCAAAGAAGAGGATCAAGAATGGCACTGGTGAGTAGACTGCTGAAAGATGGTTCATTAAGCCCTTCCTGCCATTGAAACATGGTGCACATAGGAGTTGTGACAGGGCTCCATGAGTGTCCCTGATTTTGCTTCTCAAACCACCACTCACTGACAGGAAGATGCTGTATGTGCCATTCTTCAGCAACACTCTCACCAGAGCCACAGAATTCCATCTCTCAGAGTGGCTGTCTGGATTTAAAATTGGGTTTCACAGTCCAGATTGGAAGACTGATCATAACCACATCATCATGACTATGTGTCTGATGCAGGATCTTGGCCACAGGGTTTCACATCCTAAGCCAGGAATAAAAAAGTGCCCTAAGAGATCTGTGAACCGCAGATGCCATTGATTAATAAAAAGCCATCTACTGTTATGAGCTTGCATCTAAGTACAAACAAGAAAAGAAAGAGTCATACATATCCACGTATACTAGATTGTTGTGTAAGAAAGCGAAAACTATACACATTTCTGCTGCCTAATGCTTTCTAATCCTGTATGGCTTACTGGTTTGTGGAAGCTTGGCTCAAGGAAACCTGTGGAGCATTTCTGTTCTGAGATCATGTCCAATAAAGTGCATTGGATCTCATATGCACATATTGATTACAATCTTGCAAACGTAATGTTTTGCAGATATACTTCAAAGTAAGTTTTATTGTGTTCTATATGATTTATTCAGTACTAACTTTGGATATGTTTTCAGGTTTCTTTAATGAAATGACAGATCCACTTGTATCTTTTAAAAGGGTATTTAGTTTCTATTGAGTCAATTGTAATAGGAAATGGGGTGAGAGAGAAAATACAAAAAAGAAATCTTGTATTTTCTTTCCTTCAAAGAGGCATGCATTTTTGCCTTTTTGTCTTGCTTACAGAATTAATATTCTGGGCCTATTCACACTACACAAAATGTAGTGCTATATTCCACTTTAGCTGCCATGGCAACTTCCTCTCAAATCATGGGTTTTGTAGTTTATCAAGTACGTAGATTCCAATGCATAAGCATTATGAATGTTCTTCCCTAAACTTCATTTCGCAGAATTCCATGGGATCTCACCAGTATAAACTCTAGGCTAACCTATTCTTTAGGGACTTTGTTCTTGATAACTGCCCTCAGGTTGACTTTGACCCCTGGTGAACCTGTGAATGAAGCATCTCCAAGACTCCCTGTCCTCAATGGACTGTTCAGTTGTCTCAAACAACCTAGGGCTGTGTTGGTGAATCTATGGCAGGCGTGCCATCTCTGACATGAGAAGTCATTTTGGAGGGCATGTGGAGAGACAGGAGGGTGGGGGAAGAGGAGAAACAGACACGTGCCTGCTCTTCCTCTTCCCCCACCTCCCACTGCTTCTCCCAGGACCTTCAGCTGCCTCTGGAGAGTTAGCTGAAGGCCCAGGAGGGTGTGGGGGGTGGAGGAGGAACAGGCACACACCTGTTTCTTTTCTTCCCCCCTTGCCCCCTGGACCTTCATTTGTCTCCAGAGAGGCAGCTGAAGGCCTGGGAAGGTTGGGAGAAGTCCCGCCCTGGATGTCCTGCCCTCCAGAGGGCAGAAATCCAGCCCCCAGAGGGCAGAATGCCTTTTAATTTGGGCACTTAGCCCCTAAAAGGATCACCATCACTGACCTAAGGCCATGTTTTCTTTGACTGAGTCTACCCATCTGATGGGTGCTCTTCCTCTCTCTCTACTGGCCTCTGTCTTTCCAAGCATTATCATCTTTTCTAGTAAGTCATCTCTTCCCATGATGTGGCCACAGTACAACAGCCTCAATTTAGTCATCTTGTCACCTAGTGAAAGTTCATATCCAGTTTGGGATTGTACCCATTTATTTGTCTTTTCAGCCATCCATGATATATGCAAAATCTCAGATGAGTTTAGTTTGTTTCTATCAGCTTTCTTCACCATCCATATCTCATAGAATCATAGAGTTGGAAGAGACCTCAAGGACCATCAAATCCAACCCATTGCCATGCAGAAATACACAATCAAATGCCCGACAGATGTCCATCCAGCCTCTGTTTAAAACAACTTGCACCCATACATAGTGATGCAAAATACGATGGCATGAGCAATCCTTACTTTACTTTAGTGTTCAGTTGTATATCTTTGTACTCATCTAGTTCTTTCATAGCTTCCCTTCCTAGTCCTAGTCTTTTTTTTTTAATTTCTTGACTGTAATTTCTGTTCTGGTCAATGACTGATCCAAAATAAGGGAAGTCTTCGACTATTTCAATTTCCTCATTACCTATATTGAATTTGTAAATGTCCTCTGTGGTCATTACTTTAGTTTTCTTAATATTAATGTAATTTAATGTTAATGTTTTAGTTAGCATTAAATGTGCATAACATGGGCTGGCTGGCTCTTGCATCATTCATGAAGCATTTCCCCCCACTTTTCAGAGATGGGTTGCACAGAACTGATTAGCTATGTCTTATGTCAGCCAATCTTGGAACAGTGTAAAAACATGATGTAAAAAAAAGTTTGTTTAAAAAATACCTGAAGGAGGAAAAAAGTAATCACATTGTCTGATGCAAAGTATTTAGGACAAATAGGAAGACCAATTGGAATCCATTCCAGGTAGGTACATGGGTTTGTACACCAGAAAAAAAGAACATGTTTCAGCAATTTTTTTACAATTCAAAGCTAACAATATGCATGTGTGAAATGAAACATCTAGGTCATTTAAAACCTGCATAAGTAAACTATAGTTCCTAACCTTCTAGAGACCACTTGAAGGCTTTTTCCAAAATGTTTTTGGGGTGATTTTTTTTTCCTTTTATCAACTTCTGCCCTTGTTAGGATTTCCATTTTAGTGGCAAAATGTATAGATCTGTGCTATTTTCACATGCTGGGGGTAGCTGATGAGGCCAACTTCAAAGATCACATCTTTTCTCTTTTTTTGCTCATGCATGAACAATAGGAGATTCTGTGGCACCTGCTCCTTATCTTGCCTATTGTAGGCAAGCAAACATCACTATTGTAATATCAGCTAGAGCAGACTCACTCTTTGCCAGCTCAGACTTTCTTGGATTGAGATATGTGTTTCTCCAGGCCTCTTTCACTGTATCCCAGGGCTGATTAAAAACTTTCAGACATAGAGAGGAAGAGGAAGGAAAATGGGGCTAGGTGGACATAAAAAGATTTTGTAAGAAGGAGTTTCAGTGCTAGAGGTTTGTTAACTGAGACGTGCCAGTAAATACAGAAACAAGCAAGAAAGCAGGCAAATGAGTTTCATTTTACTGATTGTCATTAGGTCCATTGATGGTCATGGACACTGACTGCATTTCCACAGCTTTACCTGAATCCCATGAAAATAAAACCAGTTGTCATCAGCATACTGATATCATCTCACTTCACATCTCCAGATAATTTCACTTGACTGTTTCATGGATATGTGAGTGCGAGAAACAAGATTCAAATGTCATTTGAAATGCCTCTTGAAAAAATGTTCAGAACCTTTTTGCCTGTCTCTGACAAGCTTTTTAAAATTCTACCAGCCTGCCCATACACAATACTAGTTGTAGGCAACTTGAGGCCTTTCAAAATGTTGTATTCCTCACTATCTCCTTTGCTGGTTAGGGGCTGATGGGAGCTGTGATCCAAATACAAATGGAAGGCCATATGTTGCCCAACACCCACTTTTCAGACTTTCCTAGCTAACCAGATTTGGAGACCAAATCAATCTTTGCCTTGTTCCTCCAAAGAAGTAAATGCTCAAAGTTCTTTTTTTTTTTTTTGCCACAGAATAGCTGCAAACAAAAGGACCCCAGCAAAACATATACAGAAACATACATACTCCCAGCCTCCAGACTCTTTAAGAAAGAACCAGACATCCTTGCCATTTTTGTTTAGAAGCAATTGTTATCCTCCATTAGCAGAAGCCACAATGATGCTCTTAACTTTTGTACTTTCTAAAAGAAAGCAAAGCAAAGAAATAATGTCTGTAGCTTCATCTTCCCAAAGGGTTATAATAAACCAGAACAATGTGATGGTTTTGTAGCTGAAGCACGTTATTATTGAAGTGTTAAAAAGTTGACACTTGGATATTATAGGCATTGAAATCAACTGTAATTACAATCCCATTCTTCTGCAGGGATCTCTGCCCTCCTAATCATGTATTTGAACTTTGTGTCTCCTCTCAGCATTAGCCTTATCATTATCTCTTCGGGAACATTTAGTGCAATAGCTTAACCACACAGGAAAATATTTTCAGGAGCCAACTTTTTCTATTCACTATGTTTTGATGTACTTCAACTGAGCCTCTGTGTTCTCTTAAGAGTGAAAGCATTGTCAGATCTAAGCAATAATCCAGCCCCAGATATGACCTGTATCGTAATCCATAATTTAATATAAGATTCCAGGTGTACAAAACATATTTTGTCTTTACAACCATCCTCTTTGGTAGATAACTAAAAAAGAAATGCTTCTTCACACAATGCTGAGTTAAACTATGGAATTTGCAGGATGTAGAGATTGATGGTACAAATCTGGACAATGTAAAAAGAAGACTGGGAATATTTGCACAGAATAAGGCAATTTATGTTGTGTTAGATTTCCATTTGTTTATGGTGTTGGGACACTGTGTTGTCCTCAGAGAGAGACAGGAAAGCACCCCTGGCCACTAAATGGCCACCAGAGATATGCTGGCAGTTTCTGTGAACACTTTGTTGTTATTGTGTGATCTTATTGTAGGGGTTTCTTGGAAAGAATTATTGAAAGGCGGATTGCCATGGCCTTCCTCTAAGGCTGAGAAAACATGACTTGTTCAAAACCACCCAGTGGATTTTCATGGCTCAGCAAGGATTTGAATAATATTCCCCTGGATGCCAAACCCTCATGGGACTCCCAAGCTCAACATTTATGATGTCTTGGGTCCCATATTGAAAGAAAGACAATATATGATATAAGTCAATCAATCCATATTATCACGCCATGCCAGTTCTCAAAAGGGACATACAGAGGTGCAGGGGCATCACTAAAGCAATGAGGAGTTCAGATAACACCAGGTAACACCCTAAGGGGTGGTGATACCATTGCTACTGAAATGTTTGCTTTTTGGGGAATGTTTTTTGGAAATGTTTGGCTGTGGCATTCACCTGTGTTCCTTTAAAACCCTGGAATTCAGTGGAAGAGAAGGCATGAATGGGGTGATGCTCAGTGGAGAGGCCTCAGATTTTGTTTTTGTTTTTTATGCCTTTAAAATTTCATTTAAAAACATGACATCTTGCCAGATTTAATCATGTGAAACTATGCGCATGTAAATACATTTAGGCTATGCTTATGATATTTTTAAATTAAAGATATAATTTTAAATTTGCTAGTTGTTTATGTCACAACTATTACCATTATATTCAGTGGTATACAGAAGTTATGATTTGCAAGTAATATAAGTACAAAAAACATCACTAAAGGTTCTGTATGGTGTGGTATGGCAAGAGGTCAATGAGGTGTGTGTGACACCATGAGTTACTGCACCATGTGAAGCCCACCCTAATAACACCACTGCAGAGGTGTAATACCTACTACCTATGTCACTAACAGGATTCTGGCCACATTTTACTATCTTTCAAAAAAGACCGAAAAATTTCCTTTTCCACTGTCACTTTAATATAAAATGGG
Organism: Phrynosoma platyrhinos; assembly: GCA_020142125.1. NCBI lineage: Eukaryota > Metazoa > Chordata > Lepidosauria > Squamata > Phrynosomatidae > Phrynosoma > Phrynosoma platyrhinos. The sequence goes on along the minus strand of CM034706.1, from coordinate 245,318,893 downwards.
AAAATTTAAGGCAAAGAAATGTAATTTGGAAAAACAGCCAGATTATATCCACCTAAACTGTTCAAATTTTGGGAGCATTCAATTGCCATGAAAAATGTAACTCATAATTATTTCCCAAACTTTCACTCAGGCTGGAATTTGGCACCTGCAAATTCCTGTGATAACCCAGAGAGTTTGGAATGTTTTAGTTTCTGATATCAACACATATGCAAAGAGCCCTGGTGGTGCAGTAGTTAAATGCCTGTACTGCAGCCACTCACTCACAAAGCACAAGGTTGTGAGTTCAATACCAGCCAGGGCTCAGGGTTGACTCCAGCTTTGCATCCTTCTGAAGTCGCTAAAATGAGTACCCACCTTGTTGGGGGCAATTAGCTTGCACTTTGTAAACCGCTTAGGGAGTGCTTTAGTGTACTGATAAGCAGTATAGAAATGTACTTGCTATTGCTATTGCTATACTCAAGACACTACTACTTAAGAAATTTTTACTGAATGTTCACAGCAGGAATGAACAAACACAAACTCATTTCTGGTTTCTCGTGCATTTTAACCTATTAACAAATATCTCACCTACATATCACCATATCAATTGCTGTTAGGGGGCAGCAATAGAAGACCTCACAGCTGTTCCTACTGAGTCCCCTGACCATTCTTTCTTTAAAGACAAATTTGTGTCATCACAGCCTGTTCTGAAGCTCCTAAAGTACTTTGCTGCCATCAGGTGTGATAACCTGTGTTGAAATAAAGTTCATGTTGCCAGCCCAGTGCATCTATATATGCAGTATATGGTGCAGTATATGCTACTGTCATTCCCTCAAAATCAGGAATTTCAATGAAGGGAAGCAAAGTATTTGCCTATTGTAGCCTTTCTTTTTTCTTTCTGGCAGAGGGAGACAATCATTTTAGATTATAAAATGCAGCAAGTATAGCTGCTGCCCCCACCATGGCCCTACCTTTCTGTGGTGGTGGGATTGCATGTTCCTGTGAGGCAAGGACATTCACCTATTGATGTGTTCAGAAGTGAAAAGAAAGAAAAAAAGCAAAGCAGCTTATTTATATACCGCTTCATATCACGCTATGGGATGTCTAAGCGGTTTACAACTGTGAGCTGATTGCCCCCCAACAAGCTGGGTACTCATTTTAGCGACCTTGGAAGGATGCAGGCCTGAGTCGAGCCTCAGCCCTGGCTGGTATTGAACTCGCAACCTTGTGGTCTGTGAGTGAGTGGCTGCAGTACCAGGCATTTAACCACTGTGCCACCAGGGCTGATTCTGAATCTGCACAACACATATTATAGGGACATTGAATATGAAAAACAGGGAAAACTAAACACAGAAAAAGAAGAAATGGGATGTATAAACATTGCAATAATTGGTGTGAGCAAGCTAAAGTGGACAAGAATGGGACATTTTGAGTCAGAAAATTACATGGTGTTTTACTCAAGAAATGAATATCTAAGAAAATAAAGGGTGGCATTAATAGTGAGGAGAGTTGTAGCAAAAACAAAGAATATAACAAAGTCTGACTAAATAATATCAAAAAGACTTCTGGGAAAACTTGTCAATATAACTATAATCCAAGTTTAGATTCCAGTTACATAGGATAAAGAAGAACTCATTAAAAGCTCCTACGCTGGAGTCTGGGAGGAAACTGACCACACATCAAAATAGGACTTCTTATTAATCATAGGCAAATGGAAAAAAGTAAGAAACAGAGCAGAATAAAATATTGTAAGGAAATTTTGCCTAGGATCAAAAAAATGAAGCAGGAGAGTGACTGAATTTTGTGAGGCCAACAGTTTGTTCATCACAAACACATTTTTAAAACACTAAAGAGGTGACTGTATATATGGACATCACCTGGTAATCAATACAGAAATCAGACTACAGGCTGATGTAGATGGCCCCTAAGGGATGGCTCTGTGCCGCCCCTGGGAGCTCTGGATCAGGACCATGGCAACCACACACCATGGCCCTGATCTGACTTTTTGCCACTCCAAAAAAAGCTGGCAAATGCCTCTCTTTTTTGGGGTGGCAAAAAGCCACCCTTAGTGCTGCTGCCGCAGCTCTTTTGCACCCATTTGGTGCAGTATATCTGCACACTGCACAAACAGGGCGCCCTGACACCACACACTATGTGATCAGGAGTGCAGCATGAAAGTGGTGTTGGGGCAGAGTCGGGGCAGTCAGTGTGTCGTCGCCCTGCCCCAACTCCATCCCCAGGCTGGCGTGTATTGGCCCTACATCATTGGAATCAGAAGATGGAGAAGCTCCATTCTCTCTGCAAAGACAAGTCTAGGAGAAGATTGTGGTACAGACTATGAACTGCTAATATCAAAAATAAGAGTAAAGCTAAAGAGAAACGCTAAACCCACCATTGTGCCAAAATACAACCTGAAGAGCATCCCTGTAGAGTTTAAAGATAATGTAAAAACAGATTTTCACTATTAAGCCTAATTTACTGGGAGCCAGAATAACTCTGGACACAAAAAGATACTGTCCACAGCCAAAAAGAAAGAGAAGCCTAATTGGATGACAGATAAATCTACAACTTTAGAAAGTGAAGTGGAAGCTACACTCAGGGCACTTGGGATAAGTAAACAGTGGAACTGATGACATACCAATAGAACTTTTTCAATCTACAGAGACAGGATCTACTCTAGTTCTAACTAAAGTTTGTCAACAGATATGGGGAGGGAAATGGTCCAGAGATTGGAAAGGTTCAATATGCATTCCAATCCCCCCAAACAGGGACACTTGGGATTGTAGTAACCACAAGACCAGGGGTAGGCAACCTTTCCCCTTTAAGGGCTGAGGGACTTCAGCTCCCAGAATCCCAGGAGCTATTGGCCAACATGGGACTATTGGCCAACATGGCTGAGGCTTCTGGGAGCTGAAGTCCCTCGGCCCTTAAAGGGGAAAGGTTGCCTACCCCTGCACAAGACCATTGCATTAATCTTCTATGCAAACAAAGTGACACTAAAAATTCTACAACAAAGCCTTTTACCATATATGGAGTGAGAAATGTTAGATAGTCAAGCTGGGGTTTGGTAAGGAAAAGGAACTAGGGATCATATTGCAAACATATGTTGGATAATGGAGCACACCAAAGAATTTCAGAAAAAAATCAGCCTGTACTTTATACATTCTAGCAAAGTCTTTGACTGTATACAACAACAAGAAGAACACCTATAAATCCCTCTGAAAGACATGGGTGTGCCACACCATCTGATTGATCTGATCTGCAACCTGTACTCAGGACAAGAGGCTAATATCAGGACAGGATACAGAGAAACAATATGGTTTCCAATTGGCAAGGGGGTCAGGCAATACTGCTTTATCACCCTGTCTGTATGCTGAAAATATCATATATAAAGCAGGATTGGACTCAGAGAAGGGAGGTATGAAAATTGGAGGAAGGAACATCAACAATTTAAGATATGCAGTTGCTTCATATTAATAGCAGAAAATAGTAACAACTTGGAACAATTACAGAAGAAAGTCAAGGAAGAAAGTGCAAAACAAAAATAATGACTCCAAATACTTACATAAATTTAAAGAAGATGATGAAGACATTGAACTAGTTCAAAATTTTCCATACCTTGGCTTAGTCATTAATCAGAATGGAGACTGCAGTCAAGAAATCAGGAGAAGGCTAGGACTTGGAAGGACAACAATGAAGGAACTAGAAAAGATCCTGCAATGTAAAGATATATCACTGAACACTACACTTGGGATTATTTATGCCATTGTATTTCCCATTACTTTCTATGGTGCCATATAGGATTTCATTGGATAGGCAGCAATCTGCAGACATTTTATATATTTGACTTGTCAGTGCTGATCCATTGTTTTGAAATAATAAGTCAATCAGTTGAGGTGGCTGATCTTGGGGCATCACAAGAGGTTATGATCTACTATTTACATTTTTTGTTAAAAAAAACTACTGCTAGGAAAAAGCAGAAGCATTTGTTAACTATTATGCATCTTGGCTTGACATGTATAACTACAGGAGTATCTAGAGGTATCCATATTGACCATGTAGCAAAATATAACCAACAACAACAACAACAAAAAATCCAAACACCTTTATTAGACCATGGTGCAAGCTTTGAAAGCTTGTGTAATATATTGTGTATATTTTGCTTGGCCTAATAATAGTATCATTGCAAGGAATTATTATTATGTTTGGTGAGGTACTTAGAATTCTCTGCACAAAAAACTATGGTGACTGTTTATAGAGATGTCCAAGCCTTACAAATGCTGTATGCTGTCCTGCTAAAAAAGCAGATCATTATGAATCCATTAAAGAAACAAATAAAAGCTCACTTTTCCTGCTGTTTTTTTGCTCTTTTCACACAAAAGCTTAAACTAAAAAGGCTTAAGCTCTTCCTCTCATGACCTCACTTCCTGAGGATAAAATGTGCAGATTAAATATATTGTTCAAATGAATGCATTTAACTTAGTACAGAATTATTTGTGAAAAAACCTTGCTGTTTATCAAACCCTTTCTTAAATATGCTGTAAAAATCTAATGCTTATTCTTTCTTGTCTCTGTAATAATGGATATGGAAATTACCGTACTCATTTCAAAGAGCAGAAGTTGATGCCATTATAGTGCAACATAATAATGCCTATGGTCTCTAGGACACAAAAATTACCATGTATTACAGTTCCATTATATGTGTGTGTGTTTATGTGTGTAGTTAAGTTTATATTCCATCTTTCCTTATATTTATATTCCATCTTTCCTTATATTTATATATTGTGCAGCATATATAGCTTTCTTCCTTCACATCTTATGCTCACAACTACCCTGTGAAGTAGTTCCGCCTGGCCCCAAATCCCATAGTTTGGTGGCTCAATGAGGTCTTAAGCCTTGTTCTCCCAAATTACACTCCATCACACTTCTTGTATATGGATGTATACAGAGAAACACACACACCAAACTATATTATACACTACTTAAATCAGTTTATCTTTGTGCATCCACTGCATTGTGGTGAAAGTTTTATCTGCAGATGTGTTTCAGCACTAAGTCAAAACTTGTATGTTCACAAAACATTTTCAGAACTGATTATATCCTGTCTTTGGGCTACTTAATTATGGATTTTATTTCTGTATGTGCAATTGTTTTAAGCTCTTTGAATTTTCTTAACATTGTCCTCAAGCTGTTCTGACTGACTTCCAAGCTGAGATCTTCTGATTTAGGGCAGGATAGAAGTACTTTAATCCATCTATCCATCCACCCACCCATTAATCCTTATTTGGGGATGAGTTGTATTGTGTATATTTTTAAAGTTATTTTGATCCATGGAGTATCCTGGGGGGGGAAGCTCCAAGTATTCAGCCCAAGAAGTACCAGTACATAGTTCAGGAAGCTTCTGGTTTGAGGGATAAACTATATAGTACATCAAATGTAAGATGCACGAAAGCTTAGCTTAATCTAAAAAATGGATCAAGATTACTCTGCCTGCATAGAAGAAGCACAAAACTTATCTTCTAGCCATTTCATTTCCTAAAGTTGCCTCCCCTCCATTGGTTAAAAGAGGGATAGTCCCCATACTGGGTGGGAGGGTGTTTAATGGTAGAATTGACTCAGAAGGGTTTTTCACTACCTATGCATGGTGATCCAACCTGTATTAGAGTTTGTACATCTACTAGGAAGTAAGTAAGAAACAGAAATTATCTTCATGTGAAATATTTAAAGTTAAATGTAATCTCGTCTTGAGTCATGGGTGATATTGACACTGATTTAGATTTTATGGCAAAGCACATGCCCCACTTTTCTTTGTTTTACAGGTATGGTGAACATGTGGCTCTCCAGATGTTGTTACAACTCCCATGGGATGGTACTTCCATCAGCCCAAAACACCATAGTCAACAGTGAAGGATCATGAGAGTTGGAATGCATAGGAATATATATGGGGCACTCCTGATCTGTATCCATGCCATACATAGTGAGATGGGGTCTACAGGTGTAATGATCAGAACTCAGCTTCAAAAACTTCCCAGCATCTTCATAAAATTGAGGGATTTAAACTAAATCATTGGAAGTTGGAGATGGCAGCTCAAACATCAGTCCAAAGGCAAGCTCTAAACACAAAGATGTGAATTCTAGAGAAGCTGAGGGAGAGAAGGGGATCCACAGAAAAGCTAACAGTAAATTCAGGTTTTCTGTGAGAACAAAGCTTTAAATGTCTATACACTAATGCACATACTTTGGTAAACACAAGATGAACTTGAAGTCCTAGTGCAGGAAAGTAAATATGGCTTTATTGACATAAAGGAGACCTGGTAGGATGACTCCCAGTCAAAGTATATAACCTATTCAAAAAGAATACATACTGCAGAAAAGGAGGAGTAGCATTATATGTCAAAGACAAATTCAGTTGTACAGAACTCTATGAGAGTGATCTGAGTGGATCAGTTGAGGGAATTTATGTTAAAAAAACCCAGAAATAAATAAATAGATGCAATACTGTGGTAGGAATTTTCTACAGGCTACCAAACCAAGGTGAGGAGCCCTAGTGGCGCAATGGTTAAATGTCTGTACTGAAGTCACTCACTCACTAACCACAAGGTTGTGAGTTCAATATCAGCCAGGGGCTCTGGGTTTACTCAGCCTGGCATCCTTCAGAGGCCACTAAAATGAGTAGTCAGCTTGTTGGGGGCAATTAGCTTATACTTTGTAAACCATTTAGTACATAGGTAAGCGGTATAGGAATGTACTTGCTTATTGCTATTGCTATTGGATGATACTTTTCAGAAACAAATCTCAGAAATATCAAAGATGCAAGAATTAGTAGTTAGTAGACAATGCCAAATAAACCCATCTCTCTGAATCTGGTGCAAACAGATTGTGTGACATTCAGCCCATTCAGCCCAAAACCAAGGTATACCCCTCTGAAAATGTATTTTCAAAACTCCCTGTTTAGTTTGGATCTTCCCAGAAGATTTGGAGCCCTCTGTTCCAACTGTTCTGCCCAGCATGGTGGCAGAGGGTTGCTTGCTTTGAGGTCAAAACAAAATACCCAGCCATGTGACTGATTCTGGGTTTTGACCTCAGAGTGAGCAACTTGCCATGGCAGAGGTTGTACTGAGCAGAACAGCAGGACATGCATGTGAACAGCCACCTGGCATCAGAATGGAGGGTCCCAGGTAACAAGGGGAGGTTAGGGCAGTTCTGGGGCTGCTCCCAGAGTATCCTAGCCCAAGCAGACACCCCACAAGTCTAACAATAGAGAAAACATATGTACAAACACTTTCCAAGGCAGTGTTCTTGCCTTTAGATTCCTCTCCCTCTGACTGATGACTAGAGAAGAAAAGCCAGGCCCTGAGATCTGGAACCCTACCAGTGGATTTCAAGATCTTCACAGGAGGCCCTTTTCTCATTCCCATGACCCACCAGGCACATCTGGTGAAAACACAAGAGAGGGTTTTCTTGCTCACTGTTCCCAAGTTGTGGCAGTCTCTTCCAAGGGTGATTGAGCTGTCTCTGTCCCTGTTACCCTTCTGCCAACAAAGATTTATTTTATTCAGGTAGGCCTTTGGTAACTGAGCATATGATAAGAGAGGGGGTATTAATTGGAGAGCAATTGGTATTTATTATTATTTTTAAATATGATGTGTGTGCTTTTAAAAAAAATTGCTTGGTGCTTTAATATTATAACTTATTGTGACTTTATTTTATTTTTATTTTTTTAAACTGTTTTCAGTCACCATGTGAGCTGATCTGAATCCCAGTCCCTGGAGAAAGATGGGATATAATTTATATACATATCCTCCCTCAAACATTTGAGCTGTGTGTATCCACAGGTGTGACTGCAAGCAAATAAAATATGGATATGTATTATGTATGAGGGATAAATTCATTTGGTTCATTTTCAATGGACACTTACTTCATTTCACATTTTCAAACCAACAGGTAAACTGCAACTCAACTGTCCTTGAAATCCACACTTCTCCACATTTTGCAGTGGTAATCTCCAGTCAAACAAATAAAGACAAAAATGAATGTATTGATAAAAATAATATCTAATGGCATTCTATTTGAGAAACTCCTTACAAAAATGTGTTATGTTAGGCAAAAGTACATACAAAAATATACATATCACAATAAATACTCATGCATATACCAACATTTTTAAAGCAATGATACCTTTATTGAGCCAACTCCAAAGCAATAAAAGTATCACTGCTTGTGGATTTTGGATTTTGTTGTATTTTGCTACATGGCCAACACAGCTACCCCTGGATATATTTTTCTTGCATTTTTAAAATCTTTTAGGCCTAAATCTAAATCATTAGTCCCACTTAAAATAGACCAATTGAATTGTTGGTACTTATAACAGTGTTTATCTGTCTGTTCCAATTAATGGAAAAGTTAGAAGGTATGTAACAACAGGATTTAGGCATTAAAATTCAGAATAAACTGAACTGAAGACAAAGGAAATTTTCATAGTTGAAGAAGAACCATATGTGAGGTTGAAAAAGTGAGAAAAGTGAGAGCAATAAAAGAGGACAGATTGCCTAGTGCAGGGGTAGGCAACCTTTTTGAGCCGGGGGCTGGGTTGCTGTCCCTCAGACAATGGGGGGGGGGGGGGGGGGCGAAGCACCAAAAATAATAAATAAATAAATAAATAAATTTTTAATTTTTTTAAAAAAACTTAAAAAATATGCATGCACACTCTCTCAGCCCCAGAAAAGCCATGGCAAAAGCCCTGTGGAGATTTTGCCAAGAAAACCGCAAGAACAAGTAATAACAACAATAATCAATACCATTATGGTGGGCAGCGGGGGCGGCAGCGGGGGCGGCAGCGGCAGGACCGGCCTGGGGCCAGTCCAAAGGCATCGAGGGACCACATCCGGCCCCTGGGCCTTAGGTTGCCTACCCCGGGTATACATGATAGACATGCAACTGTATTTGTGCTCTTGGGCTTTCTGAATTAATTGCAGCTCCCCAGTACCTAGGTAAAGTTTCATTCACTCTTTTCTTCTTAAGAGGAAAATGAATATAATTTTGGTGTACCCATTGCAGCTAATACTAATGCTTAGTAAAGTAAGAGGCAGCCCATAGTGACCAAGAGGATTTTACAAGGTTCTTTCTTTGCTTTTGATTTTAGAAATTCAACATTACAAACAGTTATGCACCAAGCATTAAATTTCCCTTTGTAATGCCCAAATACATACTGAAACAAGAAAGGGGAAATGATTCAATGTCTAAACTGACCCCTGGTTTGCCCTTCCATTAATTGAGCCATGAACTGTGTCAAGACCTCTGTTGAGTTTGGGTGACAATTTTTCCAATTGGGGAAAATTTTCAGGGAGAGAAAATGAATTGGAGGAAAAGTAATAAAAAGAGATACATTTGGTGACTGTATTTTGATAGAAATCACTAAAGAAATGTCAGCTGAGAGATACCCAGAGGGGGAAAGTTAAAAAGCAAGAGGCTAAAGTCCAACTTCAGTGTGCTAGTGAGGCCAGACAACTTTTTTTGATAAAATTACCAGCTTGGT
>CM034706.1:245256242-245272350 GCA_020142125.1 Phrynosoma platyrhinos | reverse complement strand
AGGAGCTGGGCAGAACAGTAGAAGATAGAGGGGCCTGGAGATGTCTCATCAGAGTTGGCATGGTTCAAGACCAACACAAAGGCAGTTAACAACAACAAAGGGGTATTTCATATAAGAAAATATAGTCCTTCAGATAACATGGACCCAGGGTGTACAGAGCTTCAGAGGTCATTATCAGTGCTTGAATTGTTCTCCAAAACAGTGAAGCTGTTGTAGCATGTGGGTCATATGCTTCCTGTATAGCTCCACTTTATTTATTTATTTTATTTGTATTCCACCTTTCTCCCAACTCGGATGCAAGGCAGCTCACAAAAGCTTAAAATCAGCCATCTCCATAGGTCTCCAGCTGATGCTTTCACCACATCAGAGAGCAAAGGCAGATACACTCTCTGGCCATTCTGCCTCTGCATGTATAGGTTTTGCAGCCCTAGCCATACTGTGTACTGCATTTTATTTGAAACAGTGTAATAATTCTGGTTTCCAGTACTTTGCTCACTAAACTCTCTCAGGACTCCATAGATATTGAACAGAAATGTTTACCTTTAATAGTTAATCAGGCATGAGTATAGCTCCAAGGACAAATTGGTTAGATCAATGTATAGTTATTGGAAACCAGCATATGACGGCATATACAGACAGGTGCATTTGTCAGAGTCAGAATTAGAGAGCTAAATATTGCTTTTTCACTTTATTCATATTATTTATTTATTCCGAAAACCTGAGACAATATGTTTTGTGCTTCCCAACACTCTCACTTACTCATTTTCACTTACCATTTTTTTTCCAGCATGGCAACTTTTAATTTGCAAAAAGTGCTTCAGTAAATGCCTACTGACACAAATGCAGATACTCTTGGTTGTCATATTTTGGTGCAAATATTCTTGCAGATATCCATGCAGATATACTTGAGTATCACACTTGCGTTGACATTCCCCAAGAAAGTAACTTTTCTAAGCTCTAGGACATCAGGGAGAGAGAAGTGATGGCTGAAAATTGCCTCTTCTGCAAGATGGAATAGTGGGGGAGGGCAACATGCAGCTCTTCACATGACGTAGTACTGCAGCCAGCTTAATTTTTAAAACAGTTTAGTAGCATTTACATTAACAAATGGGAATTAATATCTCACAATGTTAAAAAGGTGTCCAGAAGTGTATTCTGTATGGGGAAACATTGCTTGTGTGTGAAGCCCAAGATGAGCAAGTGAGTTTACATTTAAGTAGACAAATAGGGCCTATAACAAAATGCTGTGTTAGCCCAGGATCCAGCCCTCAGTCACCTCTCTGTGACCCTTGATATCAAATTCAGATCAAAAAGGGAGGTTGCTGATGGGTAGCCACCAGGGGGCTCCCCAGTGCAGGAAGCCACCCATACCATATTGAGACATCTGGATGGCTCAGCATAGGAGAAATCAGAGGCACTTAGCCGAGTTCATTTAAGATTGGAATTAGCATAACCCCTTCACTAAGAGACTAATAGTGGTGAGCTGGAATTGAAAACTGTTTGCATGCAGCAGATAAAGGGGGTTTCCTTTTGGAAATGAATTTCTTTCATGTCAATTGTCCGGACGTGCTTGAATATTGCATCCCATTCTTCTCCCCTGTGAAAGTCACTTAAGCCTTTTAACTCTTGAAACACTGCCCTTGGGACATGATCCTTGTTATAAATCTATGTGCCCAGATACTAGTTTGAAGCCAGGCAGAATCTCTGTTCAACTTCAGCTGGACACCTCAGTAGCCAGCCACTCCCATGTCACAGGCGGCTACTGAGCCAACTCTGGTAACCCCACAATTGCAGCTACACTTTGGATCAATAGAGTATTACCTCTTAGCTGCCCTGCAACTCATTATTATTTCCCACCTTTGCATCATTTGTGTGTGTGTGTGTGTGTGTGAAAAAGCATGCTTGTGTGTGTGAACTCTCTTTTTAAAATAAATTACCATAATTTGGAAAACTGCCTCTGGAGTTCTCTGGGTTTGGAACCATTATACAAAGGCTGAGACCCCAGCTTTCTGTTATCAAAGCCTTCTCACTGCTTCCCATTGAGCTAAATCAATTTCCACATTGAGTACAATTTGTGGGTGCCCTGTGGAGACCCTCTGCAATTTAGGTAACAATTGCGATGTGAAGTGCTACTGTTCAGGGCTCCATCTATGCCACTTCTTACCGACCACCAGCCACAACAGTCAGTCAGCATTCACAGAGTCATAGCATCAGATAGAATCATAGAAGGGGTCTCATGTGCCAACCCCTGCTCATTGCAGGATATCCAGCCTCTTTCTGAAGACTTCCAAAAGAGGAGATCTCCCCATCTCTCTAGCCAATTGGTTTCATTACCAAACTGCTCTTACTGTAAAGAAGTTCCTTCTAATCTTCACTCAAAATCTACTCTCCTATAACTTCAAACAATCAGACCTGGTCCTACCCTCTGGGACAGCAGAGAACAAACCTACATCATCCTCTCTCTGACAGCCCTGAAGGTATTTAAAGAGTGCAATTATGTCACCTGTCAGTCTTTGCATCAACAAGCTGAACATGCCCACCTAATTCCTTCAACCTCTCCCCATAGGGAGCCTCTGGGGAACCACTGATTCAGTTTGGAACCCATTTCACTCATTCAGATCTGGAATGATCCAGATCAATCCAACCCCAATCTACATCAGTCTAGACCAGGGGTAGGCAACCTTTCCCCTTTAAGGGCCGAGGGACTTCAGCTTCCAGAAGCCCAGGAGCTATTGGCCAACGTGGGACTATTGGCCAACATGGCTGAGGCTTCTGGGAGCTGAAGTCCCTCGGCCCTTAAAGGGGAAAGGTTGCCTACCCCTGGTCTAGACCACTAAACTGATCTGATCTGTTAGTTTTTCCTCACTGATATAAACTGAGCCATCAACATGCAACTATATTCCCCTCCTCACATCTCCATTAATGTATAGATCCAGTAGATTCTACATAGAGGATTAAACTTGCCAAATTTCAAATAGGTCATTTTTTCTGTTAGGCAACTGTAAGGTTTGCTGTTTTCCAGATAATAGGTGCAGCCATTAAAAGCTATTGACTTTCACTCTTGGCAATTCATGCTGCTTTTATTTTGGCTGTAATGTCCAAAATCTTCCAGCTAGTTCAAGCTGTGTGATTCTGATCATTATAGCCTAAGAAAATAAGTTTTTAAAAAGTTTTGGTGGTCAGAGATATTGTGAGAGAGAAGATAAAAAGTCAAATCTGATAACTGGATGGCTGAAAATTACCCATTGTGCAACATGGGATAACAAGTGAAGGGCAACATGCAACTTTCCAGATAATGTATGACTGCAAGACCTATCAGCCCTAGCCAGCATAGAGAACAGTGAGAAATGCTGGAAATTGTAGTCAAATAGCATGAAGGAACACACTTTCTAATGCCTGTAGCTTTGTTGTTGTTGTTAACTACCCTCGAGTCGATCTTGACCCATAGCGACCCTATGGATGAGACATCTCCAATATCCTCTGTCCTCCACTGCTCTGCTTAAATCCTGCAACCCCTCAATACCCATGTTCTCCTTAATAGAGTCATCCATCTAGCCTGTGGCTTCCTCTCCTCCTCCCTCCCTTGTTGTTGTTGTTTTCCAAAGAGTCCCTCTTCTCATTATTTGTCTGAAGTATGACAGCCTCAGTTTGGTCATCTTGGCTTCCAGGGAGGTTTCCAGTCGGATCTGCTCTAGGACACACTTGGCTGTCCTTTTGGCTGTCAATGGGATCCTCAGCACTGTTCTCTAGCACCACATCTCAAATGAATTGATTTTCATCCTATCATCTTTCTTAACTGCCCAGCTCTCACATCCATACATGGTAATAGGGAATACAATGGCTTGTATGATTCAAACTTTTGTGCTCAGTTGTATATCTTTGCATGTTAGAATCTTTTCTAATTCTTTCATAGCCACCCTCCCCATTCTAGTCTTCTAATTTCTTGACTTTCCCATTTCTATCCATGTTTGATCCTAGGTATGAGCATTCTTTTACTATTTCTATTTCTTCATTGTCTAGGTTGAGCTTGTGAAGGTCCTTGGTGGTCATTATTTTTGTCTTCTTTATGTTCAGCATTAAGACTGCCTTTGCATTTTCTTCTTTGATCTTCCTTAGTAGGTGTTCCAGGTCTGTGAGGATTTCTGCTGATACTATAGTGTCATCTGCATATCTTAGATTGTTGATATTCCTTCCTCCTAGTTTCATTCCTCCTTCTGTGTCCAAGCCTGCTTTTCTTATAAAATGTTCTGCATACAGTTTGAACAGATAGAGTGAAAGGATGCAGCCAATTGTGAACCATTCTGTTTCTCCATGTTCTGTTCTGACAGTAGCCTCTTGTCCTGAATACTCCCATGTCTTTAAGGGCATTCCACAGCCTTTCATGGTCTATGCAGTCAAAGGCTTTGCTATAGTCTATAAAGCACATGCTGATTTTCTTTTGGAATTCCCTGGTGTGCTTCATTAGTCATTGTATGTTTGATCCCTAATGCCTCTTCCTTTCCTGAACTCTGCTTGGACCTCTGGGATCTCTTTTCATGTATGGTTGGAGTCTATGTTGCAGAATTTTGAGCATGATTTTGCTTGCGTTGGAGATCAGTGCTATGGTCCTATAGTTGCTGCAGTCTCTTGTGTCTCCCTTTTCATGGATGGGGATGTATATTGATTGCTTGTTGACATATGTTGGTTAGTACTAGAATTGACTCTGTCAGTGTGGATTGCAGCAGTTCAGTTGGAATATCATCTGTTCCTGGTGATTTGTTTTTTGCTATTTCTCTTACTGCAGTTTCCACCTAACTTTTTAGGATTTGGGGATCATCTTCATATGGCTCTTCGTTCCATGTGTTCTTCATTTTTTCATCTCTTTTGTATAATTCTTTATATAAAATAATTCTTTACACATCTCTTTTGTATAATTCTGTAGCTACCTCTTTTTTAATGAAAAATAATGATTCATGTTCTTGTATAAAGCTAAGGTGTCTGGAGATTAGAGGGAATTTACAATTGACAGATGAAGCTGCAATTAAACTATGTTCACACCTTTCCTGTGCAGTGGAATCCCCAAGTAACCTTATTTTTTTACCTCTTCAAAACTGTAATTGTCTAATTTGCATTTGGCTGTTTGGAAAATGAGAACACATTGTGTAAATAATGAACAAGGGATCAATAGACTTTCCAAAAGCTCTGAAACTGAGCATTACGACTGAAGACCCAAAGCTGTGCAAATCATATTGAGGACAAGGGGCAAAGGGAAATACTCTGTGTCCAACCAAATCAGTTTCTCTAATGGTGGCTTCCCAGATGTTGACTTACAATTCTCATCATCCCCAGTGAGCACTGTTAATGGCCAGGGATGATGAGGGTTGTAGCTTAATAATACTTGGGAACACAAGGGTGTGAAGTATTGACCTAAATGAGAAACAGTGGCAGTAGTGACCAGTCTAATTAGAGAAGGAGGAGGAAAAAGTGGTGGAGTCTCCTTCTTTGGAGTTCTTTAAACAGAGGCTGGATGGTCATCTGTCAGGGATGGCTTGATTTTGAGTTCCTGCATGGCAAGGGGTTGGACTGGATGGCCCTTGTGGTTTCTTCCAACTCTATGATTCTATGAAAAAGAAGACCCGAATAATAAGGTTAACACAGCTAATAAAATATGATATTTAAAACCTGACAATTCTAGTTTTACATCTTGCATCTTAAAAGTGGGCACACAAATAGTCTTAATTATGATCATTAGCAACAGTTTAGACTTTTGATGCTGAAATTTAAAGAGTGGTTGATCAATGAAGCCTAGTGGCACAATTATGGCTCAGTTCTTTATGGACCTGACACTGTTGAAAATCCACATCAGTCTGGAATCAGTAGGATGTATTAAACTAAAAGCTGCATAATCCATGCAAATTACAGAGAACCATGCCATTAAGTAAACATTTCCAGAAATCATACACAACAAGTGTGTATATTTAGCCTGGAGAAGAGAAGACTGGAATGAAAGCTATCTTAAAATATCTGAGGGTTTATCAGAGAAAAGAAAACATACTTTCTGACAACCTCTGGGGGGCATGATTAGATACACTGGATGGAAAGGAAGATATTTCCTGTCAGGGAAGTAGATATCAGTTCAGTATTATGGAAAACCTCATAACAGTAAGAGCTGTTTGGCTAGAGGATGGAGCCAGTGGACTCACCTTCTCTGTGTATTTAAGCAGTAAGATTCCTAAACTGCTGCAGCTGTAAGATTCCTAAACTGAAAAGCAGAGACCACAGTGTGGAAAAGTCACTTTTTTAAATTGTATGTGTATAAGGGCTCATTCCACTTACATTTAATGTGGTTTGCGATTCGCTTTCACTCTAGGTTGGTTAATCGATTCCATTCAATGTGTTGTTCCCACCATGGAAGTGGGTCTTTTCTTTATTTACTTCTTTTCTGGCACGATTGTCATTCCCACTAGTTTGTGCCCCTTCAGAATGTCTGTCAATCATTTACATGTCATCAGTGACACAATTGGCAACACATTCAAGAAAACATGGGAGGGAGTCATGGCCAGAATCCCATCCCTCACTAGTATCCCATCCCTCATTAGTTTTTGGGGAAATCCACAATTCCCCCCCTCCTTTTGCAGGACCAGTTCTACATTCCAACCTTCTGTCCAGGAGGAATTCCAAAATACCCTCCATTCTGAGCTTGACTAGGAAGCATGTCTTCCAAGTCTGTAAGGCTGAGAGGGCACCACCTTAACTCCCCATGTCCTCCAAGTCCTACAAGGATAAGGGGCACCACCTCAATTCCCCATGTCCTCCAAGTTCCCAGGGATGCATGCAGCCATGGGTGTCATATAGAGGACTCTCCTCTGGGATGCATGCAGCCATGGGTGCCATATGAAGGACTCTCCCCTGAGATGCATGCAGCTTTGGATATCATATGGAGGATTCTTCTCTGGGTGAGGTGCTGCCCTCCCAGCCTTGCAGGACTTGGAGGACATGGGGAGTTGAGGTGGTGCCAGAGGAGTTAAGACCGGCTATCATGGAGTAGGATAGAACTAACTGCCTCTGGAGGGTTGGGGCAGGACGAGGAGCTGCTGCCACACTACTGATGGTGGGTGGAGTGGGCAGTCTGTAGAGCCTCTGCCCAGCTGCTGCCTCCGCTGGGCCGCAGGAGGTGGTGGTGGAGTGGGCAGGCTGTAGAGCTTCCACCCAACCTGCTGTTTTAAGGCCCCTACATTGGATTCTTCCTCTCTTTCCTCCTCTTCCAACAGCTGAGAGGGCTAGAAGGGCAGGCAGGTGGGTGGTTTCAAGCCCCATGCTGAGTTCTTCCCCTCCTCCTCCTCCTCCAACAGCTGAGAGGGAGGAGATGGGATATCAATTTGTATTTTAGTATATGTAGTATGGCAGGAAACCATTGTCTCTGTTTAAAAGGTAAAGGTAAAGGTAGTCCCTTGACATGAATGTCTAGTCATAACCAACTGTAGGGGGCAGTGCTAATCTCGGTTACTAAACTGAAGACCCAGCTTTGTCCGAAGACAACTCCAGTGGTCATGGGGCCAGCATGACTTCCTTGAATGCTACTGTTACCTTCCCACCAAAGTGGTACCTATTTATTTACTTGCATTTGTATGCTTTCAAGCTGCTAGGTTCTCAGAAGCTGGGACTAATGACAGGAGCTCACCCCATCATGCAGCACTCAGGCCTCGAACTGCCAACCTTCTGATCTTCTGATCATCAGAATTGGTGTTTTAGCCACTAAGCCACTGCATCTCCTATGTTCAAACCACTTCCAAAAGACTGGTGTTTATGGAAGTATCCTAATCCATCTGTTTCTCTTTTCAATCTCTTTGATTTTTTGGTCAAGGACTGCTGCTCAGAGGTACAATACAGAATATCCATGAAGGTCGAAATGTATCACCATAGGTTTTTAGGTATTCTCATTTCCCATTTCCATAGTGTTTTTGATATCAACTGAATTGATGAATTGGTGGGATCCAACTTTGACATGCCTTGAAAGGGTATGCTTGTTTGGTTTTGAAAATTACTTTGATTCTACTTGTTACCATACTAAGGAGTGAAATTAAAGATTTCCCTTCTAAGAGTGATTAATTACAGGGGTTTGGTGTGTGGGGGTTTTTTTTAAGTGAATATATACTCCTCTTTCAAGAGCTCTGAAAGACATCTGTTATTGAGGCTGTGGTATCTAATTGACTGCTTAAACTTGATGAATTAGTTAAAAGCAAGTGATTAATTAACTACACAAAGCAATTGACAGCCTTTGTAGTTGCTGAAGCTGGAGACAAGAAAGGAAGTAAATACATACAAATTAGTTGTCTATCAGCTGAATCTGTACTCCAGCAATAAGTTATTCAGGTTGGAGAAGTAAGGTAAACACAGAAGTTTTTCACAATTGGATGGGATAATCCCACTGATTGATTGTGGTGTCCCATCCTTGTCACACTGCTGTAGTGCCTTTGAGTAGGAATGGAAAGAAATGCTATAGGACTCAATAGTCTTGATGAAAGTAGGATGTATGCGTCTCATGAAACCTGTTGCAAGAGAGTGCACCCCTTACCTCAAGCATTTCCACATTTTAGAGGCTCAGGGAGCATTTCGAAGAAAGAAAGTGTACATACAATGCTGTGTATTTTTTTAAATGTAGCGCTAGCAAATGTAATTATGTGCTAGAATGCACATAATTAATAACTATGCAGAAATGAACATTAGTCAATGGAAAAGTTGCATGAATTAAGGAAATAGTGCAAATATATGTTTAAAATGTCATTTAAAATGTGTATGCTTTTCATCCTGGGATGAAACATAGGCCAAGAACCTGCACTAGAACATGTAGAGCATAATGGTCCACTCATGTAGCTCATATCACTTCCTTACCACCACCACCACCACCTCCACCACCAAAGCAGCTGTCAAGCTCTGGTGGCATTGCTGTCACCATTTTCTAGCAAGCAGGAGAGAGGAGGAAGCAAACAAGTAGTTCTTCAGCAGCTGAGGAACACTATGAGACATGGACAGGAAGAAACCAGGTGAGATGTGGAGGAACTCACTGGAACTAATTGAGAGGTTTTCACATCCATGCTGAATATAGTTGGTCAGCAGTTAAATCACAGCATCTTGTGAGAAAATGTGATTCTTCTTCCATTGCTAATGCAAGTACATATCCTTCAACAGTCACAGACATTCCTAATTTTTCAGTTTTTTTCTTAAGGAGTCCTGAATTTGCCTCTCTTTTTTGCCCCCTTAAACAGACAGTTGTAAAGTGACTCTGTAAAGTGACTTTGCAGCCAACAGTTGAGCACTTTCCATGCAGTTACCTTCCAATGCTCAGGCAATATTTAGACAGAATCTTGCCCTTCCCAACATGATGCTTCTCATATTTCCAGAGATGGAGTGGTCACAATGGCCTCCAGAGAGGGAGAGAACATGCAGAATTGGAATCATCCTTTTGTTTTGCACTCACTTTGTTCTCTGTGCGTGGCCCTCTGGTTTGTTTATTTGGTAAAACAGAAGCCCCTGTAAATTCCCATCTTCTGCATTTCCTTTTGCAAGTAAAAGAGAAAAAAAAGAGGGGGGAGCAAATGTGATCTTAAGTCCCTCATAGGGAGAGAGCAACTGGGATGGTCTTTGTACTCTGCTTTCTCTGACTCTCTGGTTTGGGTTTTTCCTTTCATTTTGTAGGATGGAACCCTTGTAAATCCCCCTTTTCCGCAACTCCTTTTGCAGGGAGATCAAGAGATCATAACTTCCTCCCTAGAGAAAGAGGGGAAAGACCAATTGGGATGATCTTTCTGCTCTACTGTCTTTACTAATTCTTGTAAGGCAAAAGCTTCAGTAAATGTGCCTCTCCCCCTTGTCTTTTTTACATGAGTCACATTCACAGGATATTAAATAAATGAATAAATAAATAAAATTTATGTGCATGCACAAACATACACAAGGGGAGAGAGAGGTGTTGTTCAGCCACATGTGCCCCATTTTTTTAATCTTTGAAATACTGGAGGGTATGCAGGTAATGGATAAAAGGTAGTTGTGCAAGCATCACTATTCCAGCATCTACCACAGGCTGCATGTAAGCACCCATATCACATTTTTGTGCTGAGAACCTGTTCTTCAAAATTTACAGCTATACTACTGGCTGGGGCCCTAAACTATGTCAGATTTAAGAAGTGTGATCTCATTATCAACCCCATGTACCCCAGTGTGTTTTATTCTTAGAGAAAAGAAAATGGAAATAGAAGTACGGTAAGAATGTTTTATATTAGCATATATTTCAGTATATATGTAAGGTTGCAACTTATTGTTGTTATTAACTGTCCTCAAGTCAACTTCAGCTCATGGTGACCATGAGGCAGGAGGATTTCTTTAATTGATGTTTTATATGCCCAGATTAGAGATGTATGTTATTATGTGTAGAAAAATAGAGGTTAAGCAAGTGTCAAGTTAGCCACATGTAGAGAGGATTCTGGGAGAGTTTAAAAGTTGAGGCCTGTTTGAGAAGGAAAGGAATGCCAGAGGGTTATTTAGATACAGCTTGACCTTCTGAGGAACCTAATGCATTAAAGATCTTCATTAGGAGCCAGTGTGGACCAGGGAGCCATAATAAACCATTGGCAGCTACTTTGTCTGTGCAAAGGGGTCTCCTGTCTGGTACACACCAGTTCTTTTACTGATAAGATATTTTGGTATGTGGTTGGCATGGCAACATGGTATCTTAAGCATATTATAATGTATTCTGGAATCTGTATTCTCATTGCTCAGGATTCTATATGTTTAGAATTTAAAGTGTCCAATAGAATGTCCACTTTGAGTTTCTTTGTCTTTCGGTGTATAAAACTACAGCCATTTTGGCTTGTCTTTCGCTCAATGATCTAAATGCTAATTCCGTTGGGACTTGTTGGCAATAAATCTGTGTTTTTAAACTATTTTGAGGCCCCCTGTTCTGCTTCAAGCTCTGCTAAAGAACCGTGGATGCTGAAAGTTAACTTACAACAGTTTGTTTTTCCACTACAACTATGTGGATGAGACCTCTCCGAGACTCCCTGTCCTCAACCTCTCTGCTCAAGTCCTGCAGGCCCAGGTCCATGTCCTCCCTGATTGACCATTAACATAATGTTTATTTTGGCTGATATCCTGTTGATAACTCCCAACTAAAAGTAGATCCATCCAATCAACTTGTAAATGTTGAGTCAACACTTAGGTAAATCACATTGTTTATCCTGGCTAGATTAGACTTAGGTAAATCACATTGATTTACCTAAGTCTACTCTAACCAGGATAAACAACAGACTTTAAGTCATTGTATGATAACCTTACTTGCCTAATGAAACTTTGGTTTATTCTTATTCATTATTTTTGCAGTGATTTAAAATCTTGCTAAAAAAATATTGGTGTGCTTATTCAGTATATTTTACTCATGTCATATTATAGCATGTGTTTTAGAGTTCATTTTTCCACTGTATCTTTAAGTTAGTTGTACTTACAGTCTCCTAACAATCTGAGATCCTGAACCTTAATTTACATGCCTTGCACGCAGACCTGTCACTATACCCAGGGCTATTTAATCTGAGGTGAAAAGAAATTGTTGGGCACAGTAGAAGTTTATAGGACTAAATGATGTGGGACAGTTTCTCTTCCTCTCCTCCCTAAAATTTGTTGGCAGTATGTGCATGTCTGAGGAAGGATGTCTGAATGACACAATGTAAATTAAATTTACCTGGCCATGGCAGTGATTTTGTGGTCTCTTTCATGACAATAAAGTCTGCCGTTTCTTTTAAGAAATCTCCATCCTCTTAATTTCCTTCTTAATATTGCAGCTTGTCTCACTGATCTGTTCTGTTCTGTTCTGACCTTATATCCCCATTTTGCTTCATTCTTCATTGTCTTCCCACTATAGTTCCAATCCACTACAAAATAAATTATTCCTTGTTTCTCTTAAGGTCTTCATCTTGGGCGTTCTGTTGTCCAAGTGACAACTCTCTCAATCTTTTCATCACAGTGGAAATAACACACCCAAGAGCAGGGCTGCTTGAGTCACAGGCAATACATCAAGTAACTTTGTTTATAGCAAGTAAGCTAGAACATTGTCAGCAAGCAAGGTTATAAAGGAAAGACATGTAATACATCTTAGAATTTCCTTGATCAGTTTATTTAGGTCACTGACCTCTGCAGAGTTGTTTAGGGACCCATCTCCCAATTGCCCCTATGTTTCTGCTTTTCAGAGCTTGGAAAGTTACTTTTTGGATCACAGTGTCCACAATCCCTCAGCCAGATTTTGTACTACAGTTCTCAGAATTTCCCCAGGTTGCAAGGCCAATGGCCATGCTGTGCAGGGGATTCTGGGGATTGTAGTTCCAGAAAAGTGATTTCTTCAGACTCTGTGAAAGTCTTAGTTGTGTTGTTTGACTTATTGTGTACAGTCAGCCCTCCATATCCATAGACTGAACAATCCTCAGCTTGAAAATCCCCCCATCCAAAAAGCAAACCTTGATTTTGTAAATGTGATGCCATTTTACTACATCGTTTATATAATGGGACTTGAGCATCCATGCGTTTTAGTATCCATGGAGGGGGGTGTCCTGGAACCAAGCCTCAGCAAAAATCAAGGGCCCAGTCTATGCCTTCAAGCAACCTGTCAGAGATGATTTTGCCAGTTCCTTCCTCTGAGATATAGCCTACAGCTCCTGCTATTCATTCACATTCTCCCATTTAATACTAACTAAAGCTGATCCTACTTAGCTTCAGGATCAGACAGAATCCAGTTCCTTTAGGGTATTTAGATCATCATTGTTTACTTACATTTATATCCCATCTTTTCCCAAAGGAGTTCAAAGTGGCATATATGACTCTCCCAGCCCATTTTATCCTTGCAGCAACCTGGTGAGATATGTTAGGGTGACATGGAATGATTGGCCCAAATCACCTAGTGAGCTTATTGATTAAGTGGGGACTTGAACACAGATATTCTGGCTCCCGGTGCAACACTTTATCCATTATCCATCATTACACAGTGACTCTTAGTTTTATAGCCTTAGCAACTTAAGCTAATATAAATATAAATGTTAAGCCAAATGTATTTGTTCCATTATACAATTGGATTTGAAGGGGGTATAATGTGGCTCCAAGGTAGATCTCATGCGAATTCTTATATTCATTGCTTATTACTTCTTGAACCAAATACATCATCTCATTCTCTGCATGCTTTTCTTTGTTTCTGTCATCATCTGGTTCCTCTGAGCCTTGATGTTTACCTTTCATGAAATTAATCATAATCCATATGCAAATTAATTGTCTGCCACTACTTACATGAGAGGTGCTCCATCTATTATCAAGGATAGGAGGTACATATGTACTGCCAATGTCTTCATCAAACTCTCACTCTCCTCAAGTAAAAGGAAGGTGGACACTTATACATTGCCAAAAAAAGGAGAAAAGCATCACCAAAGAAGAGAAGTGCATGCAGTTATTTCAGAATGTGAACCTGTACACATAAAGTGAAAATGCACGCACTTCATGTGTACAGGTTTGCATTCTGAAATAATAATTATATTTTTAATACTTATTCAATCCATCTTACTCAAATAGGAAAAGACTGGTTACCTGTATGCATGCTCGGTCAGCTATGCAGGTGCTCCATCTGGGTGGACAAATTCAGCTCTCGCTTGGTCATCTTTCCCTTCTTTGAATTTTTATTTTTAAATTAGACTGAAAAGCCCTTCAAATGGAGAGTGCCATGAGGAAGAACAAGGATAAGAAATGTGTGGCCCTCCAGATGCTGTTACATTGCAACTTGAATTAGCCCTCTTCTGTTTCAGAATGGCAAGTGCCCAGATGAGTGCACCTCTAGTTCAAGGAAACCAAACCAAACACAGGATCCAAGGTGTGATGGGTCTGCTTGTCCCCCCCCACCCTCCTCTTCTGCCTCAACTTGATGGGGCCCCTTGAGGTCACCTTAAACACCACCAACTGAATTGCCCGCCTTTTCCCCAGTAACTCATTAGGAAGTTACCTTATTTTCCTGCGTATAAGACTACTTTTTAACCTGCAAAATCTGTGGTTAAAGTGGGGGGGTCGTCTTATACGCCGGGTATAAGGATAGGGAGGATAGAGGTGCTAAAACTCTATATTTTGACTGGTAAAATGGGGGGTCGTCTTATATGCCGGGTCGTCTTATACGCCGGAAAATACGGAAAATCCGTCTTATACGCCGGAAAATACTTTGGCGGTTTCTTTACATTACTGACACTGCAGAGACTTTCCTTCTCTCACCCCAACTCTGGTGGAGAAAAACTGAGCAAAGGGACATTAAAGAGAGCACAAGAGAAGGAGTACGTCTAAGAAAAGAGTTTTATTCTAAGTAAGGTATCTTCATAACAAAAGGATATCTCTTACAGGAGGGACACCATTCTCCCAGGCACCTTTTACAGACTATTACAAACAGATCAAAAGACCCCAATGTAGCTACCAAAAAATACCCTAATGCTACTCACATAACAGATGGGATTTGTATTCCTTGATGTTCGTGAGATTAGCTGAGAGCCTGGACTCCATGGTCTGGCTCCACCAGCCTCCTCCTATGGAGCCCCCACTCCAGATGTTCCTTTGTTTTAAAACTATAGTCCACCTCAAGCTTGTATAACCTCTGGTGAGAAGCATCTGGAAGTTTCACACTTCTGTCCAAAGGTCCATCTCATTGGACATTTGATATCTTGTCACCTCTGTGATGCTGGTTCATTAAAATGTAATAATATCTCCTCCCACATTTAACCTTTTGTTATCTGGGAAGAAAGTCCTGATAAGGGAAGGACTTCTACATTATCACACAAGGTGTAATCTGTATTGCAGAAATAATGCTGTTAAACACTGCTTCAAGTGTCATCGCTCCATCCAATGGAATCCTGGGATTTTTAATATATTGTGACACCAGTGCTCTCTGACTGAGAAGGTTAGGTATCTCATAAAACTACAAATCCCAGAATTCCTGACACTTAAAAAGTATTGTCAAACTGCATTATTTCTTCAGTACAAATTAGACCAAAGAGAGCAGAAACATGCTTAAGGCAGTTCAAGCAGAGTCATATGCTAATCGGGTTTAGTGAAGAGAAGTATCAAAACAGTAAGCTAAACTTCAGGAAACTAGAGCACAGGGGATGTGATAATATCAAACAAAGATAATGGGGCTGTTGTTTTGCAGCCAGAACCAGCTATGCTAATTTAAAGCTAGCTGTAGCTCAGCACAGGTGGCCCAATTATCTCAGCATTTCCCTTTTAAGGCAGCCTTGGTTATGCTTTTGTTGCTGCTGTTTTCGTCAACGATTCTCTGAAGGATGAAGCACCTCAACAGTTCTTTAAAGTTTACATGTGATGGTTTGGGCTCTGCTTCCAGGGTGTGGCTGTCAGCCTTCTCTGGCTCTGACCAGACCTTGGGGGGTTGCAGACTGCCAGAAATAGTGCAAATTGAGTCAACTTTTAGGGTTAGGTTTAGTGCTAGGGAATCATGGGAATTGGTTTTTTTCTGAGACATTGAGCCTTCTCTGTCAGAGAGCTCTGGTGCTACAATAAAATACAGTTCCCATGATTCCCTAGCACTAACCCTAACCATAAAAGTGGACTCAATTTACACTATATCTGGCAGTCTGCAACCCCCCTTTGTTATTGCATCTCACCCCTGCCCCTGCCATATTTGGGGAAGTCTTTTCCAAGTTGGACATGCCACTAATCAACAGAGCCAAAGACAAGAGTGAATTCAATGTTGCAGCATCTGGAATGTTATGTATCTCATCCCAGAAAAAAAAAGGGTCCTTCAAACAGAAGACTGTGCTCTGTAAAGTAGTTCCCTGTTCTTAATCTTGCAGCCACTAGTATTGTCATTCTATGAAAAACTAAAATATTCCAGATACTCCTTTATAGAAAACTGCCCTTTGCAATTTAAATGTCAAGTTATAATTCCCCTTAAAGCTATGAAACAGCTTAATATAAACTCTCCCTTTCCACTGGTAACCAATCTCCTCTATCATTCCAAAATCCACAAATTCTATTTCACAATCCATTGTTACTGAAATAATCTGGACTAACGCGGCGGTGGCGACCTCCCTGGCCTGCAGAAGCCCTGGGA
>CM034706.1:245179753-245199510 GCA_020142125.1 Phrynosoma platyrhinos | reverse complement strand
GGTGGCATTGGGCAAGTCACACTCTCTCAGTCTTGGAAGAAGACAATACAAGCCTACTCTGAACAAACCTTGCCAAGAAGACACCATGACAAATTTGTCTTAGGGTCACCACAAGTCAAAAACAACTTAAAGGCACACAAAACCAAAATGTTTAATTTTCCATACTTTAAAGTTTTTGAGTGATATAAGGCTCAAACCTTAGAAAAGTTACTTTTAGACTACAAATTCCAAATCATGCTTCCACACAAGTTCTGGGAGTATTAGCCACTTAGGCTGGACTAGTATGTAGAAAAAGACAGGGTGGCAGTCTGTTCCTAGGGAGCAATTTCACTGTGCTATTTGTCAAGGTTATCATCTGTTCTTCTGGCATTCTGAGTTTGACAATGGAGAAATGCTTATTTATTAAAAAGCAAAACCAGGAAATAACCATTGTGCCCCGGCATGTAACTGGCTGGCAAAAGTGGTCATTTATAAAATGATCCAAAGAGTAGTTTTCAATTTCAAAAAATGGTGAAACTGTAAGGCATTCTAAGCCAGTATGTGATCCATCATCCTTACCTTGTTTTAGGATGTCATCATGTCAGAAAATGCACAAATAAGATGGACAGGCCAATATTCAGTAAGATAACCATGAAGATAATGATGGTGTTAGGTCCCTAAGGGGAAAAAGACCCCACCCATAGATATAATGTTATTTCTTGTGATTTCAAAGACACAGATTTCCTCAAAGATGTGGCTCATAAAAACAAAATGTCCCCAGACTATATTTTTATTTTAAAGAGTGCACTACTGCCTCTTTTCAGTGTCGCACAGGAATCATAACCATCCCCTGGATCTACAATTTAAGTCCATCTCTGTCAGATTGCACCAGTCAGGATGGGCAATGATTGAGCTGATACTTGATGGGAATGGACCAATTCAAGTGTATTGTCCATGCCCTCAGGCTGCATTAGTTATTATTTATTATTATTTTATTCATGTACATCCAGTCTTTCTCCTATTAATGGGATTCAAGATGGCTAACAACATATTTAAAAATGACACAATGTCATTAATAAAAGTATAAATAGAGGAGTTATTTTAAGAAGCAGCTAAGCAATTTATTAAGTTAAACATTAAACATTAAAATTCATTAAAGATTATATAGAAAACTTAAAAACAGCATCACACAGCATTAAAACCCCACCCCAGTCAATTTCTAAAAGCCTGAAGGTACAAAAATGGTTTGACTGGATAAAGGAAAGACAACAAAAATGGGGCCATCCTGGCCACCCTAGGGTGGGAGATCCAAGGTCTCGGAGCAGCCAACAAGGAGGCTTTCTCCCTTGTTCCCACCCAAGGAACCTGTGAAGCTGGTGGGACAGAGAGAAGTGCATCTCCAGATGATATTAGTACTTTAATGGGCTCATAAATGGAAATACAGTCCTTCAAAGACTCTTGCCCTATCCTAAGTGAAACTTTCCAAGAAGACTAACTAGATCCTATTCTGGAGATGTCTGCAGATATTGCTAAAATTGTGGCATTGAATTCTAAGTGATCAGAGTCACAGGTATGGCCTGTAGTCCCTCCCTGCCCCATTAATCACCTCTGCAAAAGATATGTAGCTTTTGGAGGAAAAGAGTGCAGAAACACATTATGACTTTATATACAATGGTTGAACAGAAGCCTAGCCTTGGTTTTAAATCAGTGCTTGTCATCAGTAATGAGCTGGATGAGCATGAAGGAATGGAAAGACAGAGGGAATAGAGATTCAACCTATTAGAAGGAGTTACAAGTTATACTCCCTCTGAAGACAAAGATTCACAGCTTGGGTGTCCTCTTGGACTCAGCTATGAACCTGGAGGCCCAGGTTTTTGCAGTGGCTAAGGGTGCTTTTGCACATTTAAAGCTTGTGTGCCAGTTGCATTTGTTCCTTGAACATATTAATCACTGTAACTGGCCATGGTGGTACATGTCATAGTTACATCTTGTCTAGATCAATTAACATACACTACATGGGGTTGCCTTTGAAGAGTGTTCAGAAATTTCATCTGGTACAAAGAGCTGCAACCAGAGTACTAATTGGGGCAGGTTGTAGGGACCATACTACTCCCTGCTTAAAACAGCTCCACTGGCTCCCAGTTTTTTTCCGGGCACAATTGTGCCCGGAAAAGTGCTGGTTATGACCTATAAAGTCCGATATGGCTCAGATTCAAGCTATCTAGCAGACCATATGTACCTGCTTAGGTCCTGAGATTATCAGGAGAGGACTTTGAGTTCCACTACATTCACAAGCACTGTTGGTGGGGATGTGAGAGAAGTGGCTGCCCCTAGATTCTGGAACTCCCTTCCCCGTGGGGGGGGGGGGAATCAGAATAACCCTACCCCTGATGTTCTTCTGTCAGCAGACACAACCCTTTTTATTCTGAAAGGCTTTCAATACAGAAAAATTTAAAAGAATGGGCTAGATCAGGGGTAGGCAACCTTTCCCCTTTAAGGGCCGAGGGACTTCAGCTACCAGAAGCCTCAGCCATGTTGGCCAATAGCTCCTGGGATTCTGAGAGCTGAAGTCCCTCGGCCCTTAAAGGGGAAAGGTTGCCTACCCCTGGGCTAGATGATGCTGTATTGTTTTAAACGGTACTGTTTATTTTAAACAGTACTGTTTAACAATCTTTAATTGTTTAAATCATGTTTTATTCTTTTAACTAGAGATCTGAAGTGTTTTAATATTGTAACTGCAGTTAGCCCTCCACATTTGCAGTTTTGAGTTTTGTGGATTTGATTATTTGTAGTTTGGAGTAACACTGTATGTTCTCTCTAGGACTCTCTAGGTCCTCCAGTGCAACTCTGCCAGAGGTTGGCTATAGAGTTGTGCTAGAGAACCTAGAAGTTCTTAGAGAAAATATTTCTCTAAGCATTTGTAGGTCCTCCAGTATGATTCTATTATTAACTTCAGGCAGATGTTGACCATAGAGTTGCACTGGAGGACCTGAGGATTCTTAGAAAGGTGTTCTCTTAGGTAAAAAGAATAGTATTTTTTTTATTTGTGTTTTTTCCACATTCATGAGGGTCTTTCACCCCTAACCCCAGTGAATGTGGAGGGACCATTGTAGTTTAATTCTATCTTAATGTTCATTTTTTAATGTTTTTAACTGTATTGCTCTTTTAAGCTGTAAGCTGCCTTTTGAAAAGAAGGTGAGATACAAATAAATATAACAATAAACAATAGCACCAGGCAATGAAGGCAACAGCTTTTCCATCCTGCTACTCTCTAGCAACAGGTATTCATTGCTATACTGACTTTGCCTGAACATAGCTGTTCCAAAGTGGCATAATAATAATAATAATAATAATAATAATAATAATAATAATAATAATAATAATAATAAAATTTTATTTTTAGCCCACCTCTCTGCAAAGCAATCGAGGTGGGTTACAGCAATTAAAATAGTACAGCTAAAAGAACATTCCCTTCATCCAAATCTGCCCACCCACCCCTTAAAACAAGATTAAACCAAAGAACAAGTTAAAACAAGCATTACTGTTAAAACATTATACTAAAAAACAACTAAACAATTGTGTCCATCAGGCAAGACAAAAGCCCATCTCCTTATAACAGTTGTTATTCCGGGAAGGCCTGCTGAAAGAGATCCGTCTTTACTGCTTTCTTGAAAGCAGCAAGAGTGGTAATAAGACGGATCTCATCCGGCAGGCCATTCCAAAGTCTGGGAGTGGTTAGCTTATCTTCCTCCACACATTTTGTTTAAAGCTGTTTAAAGAGATTGGGCCATGCAGTCCTAACTAAAAGATGCAGCAAATCTAGAGGGTTATGATTAGGCACAAACTTCTGTCACTGAGAAAGTCTTCTTCTGCCAGCTGAGAGATATGACAGCAGAACTGTTCTTTTGACAAAATCAAGTAACAGAAGAACCCCTCAAAAAAAGGGGGGGTAGGATGAGGGGTGAATCAAATTATGCCAAATCAAATCCAATCCTTTTATAGCCTGGTGGCAGACTCAACATACTACCATAAAGTTACATAAAGTACAGTATTAGTGTAGTTAGTGTAGTTTTAAACTATTTCCAAGATCCCTAAACTGGGAGGAGTTTGGAATCTGCACATTATCAGCTCAGCTAGCCCTTGGCCATCTTGATCAGATAGGACTGCACTGTAAACTACTATCTAAAGCCAGAAGTGAATTTTGTAGTACTGAATTAAAAAAGTAATTAAGCATAATGTGAAAAAGTACTTTTATGTGTCGCTTGCCAGTTAATTCCATTGTTTAAAAAGCAAAAGCAAAAGCAGCTTCATTTATATACCGCTTCATATCACGCATGGGATGTCTAAGCGGTTTACAACTGTGAGCTGATTGCCCCCCAACAATCTGGGTCCTCATTTTAGCGACCTCGGAAGGATGCAGGCCTGAGTCGAGCCTCAGCCCTGGCTGGTATTGAACTCGCAACCTTGTGGTTTATGAATGAGTGGCTGCAGTACAGGCATTTAACCACTGTGCCACAAGGGCCCATATCCTAATATCATGAAATGATAGTGGACATTCTCTCCACATTCTCCATACCATTTGTTTTCTCCAAATGCTTTAAATCTCCACTCCCCCTCTTCTCAACTAAAAATCATCAAAGGCTGTATGTTTTCCTCAGAGGAAAGGTGTGCCATTCTCTCCAATTACTCTGATCACACTTTCCTACATTATTTTCCTGCCTATTATATGCTTTTTGAGAAGAAACAATCACAACTGTACCCATAGATTTCCATAAGACATTTGACAGTAGACTAATTGTAGTTGTGCAAACAATATACCCCAAACTAAATTTAATTTTAATATTATACCATACTATAAGGAAATATTGATGATATAATGCAGCCTATCTAGCCCTGATTTTTCACATGAAAACAATTTGGCTGAATTTACTTCAGAAAAATAAATGAAAAAGAAAGAACGTGGCTATTGGGTTATTGCCTGCCTTTCCCGTCATCCAATCAAGTCCCCTTTTAAAAATCAGACAAAGAAACAACCCTGCCCTCCCTCCCTCTGCTGACCACCCAACATCACCTCTTCATGTTCTTCCACCTCTTTTGATGCTGCTTCTGGTGGAGGAACTTTTTTCACCATTGCTTTGGGCTCCACTTTGGGTATCACCTTAGTTTCAGTTTTCTGTTCAGGCTTGCCTTCAGGTGCAGCTTCTGTTTTCTCTTCTACTTTGTGCTCAGGCACAGGTTGCTGCTTGGGTTCTTGTTTCACTTCCATTTTGTGTGCTTTTTCCTCTTCATGAGCTGGTTCATGATGAGAAACTGGGGTCCCTCCCCTCTTCTGTGGCTCCATTTTATTTTCAATAGTGTTCACATCAGCCTTTGGCTCTGGGGAAATTGGCATGACTGGCAATTTGGAGTCAGGGAATGATTCTTCCTCATAGTCTATTGGAGGAGTAACCGGGGAGGTCCTCACCTTGTAACTGTGATAGCCACGAAACAACTTAACATCGCCTTCTTGATGTATCCTCTGAAGAGGTTTGATCTCCATTTGCTCAGCAGGAGCCTTCGTGCGTCCGTGTCGGCTGGGACTTTGGGAAGTGGGCCTGCTGTCACTTACCAACTTCTCAACTGGTGCTGATAGAACATTAGATGGAGTGTTGGGCCTACTCCCTGTGTGACTGCCTTCCTTACTGTGATCTCCATTCCAGCTCCCATTGTGCCCAGAAAAACTCTCTTTTTGGGAGCCCTGTTTAGCACGCTTGGCCTCAGGTGGTGTTCCAGGTGGTGAGGGAGTTCGAGCTGCACTCCCCTTGGGTTTAGAGGAGTCTTGAGTATCATCCTGAGGACTTCCTGGAGATGTTAGTGCTGGTGGCTCTTCCACAGGTGGTGCCTCTTCTTCCATATTTTCTTCATTCTCCATGAGTTCCTGGATCAGCCTTCTTTTCAAGTATTCAGGGCCTAGGAAAGAGAAGAGGTTATCAATAGTGACAAGAGGTAAGCAAACAACATGGAATGTTAGTGATATTAGAAAGCATAAAGGTAGTAGCCACTCATATATCATTTTAAAAGGCAAAATACATTATAATAAAAGAAAGACAACAGCAGATACATACTTGTATAATATCTGCACAGGCTAATTTATGGAGATGATAGCACGTCTTAAAATCCCAGTTTACCTCTCCCAAATTCAAGTCTAATTCGGGCTGGAGCCAGGCCCTATTGCATGGCTTTCCCCAAAAAACAACCATCCGAGTACAGCCAGGCTCCAATGCGATTCCCTTAACTCACTCCGGTGGCCATTTTTCAAAGTCGGAAGCTTCTGAGTAAAAAAATGGCCGCCAGAGCGAGTTAAGGGAGCCGCATTGGAGCCTGGCTGTACTCGGATGGCTGTTTTTTGGGGAAAGCCAAGCGATAGGACCTGGCTCCAGCCCGAATTAGACTTGAATTTGGGAGAGGTAAGCTGGGATTTTAAGACATGCAATAATCTTCTATGTGTAGACACATCAGTAGGGAGTGAATTCATTCTGGTTCTGTGCTAAATCTGAAAGGAACTATCCAAGACTGATTCAGGTCCTTGGGTAGTTCTTTTAAATCCTGGAGCAGATTCACCATGCCACTGACATAGGAACCACCAGCTCTCACAGAGTAAAGTGTTATAGGCCTGCTCTCAGACCTACTCCTGCTGTACAGGCATTTTATGTAAGTGCAAGGCAGAGAAAAATTCATACCAAGGCGACTTCCAGGTACTTTGGCAACCTAGATATGGCACAATTTGGTACCATCTCCAGCTCTTAGTCCCTAAAACTATGTCTGTCAAGTTAGCCACAATTGTTGTTGTTATTGTTAATTTTAATCAAGTCCACTTCAACTTATGGCAACCCTATGAATAAGAGACTTCCAAGTCACCCTGTTCAGGTCTCATAAACTCAGGTCCTTCTTGACTGAGTCTATCCACCTGTATTGCTGTCTTTTTCTTTTCCTACTGCCTTCTACCTTATCAAGCATTATCATATTTTCTAATTAGCCATATCTAATTAGTCATGAATAGTATTATGACATAAAGTGGGCAGTTACACTTCAGTTTATGGATGAGATAAGAACCAATGATGAGAATCCTCTGTCATGATCTATGCTGTGTAACTTGACGTATACTTAGCTACATAGTGCTAAGAAACCTTGTGTCCTAATGTGCATCTGGCTCTGCTGATGTACATCAGCACTCATTAGCTGGTATCCTGATGAAAACAGGTGCAATGTGTAATGGCGCTGATGCTCATTGGTTCTGTTGTGCATCAGCCCAAATGCAAATGTTACAGAATTCTCCAATTCTAATTCCCATAGGTGTAGTTTCAATTATGAAGATGCAAGTTCCCAATAAGATTCTGGTCAAAATCTTTGCCTTGTGTTATGATCCCAGTATTTGTGATGAGAATAACATTTCTCAATAAATATCATACTGGAACTCAAGAGGACTCCATAGGATCTCTAGATAATTAAGTGAGCCCCTCCCTGCTAGACTGAGGAATTCAGATGCTCAGATATGCTAAATATTTACAATGGCATTGCTTGGTAAGACAAATTCCTTGGATTAAAAATATTCTTTTTAAATTAAGTCTCATAAAATCAAATTTAGAAACAGCAGGGATCCTTGGATCTAACAGACAAACTTGCTTGAGCGAATATTTGTATATCTCTTCAAAAATGTACATTTAGTGCAAAACAGTGGTTCTGAAACAGTGAAGAGGGTGTGAGAGTTGCTCAAGGGGATGCAAGACTTGGAGGTCCTGACCCCCTCACTTTCTCCTCTTTGCAACCTTTTTTTTAAGTGCAAAATTTACACGTGTTGAGTGAAATATTTAAATTTATTTATTTAAATAAATCTGTTCTAATTTGAATAATATTATTTCCTTATAAAATGTTAAAATGTCTAGTCAAGAGCCTTTGGAATGGGGGAATGGACATCCAGTAATAATTTCTTTAAATATACCATGCAAAGGGCTGGTTGAGGGAAAGCTGGACTGAGATTTGTTCTTGGTGTAAGGAGAGCTGTCAGATGTGTGCCTAGTACACTAATAAGGTCATCCACCTGCAAAACTAAGATCTTGTTAAAAGCACTGGAACAGTTGACCTATCTCCATTAAGCAAGGTGACTTCTGGATTCAGATTTCACTCTGTCCTCATCTAACTGGGCTGTGTCACTGTCACCTAGCAGCCCTGGCAGGAGCTACATTATTGTTTACATGACGGTAAACCTCAATCCAGTAAAAAAAACTAGAGAGCAGGTTCCCCTTTGCTTTCTAGTGCATTGAAAATATATGTAAGACATCTTAATTGCTTACCAGAGTTTTGTGGATAAAGCTAATGAGTCAGGAAGTTTCTAGTCTACATTAAAGTCAGTTTTCTGAATTATAGTAGAGTATGGAGATTAACGCTTGGCTTTTTAAATTTGTTTACCTCTATCAGCTTAATCTTAATTCGGGCGGCATCCTAATCTTATCAGACATTTTTTGTTGCTGAATTTGCTGCCTGAATACAGTGAGGTGCATCCCCGCTTTCAGGAGCACTCCTTGTGGCTCTTTTTGGATCCGGGAGTTTTCTGGCTTAAGAAAATGGCTGTAAGGAGTGGCTCTTGAACCGGGGATGGACCCAGGCTGTATTCGGGAGGCAAATTCGGTGGCAAAAAAAAGTCTGATAAGATTAGGATGCCACCCGAATTAAGATTAAGCCAGATAGCTGTAAATCAATTTAAGAAGCCAAGCGATAATCTCCCATGTAAATTTTACATTTTACAAAATTTATGAACTTAAAGACCAAATGTACACCGCACAAAATGAAATAACATTCTGAGCCCAGACAATACAAATTTCTGTACTCAGAAAATATAATTTCTGTAACCTTCTTAAACTGTGGAAAGCATATATAAGATATATAAGCAAAGCAAAGCAAAGCAGCTTCATTTATATACCACTTCATACTGTGCTATGGGGTGTCTAAGCAGTTTACAACTGTAAGCTCATTGCCCCCCAACAGTTGGGTACTCATTTTAGCGACCTCGGAAGGATGCAGGCCTGAGTCGAGCCTGAGCCCTGGCAACCTTGTGGTCTATGAGTAAGTGGCGGCAGTACAGGCATTTAACCACTGAGCCACCAGTGTGTGAGAAGAGGTCACTAAGGGCTAATTGTGACAGTTAAGAAAATCAATGAGTGAAATGTTTCCTAGATTTTATTACACCAATATCTAGGTGTACCAGTGATTGGATGGGTTTGCCTGTCTGAAAGTTCCTCCACAATGAGACAAGAATGGCGAGAACTAGTTATACACAGAAAATTAAATTTCTCAGAACAGCGCTTGTAAAAGGATTTTTTTGGACCCAAACTCCCAAAATCCCTCAGTCAGAATAGCAACTGAAAGAATTCTGGGAAATCTGTCCAAAAGAGGAACTTTATCAAACCCTGGTCTGGAAGAAGGAGTCAATGTAGCTCGTCCCCTTCATGTGTGAAGGCCAAATTTGACATTTTCTGTTTACATATCAGACTTTTCTTCTTAAAGTGCAGTTCTGCCCCAGCCTGGCATAAATTCGTCTTCTAAGCACTTTCATTATGAAATTTCTGGGGTGAAAGGGGCAGGCCACCCTACCTTGCCTTGACCCTCCTCCCCATCCCTTATCTTAGCTTGCAACCACCACCACCTGCCCCATAGTACTCTTCTTATCTATAATTACCAGCAACAGTTTTGCTGACTTCCCTTCAAGCCATACACCATGAAATGGATTGGCAGCAAATTTGGGACAGAAAATAAAATTACACTTTGCATCACTAGTTTAAGGAATTTGTTGCTACAGGTTCTGGTGATGGCCACTAACGTCTGTGGTTATAAAGACATGAAGAACAGGGTTACCAATATTCCAACAGTTAAATGAGACTTCTGTATTCTGAATCCCACTTATTGGAGATTACACAGTAAAAAGAAACTTTGGCTTGGTGTTTTGCTTCTGGCCTTCCTAAAAGCATTGGACTAACCACTAGAGGAAACAAAAACAAAATGTTAAAATACATGGAACTTTGGTTTGAGCTAAGAGAACTCCTCTTCTTGTGTTCCTATGTTCATAAACCTGTCAGGACCAGCCCCATGATGAGACACAGTAATATAGTAGAATTTAGGGTGCATCTGCATTGCAGAAATGATGCAGTTTGACACCACTTTAACTGTCATATCTCCACTCTACATAATACAGGGATTTGCAGTTTTGTGAGACACCAGTACTCATTGACAGAGAGAGGGCTTGTAAAAATATAAACCCCAGGATTCCATAAGATGGAGTTACAGCACTAAATGTGGTGTCAAACTGCATTATTTCTACAGTGTAGAGATGCACCATTGGATGCCATGAAAGGGTTGCAAACTTTGTTGACAATTTAGTTTTTTACTACGATATTTTCACTACCAATGATTTAGAGGGGGTAGAGGTCTTTGTGAGTTTTCCTGTCTAACGTGCCAAAATAACTTGGCTGGCTGAGGGTATTGTTCACCTTGATTTTGGAGTATGTGTGAGTGTGATATGCTGCTCCATCTCAGGAAGCAAGCCATCTGATCAGCCCTAAGGTCCTTGGTATTGATACAAAAGCAGCTAGGTTGCATTGGGAGTTATTTGCAGGGTTAGATACCTTAAATGACTATACCAAGGCAAACAAGGGCCAATAGTGACTTCCTATGAACACAGCATTCATGTGATAAAAAATAAAAAGAAGACTAGGAAGCTTATCGCATTCTTAAATAACTCATCTTAACTGATCTGGTTTAAATTAGATTCAGGCAGCGTCCAGACCCTATCACAAGGGTTTTGCTACCGAAATCGTTGTCCGAAGGCAGCCCGGGGCCATCCTTGCTCATAGAACTGCTCAGTGCAACTCTTTTCGAAGCTGGGAGTTTTCCATCTTGAGAAAATGGGTGCCGGAGCGGCTCCAGGAGCAGGGATGGCCCTGGGATCACCCCTGGCTGCATTCGGGCAGTGATTTCAACAGCAAAACCCTTATGATAGGGTCCAGACACCACCCAAATTTAATTTTAAGCTGGATCAGGCAAGGTGAGTTATTTAAGAATGCGATAAGCTTACAGAATTTATCATATTACACCTAGGTGCACACTTAGGTGCACAGTTGCTATTTTAGCAATAGAGAAGTATTATTAAAATCCTATTCACTTTTATTAGGAGTATACCCACTTGAATGAAACATACTCACATGGAAACATGCATAGAATTGGATTACAAATCTTAGCTTGCAGGTCTATTTTTTCCTTCTGACAAATCAATGGTATGGTTTAGATGTAGCTATCTGTTCTATATAATCTATATACCAAAGGAGGTCAGGAAGAGGAGAAGGCTAAAATATTTATTTTAGCCAGCCTGCACTGCCTGAAGGCTCTTGTCAATCATAAAAACACCCATTCCAGGCCATTTATTTCTGGCTGCAAGTCGGCTATTTGAAAGCTATTTTGCCAGTTGCTCAGACTCCTCAAAATAGCACTCAGTAGACGGGCCATTCCCAGTCTTTTGCCTCTTAACCTGTGACATCTTCCTCTGAATAAACTACTCAGACACAATGAATGGACTTGAGAACTGTGCACCATTAAAGCTATTTTCTTTACTGCCACTGCTAATGTCTGTGAAATGATCTTATCTCAGAATGTTGCACATTCACATGAACGTTTCCCCCTTGATTAGGCTACAAAAGATTTAGGGCTAAACTACGTACCTTATTATATCTGTAGTGTTCAGGTTTAGAAGAGACTTCTTTCTCTCTTGCACATGCCAGTAAATGCATGCAACCTCAATAGGGATACCTGATCTTGGACTCAGTTTTTATTTTAAAATTTCCACCACTACCTCTGCACTAGAGCTGAAGCTGGGAGGCTTTGTTAGTACCAACAGGAGGAAATTTCATTTTTGCTTTTAACCCTCCTGTCATTCTGAAATGCAAAATGAGTGGTGACAATAGATTTAAACATCTCCACCACTACCACCATGCATGATGGAATTCTGCAATCCTGTTTGGGGCACACGCACAATCCTGGCAAACACACTTGCATACATGTAAAAAATAAAGGATTTTTTATCTGCATGCTTATATTATATGACTAATCTATTGATTAAATCATGTAAAGATGTTGTGAGTTGTTGGATGTGTGGTTTGGTGTCAGTGAAAGCAGCAGCTTCTACAATGGGAAGTTGGTGAACAAAACTTGAAAACTACTTTCTGGGCTTGCAGTTGCTGTAAAACAGATAGATTGTTCTTCTCTGCTATGTAGAGAATAGAGAAATACTGAGCCCAAAGGACAGCCAAAATACTGTATCTAGGCTGCACATTAGGAACAACTTTATACTTTAATGGTGGAACAGAGTAGGTTATTTACTACTGATCCTAGATTTCAGGGCCTGGCCCCTCTTCCCTAGTCCTCGGTGTAAGGGGGATTTTTTTCAGGGTTGCAATGCTACCTTGAAATGAAAACATTACCTTTACTGTGTGCTTGTAGCAGTGGTGGTGAACCTCTTGCATGCGTGCCAGAGGTGTTACTGAGAGCGCTCTCTGGGGGCATATGCGCTATCACCCCACCACAGAATTCATTACTAGAAAGCCAGAGGGATGTGGCACTTTGTGATAAATAAGTGAGGTTTGGGTTGCAGTTTGGGCACTCCGTCTATAAAAGGTTCGCCATTACTGGCTTGTAGACTCTGCAGTGGCACACTGCTTCACAGAAGCTGGTGTAGATTCTTGTGTTTTGTGGGGAACATCTAGACCAGGGGTCGGCAACCTACGCCCCCCGGGCCGGTTCCGGCCCAGGACGCTGTACTTAGCGGCCCAGGCGGACCCCTGCCACCGCCGCCGCCGCCGCCGCCGCGGCACCTCCGCCGCCTCATTTTGTCGCGCGCCACAGCCGGCATTTGGTGAACCAAATGCCAGCCGCGTCGCGAGCGGTCACGCGACAACAAAAGCAGGCAGCGGAGGCGGAAGCAGCAGAAGCGGAAGCAGCGGAGCCGCCGCTGCCGCCACCGCCGCCTCCTCCTCCGCCTCCGCCTCCTCCGCCTCTGCCTTCGCACCTGCTTTTGTCAGCACGGGATGTGGCCGGCATTTTGGTCTCCGGAGGCGGCGGAGCTGAGCCGGAGCTGGAGGTGCTGAGCCGGAGGTGGCGGCGGCAGCGGCGGAGGAGGAGGAGGAGCTGAGCCGGAGGCGGCGGCGGCGGAGGAGGAGGAGGAGGAGGAGCTGAGCCAGAGGCGGCGGCGGCGGCAGGGGTCGGTAAGGGGACTCATGTGGGGGGCTGCGCGTGCCAGCAGAGGGTGCGCGCGCGTGCGCGTGAGCGCGTGCGCGCCGCCATTCCCCCCCCCCTTGGCCCAGCTGAGACCTGGGCTAGTGGAGACCGGCCCAGGTCTCAAAAAGGTTGCCGGTCCCTGATCTAGACACTTCTCCCTCCCCTCAAAAGATTATCAAACTGCAGCTAGAATCAGAACCTGACAGCAAGGAGCAGTCAATCCAATGAAATACTGAACTGACTAAATATTTGCAGCATCAGGAGTAACTGAATATGGTATTATAAGATTTATGTTTTGTGGCATTTTCTATCTTACTGAACTTTTACGATTCTGTTCCCGCCTTCCTCCCTCCCCCCTAAATGTTTCCCTTCTTGGGTTGAAGTGCATGTGAGTTGCACCATTGTCAGAAAAATGCATGAACATCTTTACTCTCCAATTTTACTTATGGCTTTACCACATGAGCTCCATTCTTGCTGCAGTTGGCTTGTCAGTGCAAACAGAATTATACTTGTTTGCAGAACTGCATCACCTCATGTCTTCTCAATTGCATGACTGCTACCAGCATGCTTGCTTTCTGACTCCTCCTTAACCATACCTCTCTGCCCTATGCCCCACCCGGCATGACTTCTGGGGCTTTTAATTTATTTTTAATTTATTTACAATTTCACATAACTCTGAAGCACTACTCTGTGATTTTGGGTTGTTTTTTGTTTTTGTTTTTTGAAAAAGAGAACAAAATTTTAAAAAGTAATATGGCTGCTTGGGAATAGTGAGGAGGAACAGGGGCGGGGGAGAGGAGAGGACACTCACAACACCTGACTGCCAATTATGCAACTGCCCCAGTAGCAACATTTTGCACCTGGGGACTTGCATTACTGAGAGCTCATTGATGGGTTTCCCCTGTCAATGAAAAGGGCCTCCCTAATGATGGTTGGGGGAAGCAGCAGCTACAGCTCAGAGGCGTCATCA
Organism: Phrynosoma platyrhinos; assembly: GCA_020142125.1. Lineage (NCBI taxonomy): Eukaryota > Metazoa > Chordata > Lepidosauria > Squamata > Phrynosomatidae > Phrynosoma > Phrynosoma platyrhinos. The sequence continues at coordinate 245,185,265 of CM034706.1, read as the reverse complement.
TGTGATAAGTATCACCAAAGTTATTTCCCCCCAGATCTTATTGCAATTTTAAAGTCATGTGCAGTAATCTCCTTAGACACTTAAAATTTCTTTCTTTTCATTCTTGGCTTTCTTTCTCTCTCTCTTTTCTCACCACATCTCCAAGTCTTGGCTAAGCATTTCTCCTTCCCTTCCACTTACACACTTTGTGCGGCCCTGCCCCCACTCATCTTTTCTCTTACATCATAATCTGTGCTTTCCAACATTGTGTTGCCTAGTCCCACATTCCTGAATTTCCTCCTCATCATATCATGGCTAACTGTCACCCTATCCCCTCATTCCTTCTCCCCTTCCCTATCCACAACACCTAACAAAATGTCTTATCTTTCATGTGTCTCTCATTCTCCACATCTCCTAGGGGAACCTGTCTAGGGGCACTGGGTAAAACACAAGATTAAATAAACTATCAACATTTAAAACCAATTTGAAGCATGCCATGAAAATGATAAAAACAATTTAAAAGAGACGTGCAGTTGAAATAAAAAATAAATACAGCACAATATCCTCCTAAATGCCCTATTAAAGAAAGGGGGACTGAACCAATACAGTCTGCCTCTTCTCCTTCCCCCTTCACACTCTTCCCTCACCTTCCTCTTTCTTCTCTAGCTCATCTAATCTCAGAGAAGGGGCTCCCATGTCCTACCTGGTTGATAGAAGTCTGGAGATAGTTCCCTGGCCATCGACCTGGCTAAAGTGGATTCACTGTTAGCTGCCACTGCTGCTTGCTCGGCTCCTTCCGACTTGGCTTTGGCATGAGCAGTCCTGAGGAGAAAACACCACACTGAATTTAAGTATTTCCAAAAAATACTAAAATAGGAGCCCAGGGACCAAGTTTAGATCTTTTGGGATTCCAGTCCAGCCTTCTGGGATTCCTGAGAGAAATTGCATTCCCTACCCCAAGATATCAGCATTTGGTGGTTTCCCAACTTTGTATGAGGTATTGCCCCAACCTAAAAGAGTAAAATACCTCTCTGAGTGCATCTACATTGTAGAAATAATGTAGTTTGACACCACTTTAAATGGCATGGCTGCATCCTACAGTATCCTGGGATTTGTAGTTTTGTGGGGCACCAGCACTCTTTGGCAGAGAAGGCTAAAAACTTTGTAAAGACGACAAATCCAATGGGATGGAGCTATAACACTTAAGGTGGTGTCAAACTGCATTATTTCTACAGTGTAACTCCACGCTCTGAAGTCTGAAGGCTTAGCTACTGTCATTAAAATGTTTAAGCTAAAATGGTTCTATCCTTTGCATTTGGCCATATCCACCATAGGAATGTAACCCTTGGGAACTTAATCTGTAACTAGATTTGGCTCTTAGGCTGAAATAGGTTCCCTACCTTCCTCAGGCTGAATTCTTAAGCAATCTGTTCCAAAATGGCCCTCCTAACCTCCATAAGAATATTCCATGGTTTCGTGGTAACTGCAGTAAAGGTCAATTAGTGTTCATCAGTTCCTAAAGCTGAAACATTTACTTCCAATACCTAAAATACTAATCTGTCATGTTTCAAAGGCAGCTGACAATTTTATCCCTAAAGGTTTATGTCAGAATTACACCTAAATGTAGGTGGGTACCAAACTTCTTTTGGTTCATACTAGTAAAAACTAACCAAATTTTCACCTCCAGGGGAGGAAAAATACTCAAAGCAGAACATGATTATCCTTCATTTTCTCCATTTTTTTTTAAAAAAACCAATGCAATTCTTCCATCAAAACATATGATGAAATGTGTGCATTACAAACCATTTCACAGGAAAAAGCATACATTAATGAAAATAGCACATAAAAAGGCACATATTAGAGAAATGTGCTTGCAAATAATTGTGTACTCAGTAAACCTTATACAGAAATGAATATGAATTTTAACATAGAAGATGTGGTTACACATTTTCATGGAGACATTAGAAAAGGTTTGCAAATGGATGGAAAAATGAAAACAAACCTATGCTTGAAAAAAAGTGAATATAAAGAGAGAAAGAAATAGACCTGTCTATCTCAATGTAAAGGTGTTTGTGGGCAACAGTCTGAAAAATGAGCACACTTCCCTAGCATTTTGCCTCTAAAGATTATTAATATTTTCCATTTATATTGAACACTTACCACTGAAATAACCAGTTTTATTCTCACTGAGACAATCAAATTCTTACCTCTGTTGCCTGGCATTAAATAAAGTCCTACTATTATAGGCTGATAGCTCATAAGCACCTACTGAATAGGTCCTCCCCATCCCTGTAAAATAAATGTAATTGTTTCCTGTTACAGGTTTCCCACCCCCCTAAGTTAATGGTTTTGCAGGGACATCACATTTCCTCTGCCCTAAATACACACTATGCTAACTATATTCCTAGTGGTTGTTTATTACAGACAGATTTGTTAGAAAATAGTTTCCCCATAATGAATCAAGGACTTTGAGGGAGAGCCTCGTGGGTGATGCATATGAAAAACAACTATGCAGTTGTGCTATGAAGACCTTGGCCAGTATGCAAGGAATCATTCACACTTCTCCCCATACCAAAGTACATGTGGGCAAATGAATGGTACAGTTTTCAGCTGAATATGCAAGTTTAAGAAATGGTCTATCAGATCACAGATCAGTTTAGCCCAGCATCACACAGTAACCAAGAATGTCGCCCTGGGAAGTCCACAAGTAGGGCATGTTGGCAACTGACCTCTTCTCTTCTCTTTCTCTGGCAACTGATATTTAGAGACATGCTGCTTCTGTGGCAGCATACAGCAACCATGACTACTAGCAGTGGTAGCTTTATCTTCCATTAATTGCTTTAATTCTCCTTTAAAGCCATCCAAGCCAAGATTTTTCAACACATCTCATGGCAACAGATTCCATAAATTAACTATTTACTCAATATGAAGAAGCAAAATCTCTGAAAGTGCTTAAATACCAACATTTGAATGAAATATTTTATGAATCTCACACTAGTCATTTAGTGTGTACACAGCACTCTCCAGACCCACAATGCTCTTTAGATAACTGGGAGAACACTCTGTTTTTTGATGCATGAATCCCACCACACCTTGCTTTGGACTGAAAGCATGATTACCTCTATGAACCATAGAATCATAAAGTTGGAAGAGACCACAAGGGCCATCCAGTCCAACCCCCTGCCATGCAGGAACTCCCAATCAAAGCATCCCCGACAGATGGCCATTCAACCTATTGTGAGCTATTGCTATCCCTTTCAGAGGAGTTCTGTAAGGCAATTTTCCCCCAACATCCTGTGTTCTGTTAAAAAGCACTCCAGCTCCTCAAAGATTGGGAGGCACTTGGCTGAGGAGGTAGATATCTGCAATTTTAAGCCCTGACAGATCACAGAAGGCCCCCAAGAAACTGTAAACAGACTGAGCATCTCCTTTTTTGGTAGTGTATAATCGGTTTGATTAATTTCACTGTAATCTGTGGGAGACCTGGTGACATGTTTATGTCTTTTATTGCCTGAAGAACTGGAGTTGGTTTCACAGTACCCAGGATGTGGCGTGTTTAAGGTAGAAAAAAGTATTTACCTTGAAGTGGATGAAAGCTTTAACCCTCCAAAGGTTAGGCTGTGCTACATTCCAACCAAAAGCAGCATTGCATGATGAATTCAGCTAGCACTTTTGCTCTACCAAGACCAATTGATGGAAAGTTGTAGGCAGCCTTACATTTTCAAATGCAGAAAATGTTACCATATGTTGATTGAATCAAAATATTACCTAGTTCATAAGAGGGAAGAATGACATGTTTGTAGTACTCGAACCATGTAATGTAAAAGAAAACACTCTCATATATTGCAAGAAGCTGGTTGGTCCTAAGTAAAAATATTAGCCTGAATCTTACTGTTAGTCCCAAATGGAATAGATCCATTAATCAATGAAATCTACTAAGTACTGACTCACTACTTAACCATTGATTCAGTGGATCTACTTGAATTGGAATTAACCAATGGGATTGAGGTGTTGATTTCACTGATCCTGTGAACTTTAGAATATACTTGTAACTCTTTCATGTTCTGTTTTAAAGGAACAATCAGTGCCACTTACTCTGGAATATTCCATAAGCAAAGATGCAGTTTCATAAGTAGAGTTAAAGCAAGAATGCAAAGAATGTTCACCAATTTTCTCATCCTCAGTGAGAAAGGGCATATTTATACATTGAGATACTCAAGGGTTTTTTTTAAAGTTGTGGTTTTGTGTGTATGTTGTTGTTTTACTTTTGCAAATTTCAGCTGAATATGGACATTTTGCATTAGCCAAAAATGTCCAGCCACTTGCATAAGGGAACTCACACCTGTGTGAGACACCAAAAGGATACCAACCACTACCTGGCAAAAATGAATCTAGCCACTTGTGTACTGTGAGTGCAGAGGCTAGCTGTTTGAGGCCAACATTTAGACCTGAAAACTAGCCACTGGGGATGTGCTATCTTGTGAGGTAACAAAGGCTTGATGTTCTTTTCCAGGAATCAACAATGGGATTCTGGACTGGTTGATGGCTTTAACTTTAGGGAAACAAAAACAGTGATTGGATTAGGACAACCCCAGGGTGAGTGAACAGGCAAGTTGGCTGGAAACACAGGAGGGGGGGGGGTAGAAAGAGCTGGCTTACTACTTTGGTGCAATGACACATCCTTTGTCTCTTGGTGCAAAAGGAAATTCAGAGGACTTGGAAGAAGGAAGAAGCAATGAGTACATCCACTTGTATCATTGCCTGGATCATCCACAAACCCTTCGGTCTTAGCTCCTTTTCTCATGGAACTTCACCTAAGGCCATTGTGACCTCTTAAGAATATGCTGGTTCCAGATCTGAAATAGGAGAATATGGACACCCCAAATACAGCACAGGGTATGCAGGGTGTGCTAACAACTATATGATGCACAGCTACCCCTCTAGAAGTTCAGAGCCCAGCCAACACCTTCCTCCATTGGCAAATATAAGCTCAGTCTTTCTGAGCCATTAGCCATGGAAATGACAGGAAATAAATAACTTAGCAATAACATCAATCTCTCATTATGCTAATCTGCAGGTGACTTCATGCCACAAGGGTCTTTTCCCAAAGACTGATGTATTTAGTGTTTAATGCTTATTGACTGTTGTATTTAATGTTATTCATTTGTTGTGTAAAGTTCTAATATCAGTCTTTCGCATGCTCTCTCTTCCTTTTAAGCACTCATATACACACATGCACATATACACACATACACAAGGGTGTAGACAGTGCCAAAAAGAAAGAAAGAAAGAAATGCATCACCTTCAAAAATGAGAAAAGAAGAGAAAAGGGAATGGTATAAATTTTGCATGTGCTAATATTTATTTATAGATAGAAGTTTGGAAATAATTGCTGTAATGTAAATAGAAATACATCTTAATAGTGTATACAAAGAATGTGACCAGGTTGCCGGCATGCTTCCTTTGGTTGCTGCTCATGAACTGACTGTTATTGGACAGCTTCAGGGCCTCTTTTCTCTTTGAAAGATTCCCC
>CM034706.1:245159991-245172318 GCA_020142125.1 Phrynosoma platyrhinos | reverse complement strand
GGGACACTGTCAGCATACCACAGTGAAAACATGGAGGCTACTCCCTTCACTGAATAGTGCCTGGACCCCTCCAGAAGTTGTGAAAACGGTGGGTGAACAGGAACGGCCTGGGACATGAATGGTCCTTTTGCATGCCCTGGTCAACTGGCTGTTGCCAATAAGTAGACCAGAACCTTTATCTTCCAGAGTGGCCTGATCTATTCCCATGGGACCATTGGTAAAGCTGGGAGTGCAGTACCAGACAGCCTGGGGGTCACAACATGAATTACTGTACTGAGGTGACATCAATCCTAATGATGCCACTGGTGGGAGGGTGAATGAGATTATGCATGTATATATGTGAAAAAGAATGAGAACTGGATGGTTCCTTTCACACTCATTTTTGGTTCCTGCTCCATCCAATGTAGGTACAACAGAGTTCCATAAAAGAAATGCAACTCAAGGAGGAAAAAAACAATATTGTGCTATAGAGGAAAATAGCAAACAGCTTTTTCTATTCCTACAATGATTTCAGCACTAGGAATTTCCATGATGAAAACGGCAATTTTTATATCAAGTTTACATGTTACATTCCTTTTATAAGAAATAGAGCAAGCATATAGCTGGCAACAGAACTGTTTGAACTTGAACTGTTTATACAAATTCATAACTTTTCTCTGAACCAACCATCTCTAACAATTTAGAAACTGAATGATACCAAAGTCAAACACTGACTTTGCTCGTGTAATTATTCTCCATTACAATTTGCATTCAAATTTCTGCACAGAAATTTGACCCTGCATAAGTAGCTTTTATTAAGACAACATTAATTTCTACTTTGTTGCCTCTGGGAAGGCTTTGAATATTAAATTCATTTCTTCAGCGCTTAGAGCTCATCAGTTGCAATACCACTCTTAATTCCATAACTAACATAATATAAAAGTACAGCACTGGCCATGCATGACTCTGTTTACTCCGCATAGTTTGGGCTTTATCCAATTTATACTGTAAATTCCTCACATATCATGGTCATTGTTTATTATTCTCTGGAACCAGAGACACCTAACCAATGTCTTAAAACAATTTTAGATCTCACTCCTGACCCACAGCAAATTGGCAGAGAAATAGTCCATGGTGTCCTTGTGATGTCATCTACTTTTTCCTGGCACTTGCTTGGACATTCTTTTGATCTGGTGCTTCATCACCATAGCTCAAGTCCAAGGACATTTCTGCACACACTTGAATTCCTGAATGGTATCCCAAAACAGCTAATGGAGGGACAAAAGTTGCATACTTCCACTTTGTGGCCATTTCATGTGTGGGATTGAGCATATTTTAGGAAGATGGAGAAGGCTTTGAAACACCCACGGTATCATATATTGTATATACACCTTGCTCTAAAATAATTATTTTCAAACTGTGTTGCAAGGAACCCAGGAGTTCTTTGAATGCTTATCAGTGATCCCTCAATAAGAAGATTAGAAATAGCAGACAAGCCATTTTGTCTCACTCCCTTATCTTCTCCAGCAAATTTCAAGGGTTGTGACAGGACACTGGTATATTCTAGGGCATGCTCCTGATTTCTATGGGTCAAGCACCAGTGGAGCCAAATGGAACTGGTTAGCACCAGGCATGAAATGAAAAAGCATCCTAAAATGTTTTGCAGAATGAAGAAGGCCTCCTCGGTAAAAAGAGGTTGGTATCAATAAATACAGCATAATTCAGTTAATAAAGCCTCTGAAAAATAAGCTTCTTTTTTCTAAGTATGTTAATGCTCACCAGATCAACCTTTTGTTTCTTGTCCTTTATTTAGTTGGAATATTTTTTGGCAGGATTGGTTTTGGGAAGATGGTGAAAAAGGGTTAGAGAAACACAGATTTGGGGTGTCAGGCTGTAATGTGTTGGTAGTAGACAATGCAACAAAGCTTGACCTGGGGGAAAAAGGGGTTCTAATGTAACTAACCCTACTGTGGCTGTGTGTTCCTGCCTAGGACAGGCAAGTAAACAGCAGCTGCTGCCAGCATCTCTTACTGAGCTTGCATGAACAACAAAATAGAGAGAAAAGGGGAGAGCAGAGAAATCCACTTCAACCAACGTGCACACACAAACACAAACACACAACACAGCATATTAAAAAAAACCCTCATAGATCTATAAGTCTGGCTACCAAAACAGAAATCATAAGAAAAGAGGAGGCTGATGGAAACAAAAAATCCTGGCTGCATTCTAGAAGAAGATTATAGTCTCTACGAGGTTCAAAATGTTTTATTTGCTTCTGCAAGATTTACCTAACTTTGTTGTTTCATTTCACACGTACTATTGATTGTATTGAATAAAAAGTTTGCTAAAATTGTGAATTGCTCTTCCTTTTCATGGTGCAGGAACTTCTATTCTTTCCACATTATTTCTCCCTGTGGTACTAAATTTCCTGTTGAAGTAATGCCCAGGAACATATCTACTTCATTGACTGTAATACATGTAACTTGGAAGTGAGGAAGTCTAAAAAGACATAATGCTAGGAGAAACTCTCTTTTCTGGCAGAGGAATGGCTCTCTGTCAGTTAAGAATGGTCAGGGTTTGCTAAGCTCTAATGAAGTCAGCATTGCCTTAGCGTTCATGATTACTTGGTGAATTTTTGAAATACTGAAACATTATCCTGAGCCCTAAATAGCTCAAGGCCACTTGCATCCTCCCCTCAAGGATACTTCACCATGCAACAGTCATAGGGCAGATAGTTGCAGCTGTCTTCATCAAGATATCTCCTTCTACCCACAAAGCTTATTCTGACAGGGCACAATGCTAACCAGAAAAACTTTAGGGCTCCTATTTAAAACACACCTAAATGTCCCATTCAATATAACAGGGCTTATAGTCTTTAGCTCAGTAATAGAGTACATGCCTTGCATGCAAATGGTCCCATGTTCAATCTGTGACATCTTTAGGTTGAGGCAGCACTTATTCCCGTTTCAAACCCTGCAGGGTTGCTTCTAACTAGTGTGTAGTACTGAGCTTACGAGACCAACACCTCTGACTTGACTGATAAGAACAGGAGTTCCTTTTGTCATTATGTTTTTTCAAATGTCCCTCAGAATAATTCTTCTATATCAAACTCTCTGTCTACAGATAACACAGTATAAGATAACATTTTGTTTCTGTACACAGGATTGATTTGTAAGACTGTTTTAGAAGATACGATTCCTTTCTGACAATGATTTTGCAACCTTCTTCAATGCCAAAATTGAAACTATCCACTCCAATCTTGAAGTTACTGACCCTTCCTCAGTACCAACACATCAAATATTTGTATCGTTTACTTTTTCTCCTGTCTTGTTAGATGAACTATCTAACTTACTGATGTCCTCTAATCCTTCAACCTGTTGTCTTTTTCTGGTTCCTTCTTGCTTCTTAATCACTGTTGTTTCTTCTATACTACCTTCTTTTCTGCATATTATTAATATCTCTCTTTCTACTGGTTTATTTCCTTCCAAGTTTAAACATGCTACTATCTCTCCAATTCTTAAGAAGTCCTCTCGCTCTCTCTAACTATCGTCCTGTTTCATTGTTGCTTTTCTTCTTGAAAGTTCTGGAATGTGCTGTTTATGTACACTGTCTTGAGTTTCTTTCTAATACTTCCATCATGGATCCCTTTGTTTTTTTTAAAAAAAAATAGTTTATTGGTTTAAAAACAAAGTACATACAAAGAAAAAATCCAATAATATGAACAGATGCAACAAACCACTTAAAGTTACAAAGCATTCAAAAACCATGGATTCTTGTTTACTGTGTTCATATATTGGAAAAATAAGAAGAAAAAGGAAGAAAAAAAAACATACAATAAATAAAAAGACTTCCTGATTCAAAGCTTCTTGCACAGATGCCTGTTTTATAATGCTTCTTATGCTTTCCTAGTATCTTCTGATGCTAATCAGTATGATTCACTAACTATAACAGAGAGTAAAAGTTTTAATTTGATTGAAACGTAATCTTATAGTAAACTTTATACTACACATCATGGATCCCTTTAAAGCTGGATTTTACCCTTTGCACTCTATGGAAATAGCTCTTACAAAAATTATAGATGATCTTCTTCAGGCCAAGTCAAAAGGCCTAAATTCAGTCCTTATTCGCCTTGATCTTTCTGCAGCTTTTGACACAGTCAATCATGGCCTTTTCATAGAATTGCTTCAGAATTTAGGATTTACTGATTCAGTCCTTAGGTGGTTCATATCATATCTCTCAAATTAATTATTTGCTGTGGTAGCCCGAGATCAGGTATCTTCTTTTCCCCAGTTGTTGGGGTTCCACAGGGCTCCATCTTGGGCCCATTGTTTTGTTTTGTTTTTTTGTACACTTTATCTCTAGGTAATCTTATCAGTTCGTATGGTTTTCAACAACATCTTTATGCTGATGATACTCAGTTATATTTTTCTACTTCTACCCCCTCCCCCTTATCTGTCAGCTCTTATTTCATCTTATCATCCTGTTTGAATTTATGGTCCAGGAGCTCAGGGCTTCTTACCCAGCCAAGGGTTTCCTCTTCCTTGGCTTGGGTTCATCCTTTTCACTTGCTACACCATACTCCTGGAACCACCTCCCTAAACATGTGCAACTATCTCTTCCCTTGCTAGCTTTAAATCCTAATTAAAGAGTTTCTTGTTTTCTGAAGCATTTGGAATTTAGTTCTCATATTGTTTGATAACTTAGATTTGTCATATGTATTACCTGTTTTTATAGTTTTGTATTTTAATTGTATAATTTTCTTAATTACTTTATAGTTTTAAACTTTATGATTTTTAGACTGTATGCTACTGGCAAGTTTTAATATTAAAGTGAATGTCTGTAAAGTGCCATGTAAATTTTATGGTGCTATATAAATAACCAGTAATAATATATGCAAATATGATTGTGCTGGCTTATTAGAAACTACGTAGAATGATATTTGTCCTCTTACATCAATCCAAAGAAGGCATCAGGATGCAGAAGGTCCTCATGGGCTTCCAATATAAGCATATAATCCTGTCTCCTCAAGATTGCACCAGGTATTGGTGAGCACTTAATTTATGCTTAAGAGCACTTAACAACAACAACAACATTTATTTATTTATTTATAATACCCTTTTTGCCAAAGGACAGAACACCAGACATATATCATCAAGGACAAAACAATGAAACAAACACCATCATATACTAAAGGTAAAATCCCCAGCACTCCACCAGTTGCTACTCATCTTGGCAGCCTTAAGCACACTCGGAAGCTCAATCTGGTGAATTAAAGAGGAAAGTCTTCAGCCCTTTACAAAATTAGGTAAGATCCTCCTGAAGATGGAGATACAAAAGAAGACTGTTTCACAAATGCAGAGCCAAGACCTGTAAGGTTCATAGCCTTGATTTATGTCTGAGGTCTTGTCTACACTGGCCAGGATACTCTGAGGGCAGCCTGGAGTATACTGGCCCAAAGCTGCCCTGATCTCCCCCTGTTTCCTCAGGCCCTCCGTTTTGATTCTGGATAGCTGTTCACATGTGTGACTCACTGTACCACCAGGCAGGGCAGATGTCACTTGCTTTTGAGATCAGAACAAAGCACCCAACATCCATCACATGGCTGGGCACCTCATTCTGACCTCAAAATGAGTGACCTGCCACAATGGCAGCACAGCAGGATGTGTTTCAAACAGCCACCTGGTATCAGGACAGATGGCTCTAGATCTTACAAGAAGAGCCAGAGCAAACAGGGAGGGGTTTTCTTAATGCTTCTCAAGAAGGATATACTCTGAGTTTGGCACTGAATGGTGCAGATTCAGGGTTCAAGCTGTGTGTTGTCTGGTCTCCCCATCAAGAGGATGGGGGGAGGCTGGTTTATTTGGCCCATGCAGACAGAGCTTGAGTCTAAGTTCATTTGAGATTCATTTAGTTGCTAGAAGAACAACTTTCTTGTTCCTGGTGTAGAAATCAATGAAGCCTTGCAAGTTGTAGCAAGCTCATGATCTACTATGTGAACTGGAGATTTGCACCCAGCCCTTTCCTCTTGCTGGAAATCCTGGGATTTTTAATTTGTTGTGGCACCAAAACTGTTTGACACAGAAAAATTCCAGAATTCCTTAGCATTGGAACCATGGCAGTTAAAGTAGTGTCAAACTGCATTAATTCTGTAGTGTAGATGCATCCTGGGTCATCCTTCCCACAAAATCCTGGCTCAAACATCCCCCCACCCCACCCTTCCCTAGAAGTGAGGCATTTGGCAAGCAAGAAAGACAAAGTTGGCAGCCTTCTTCTACCACTGTTCATGACTCTATCCATAAGCAGCATGAAAGTGTAATTGTTATGCTCATCGTACATACCAATAGGATTTCTGCCCTAAAATGTAAGGGTGCATACTTCCATTCACTATGAAAAAGATAATTTATTTCAATAAATATTGGAGAGCAGCTACAGATTGACTAATGTTAGATTTAGTAGCGCAAAGTGAAGCAGCTTATTTTTTCACATAGATATATATCATACCAACAATATTTATTCCAACATGAACATCCAAGATGAACATCTCTTTGAACCATATGGCACTGTGAACCCAAACTACATGCTCAAAAAAAGAACATAGTGCAGCCTTCCTGAGACTATATTGTATCAGAAGGGAGGTGGAAGATATTACAATTGCAATGTCAAAAATTCCTTACTTGTGCCTGCATTAGAAATGTTTACCTTGTTTACAACAGGACGAAAGTTCTAGGGTGTCAAAGCATCAAACATGCAAATCCCCACTTGCTTCTGAAGTGGCACATTCCCAAAACGACTCTTTCAAATATTTTTTCTAATCATATAACTCTGTTTTTATAACTGGAAACTGCACCTTAGGCTCTGCAACTTCCAAAGCATAGCAAGAATTAAGGCAGGCAGCTATATACAACCTCTTGAGATGTAAAGATATGTGAGTTACTGAGCATAAAGAATTCAGGAAATGTGACTCCACAATCTGGCTTAATTCATCAGACTACCATTTAAGGCATGGAAGAGTGAATAACCAAGGATCTAGGATCTAGTTTTTTTCCAAATTAGACTGCAAAGAAACCTAGAAAATTCAGGGGGAAATGTCAACTGGTCTGTTTCAGCTGAAAAAGCAGGATAACTTTATGTCTTTCCACAGCTAATAGCTTTAGCTTCCTGTAGGAATTCATCCTGCCCTTTGAGGTTAACATCAGCAGAGTAAAAATGAAACTCTCCTTCAATCTCCCATTAACATCAGCACTGCAAAAACAATGAATGAGGTTCATATACATGCACTTGTGCTGCTTTAGAAGAAGTGTCCATAAAAGCCTGGAAGTAGCACACAGATTAAGAAAGCCATGTCCTCCAACATTTCACAGTAAGATCAGAGTGCTGTCAAGATGCAAAGGTTATTAATGAGGGAGAAGCCACCAGCAAGGAGGGGTTGTAGCAGTTTGCTTTTACCTGAACCTATTGGGAAAGACACGATTCTGGTCTCTTCCCTCTCCCCTGTTGAGTTAATTGAGTACTTTTCCACTCTGAATTCAGTTTGTAGTAACTGAAGTAACCTAAGAACAAAGGGGGGAAGTGGAGGGAAGAGAGGAAAATTGGACATTTTTAAAGCAGCTGAAAAGTGGGGTGATAGAAGATAAGTTAGGCCTGTCCCTACCAAATTGGAGGAAGTGTGGGGATTCAGAGCTCATGAACTGTTGCAACGCTTGTGAAGTAGATTTTGTTTTATCCATACGTCACTAATTTAGATAAAGTCTATAGTTTCTTTCCTCTTCTGTTCTTAGCTACTTCCAGATAAGTGGTTCCTATCAGGTACTACTCAAACATTGATCTTCTGTCATTATGTGTAAGTGGAATTGCAATTTCAGGAGTAACTTGATTCTTCTATCTGTAGCCTGTCCACATTATGTTCTGTCCATCTGTGAGAACATGGCAAAGTTTCTATAGGCCCAGCTATTTAAATCACAGTGATGGATGCTAATTTAGCCTGCTTGCTTTTTTTTTTTTAAGTATTTATAACTATTTTTGACTTTTTAAACACAGAAGACTAAAACCACTGTGCTCAATCAGCATAATGTTATATTGTTAGTTTCCGTATAATGTTATATTGCCTTTTAGAGATGATTTTAAACAAAGGGGCCATACAGACAGCCCTTAAGGGGTGGCTCTGTGTTGCCCCTGGGAGTACTGGATCCGGGCCACAGTGTGTGGTTGTGGTTGCCGCAGCCCTGATCCGGCTTTTTGCTGCTCCAAAAATAGCTGGCAAATGCCACTCCTTTTTAGAGCAGCAAAAAGCCGCCTTTAGTGCTGCTGCCATGACATGACGGTGGCGTCGGGGTGGCCAAAATGTGTTTGCTTCACCCCAACTCCACCCCCAGGCCGGCCCTTTTAGCCAGTCTGCACAGGCCCTAAATAAAGGTCATTTTCACAATAAGTGCTCCTTCAAGATGGATGGATCATGAATGAAATAATGTAAAATGAGGCAGAGAGGTCCACAGGGAAGGTATAACCGTGGAAAAGGCACTTCTCCTCAAAATAATAAATACTTTCCAAGGGTCAGTATCTCAAAGAATTTAAAGCAGAGTCCTCAGATAGACAGAGCTTTATATTAACCTTAGTGACAAATTCTTCTATCTTCTTCCAGATGTGAATAGGTATGCCTCCTATGAGAAAGACAAAGCAAACTCCAGCAGAAAAGATTAACACATAAAGCCAAGTTATTCTAACAAAACTTACTGGTATATTTTTCAGTTGTGTGTGTGTTTTAAAAAGTAACACTTTTGTTGTCAGGTTTTTTTTTTCAAACTTTCCTTGTTATTCTCCACTTTTACCACTTTTTAAATAATGGTCTGTTTTTCTGCTCAAGGAAACTTTGTTGTTATGATTCTGTCAGGTTTTAGACAATCCAAGCATAAATATTTAGGCATTGCTGCATCTTATAGATCAGACACTCAGGTTTAGACAAGTCCCTGCCAGTGCTTGTTCTTCAGCACACATAAGAGAAGCCTAGAAGCTAAAGAAAGCTCCTCTTTATTGACCAAATGTTTGCTGTTGTTGTTCTTTTTGTTGTTGTTGTTCTTGTGTGCCTTCAGATCATTTTCAACTTATTGTGACACTAAGGCAAAGCTATCATGGGGTTTTCTTGGCAAGATTTTACCATTACACCATGCTGCTCTCACTAGGAAAGGGGGAGAAAAAGACACAATAATAATAATAATAATAATAATAATAATAATAATAATAATAATAATAATTTTTACTTATATACCGCTTGTACTGTGCACAAGCAGTAGCAGGTACAAAAAAATACATCAAACCCTCTGTCTTCTGTGCAAAGCAAAAACCATTGACATATTTCTGAATCAGGACAACACAATTTAATGGCCAGGTAACTTTTCATCCTTCACAATGGCTGGGGGGTGGGGGGGGGATGAAAACCTGGCTCCATTGAGAATTGAGCAGAAGCATGTCAACACAGTTCCCTTTGCACAGAAGACAGAGCAAAGTTTGCATTTTCAGATGATAACAGGCCTTGTTTGTGTTGCAGAAGATTTTAAGGCAGACAAGCTGTTTCAACAACACTGAGATCCTTTACTTTTTAAACCTATTTTATTCCAAAGCCAGCAGCAAAAGGAGAAAAGAAAGTTAAAGGAAGACAAGCTAAGCTCTGACTGCACATTTATGAGAAATGTTCTTGTGTTTCTTGTGCAATAATACACATTCCATTGTTTTCCCAGTGCTATTTCTGACAAACTATTTCTTCTTAGCTTTCATTATGCTATAAGAAGGAGCTTCTAAACTCCAAAATTTAACCTTAGGATACAACCAGTGTGCCTATTAGAGATTTGTATATTTTGGCTGAATTTATACTGGCTAAATAATGTGCATGGTGTTCTGCTCCTTCTGATGTGAAAACACTTATTTACAGTGTCTGAGGGCTTTAAGACAATTTAAAGAAATCTCCAATTTACTCTGTTGGTTTTGGAAGAACTGGGTTTTTTAAATGTGTGGTTTAACTCCAAATTGGGACCATGGTGAAATGGGGGGGGGGGGTAGGTTGATGGGTGATCACCTAGGGGAGGTGGTCACCTGGTCACCTAATTGTTCCTGTCATTGAAGGATTGCTCTGTTATTTGTATTGACATCCAGAAAAGAACTATCATAGAGTTAGAAGAGGCCATAAGGGCCATGCAGGAATAAACAATCAAAGCAATCCTGACAGATGGCCATCCAGCCTCTGCTTAAAAACTTCCTAAGAAGGAGACTCCACCACTGTCCAAGGCAGCATGTTCCATGGCTGAACAGCTCTCAATAACATATGATGTTGCCTCTCAATAACATATGATGTTGCCTGTTTTTGGATTTGGTGTTTGTATGTACATATTTTCAGGTCAGCATCTCACCTCCCCCTTCTCTCCTGGCTTCACTTTATAGTAACACAGATGAGCAATGAGAATGAAGAGAAAACTAAGCTCTTTGATTAGGCAAATATGTGAATATGCTCATGTATTGCAGGGGAAAGGGAAAAAAACCTCCCACAACAGCTGTGGTTGTGTAACTAGACATAAACTGATACAGTGAACACATGCACACATAGAAACATCCCCTTGAAGCATTGTGGCTACATAATGGGGGGCCCATGTGGCTTTCCAAACTTATTTCAGCTTGGATTAAAATAGGTGTGTATGGCGGTAAAGGGGTCAAATCAGGGCAAGGAGACTAGATAATATATTGTGGATGTGGGATACAGACCTCATGTAGATTCAACCTTTTTTAAGGCATTATCATGGGTCCCTGCTGGATACTGCTTGGGAGGTAACTGACAACCTATTAATATGGGTAACAAAATATGGGTACTATAACAAAATAATATGGGTACTGTATTACAAAATGGAATTTCCTCCATATAATCTACAAATACTGGACATCACCTCTGCTGAAAGGATGATGTTGAGTAGATATTTCCCTGTATCGTCTATACTGCCCATTCCCAGTTCCCACTTCTATTCAGAAAACAAAATGAAGGACAATGAGCACAGACTGAGCACAACTACAAGTTGGGTGGCCATACATGAGAGAGGACAGTCATCTATTACCAGCATGGTGCTTGTGGGGGTTGGATATGATGAGCCTTGTGATCCCTTCCAGCACTACAATAGAGACCACAAAGAGTTCTGCTTCCAAAGATGTTGCCATGCTGTTGGTATTTAAGCTCTTTATTCAAAGAGCTCTGTGATACCATAAAGACAATCACATTTATTGTGCCCTTTACTACTGTAAACTACAGCCTAGTGTGTCATGGAAAATTGGTAAGTGGTGTTGTGAATTTTTTATGAAAGGACTATAGGGCTTGGACAAAAGACTGTAAATGGACTGAAAAAATTGGTCTACGTTCCTTAAGGTTCAATGGATATCTTTGTATAAGAACTAATGCCTAGGAAATTGTAAGATATTTTATGGCATGAAAGGAGTGGAGAAAATAACTCATCCTCCCTACCCCTCCCAACTAAGGGTTGGGTCTGATCCCTGTGCATGAAAAGAAACTGCAACTGGGAAAAGGGAGAATACAGGCAGTGAGCTAACTAAAGGCTTGATAGCATCTGGAGTTTGCTGGATGCTCCCCACTAGAAATTGGGGAAGGTGACCTGTTAGGAGTACATAACCCCTGTTTTACACAATCTAATTCAATCCAGATATTTTGGATTTTGTTAGACATCTAGCACATCTGGATGGCAGTTGTGCAAGACTGGTTGAAACTGTTGTCTTCACCTGTACTTGTAAATACCCCCACCTGTACTTGTAAACACAAGAAAGACACCAATGTAAGTCTCCAGTGTTCTCTCTTCCTGAAAGAAGCAAACTCTGCTCAGCATTGTCTGCAGGACTTTCCACTATCCAAGGAACCGGAAATTGTGTTGTTAGTATCTTCAGTTATACAGCTGAGGGAATTACTTTAACCCCCCCCCCCCAGGCACAGGGTACCAGTGTGTCTTATTCTAATGTCAAATAGAAAAAAATGGCAACACTTTCCTGCTGCCAAGAGGTCAGAGTGTCCCCAACTCACCTCCAGGAGTGAACATCCCATGTAATATAGTCACAAAGTATTGAATTGCAGGGGGTGAGGTGGGTATAGACCAAAAATTACTTTCGGTACTGAGTGAACCATTCATAATCCCTGTTCACCTGGAGGAAAACACTGGGAGCCTTGAAAATGAACTCTAATTCATCCTCTTCACATTCTAACTTCATTTTGCAAACTCTTTTTGTTTAAAGTCAGTGACTTTAAGGTCAGCATAAAATCCACAGCATGCATTATTTATTCCTCATTCATTTTATTGCCTCATTTCAATCAGA
>CM034706.1:245145177-245159891 GCA_020142125.1 Phrynosoma platyrhinos | reverse complement strand
GTGGGAGAGGAGGAAGAAGAGGAGGGGGAAGAAGGTCACCACTATCGCTGATTTCCTCCCAGCAAGGGACACTGGATAAGAGACCAGGCGTTGATTCCCAGCCTGGCCAGGAAACCCACTGGGTGACCTTGGACAAGTCATATTCGCCTAGCCTCAGAGGAAGGCAGCCAGGGCAAACTCCTTCTGAATCAACCTTGCCAAGGAAAACCCCATGATTAGGACTTGCTCACTCACTGATTCTCCACTCCTGGGGGCAGTCCTGGAGATGTCTCATCCACAAGGTTGTCATGAACTGAGGTGGACTATCAGAGGTAGTTAACAACAAGTGTTTGCTTTTTTTACAATGTGATTCAGGTCTGTTGTTCACACTTGCTGAACACAGATCTGAATTTATTTTTTCCACACAAAAAACCTACCAGAAAACTATTCCTCAAAAAGTGCAGTTTTTTGGATTCGTCACAGTTCAAAGCAACTCCAAAAGATCGCAGTCACTTCTGAAACTGCTCAAAGTAGGAATGAGGCACAAATACAGCAATTAGCAATTCACTGTAAATCGTAGTGGGAACGGGCCCCTAATCTTCCAGTGTAACTCTCTGGTCAACTTCTGGTGGAAGCATACCATAGAATTACACTGAGGACCTAGAAAATGCCTAGAGAGAACACATTTCCATTCATTTCAGTTAAGGAAAAATAGGATTCCAGATTATATATGAAATTCATTTTAAACAAAGGATGCCGGCAATAATCCCTCACATTAAATGCTACAAATTGTATTTTCTGCACAGAAAATTCTTCTTTTTTTTTTGCATGGAAATATTAGTTTCTGCACACACAAATGTTCTCCTGCATATAAAATGCTGCTTTCTGAGCAAAAGAAATCTGTGAATTTTGTACAGAACTCCCAAATTACAAAGATTCTCACCCATCCAGGATTCAGGATTCAACATTTGAGAAACACATTTTTCAACCATTTTTCAAATATTTCAAATACTCTTTCCATCTCCAGTTAGCAGAGGTGCCACAGTACCAGGGAGCAGAACTCATCCAACTTCTCGAGTATAAGTCTTGAGTACTATTCACTTGAATGAAGGAATTTAAAAGTTTCCTTCAATACTAAGATACAGTCAACATAGTAGTATGCCTAGTTCCCTTATCTGGAATGTAGTTTTTACATCCCAGTATTTCACTTATGGCTTTGTGGGCTTTTGATAGTAATACTGCATCTTTGGTTGTTGTTGGAAGAAGAAAAGTTATGGCCTTTGCAGACTGCCAGAAATAGTGCAAATTGAGTCCACTTTAACTGCCCTGACTCAGTGCTAGGGAATCATGGGAACTGTAGTTTATTGTGGCATCAGAGCCCTCTGACAGAGAAGGCTCAATGTCTCAGGAAAAAGATAAATTCCCATGATTCCCTAGCACTGAGCCAGGACAGTTAAAGTGCCCTCAATTTGCACTATTTCTAGCAGTCTGCAAAGGCCCTTAGGTACCACTGACCTACTGGATAGGGTCTAACACCAACTGGCACCCTCCCTCCATTTATTCAACTTGTGAATACCTTGTTTTTAACCTGTATTTGTAGCCCATTTATTTCACATTTATGTATGATTTCTATATATGTTTTATGTGTATTTATATAGCTTATTCTTTATACTGATTTATTAGAAGAAATTAAAAGTGCATCCTACAATCTGCAGGCCAGTAAAGGTGGTGGACTCTACTTTCTTGAGAATTTTTCAAAAGGAGATTAGGGTGGCCACCTTTCAGGGACAATTTAGCAGTGGCAATTATTCATGTTTGCATCAACAATCCATGAATTCCACCAATGCAATATTTTCACTGTAAATTTAAATCAGTCTCAAACCCATTAATGGGTAAAATAGCTCCAAGCAAAGAAACCTGGGAAGTTTTATCTAGTCAATCAAGGAATTCCTAACACTTTCACAAGCTAGCAAAGTATTTTGTGGGAGAAGGTGTTGTTGCAGTTAAACCAGTGTGAAACTGGCTTGAATCTATTAACTCTCAGTCAGCCTCAGAGTCACCTAAATTCTAAACTGCAGGAGTCTGGAAGGAGTCAGAGGAATAAGCAGTTTAAAGACTGGATTTTAGTTGCACAGTTGGTGAAATATCATCTAGCTGGCAGCTGGAAGGAAACAAAATCCTCCTTCTCTAAATCCTTGTATGTGGTATTCACCCTCCACAACCCAAGGGCAGTATTATATCGCTGTGATACAACAGTGTACAGAAACAGCACTGTAACACGTACACCTCCAGTTCAGTTAAGATCTGCTTCCGATTCAGTATTATTCAGTCTTGCATTTAAACACTCCCTTGCTAGATATATAGCAAAAGGAACTGCAGGTGGGGAAGTCCCTTTTTCAGACAGCATGCAAACAAGGACAAGTGGCCACCATGTGCTCCATTTCTCCTTTGTCTCAGAGCCTGGGAAAGTTATCTTTTTGATAACTTCACAGAGAATCTCATAATTAGAAAAACCATGTTTGTTGTAAATCATGTAGTTTGGGAGCTATAATAACCAAAAAGTTGCACTGAAATTATTTGAGTAGACAATGGATTGTACTCTTAAAGAACCTCCAAGGTTCCATGAGCCACAGAGAATGTAAAATTAATCCACACCATGTTCTATGGATATTCAACAAAACAAGAATGATAGCTAAAGCCTCAAGGGTCATGCAATCGAAATGAATTATGCAAATACATTTTCATTAATATCAGGAAGGTTTTGGAATTCTGCCATACCTGCTCGATTATAATTTTTATCTTACATGAATTTGACTCTAGCAAATTCATGTAAGAGCAGAGATGAAGGGACTCAAATGAGGATGACCTGGGATGCAAGCCAGCAACATATAATGAAACATGGCCAGCTGTAGAGGTTTTGGACCTATACTTAGCCCACTTTCATCCCCCAGACTGCTTTGAGTTGCATCTGCCCAGTTTTCCTGAAACTCAAAAGTCACTTCTAGTATGTTTTGAGGGGGAATGCTATGTTGGCCTCTGAAATATGCTCCCCATGACCTTAAAGTGGAGAACTGAACTCCCTTGCAGTAGTGTCAAATCCCATTCCAGCCATGTGTGGTTTTAAGGAAGCAGCCATACACATAATCTCCTTATGTTAACTGTTTTTTGTGACAACCTTTCCCCACAACAAAACACAAGCTGATGGGATGCACATGAAGCTGTTCTTTCTGGCAAACCATTATGTTGGGACAGTGTTAAGTGCCTTTGGGTATAAACACTTCTTTAGCAATATACCACATTGAATACTAAGATTTAAGGCCAAACTAAACAAGTCCATTGTGTGAATACAATTTAAAATGCATGTTCCTGTCATAAAAATGGCAGGCGCTAAGTAGCATCAATCCACAGGATCCTTACTGCAGTTCTTAACACCCACCTTTCTCCTACCATTGCTATTTGCAAATTAACATAATGTCTAATTTGGTCCTTACTTGTAATGAAACATAGCAGCAAGTCACCACCAACATTTTCAGATCCAAATTTAATTCCAAAATTCAACACGAGACCTTTCCCCAATGTTTTTATTTAAAAAATATATATCATTTCCCCTCTTTAGAATGTCAAGATGTTATGGAAGACAGAACACCCAGATTTTAAAATAGTTGAGAAGAGATGTTAGCATGTGTATCAATAAATGATAATTTATAATTTATAAATGATTACCAGAAGAGATTCATCTTATTACTACGCTAGATGCCTTTATGAAGGCACTTAAGACAGAGCTCTTCTGGCAGGCCTATCCATCTGATCTTCTAGACTTCTAGATTCTGACGATGATTGGCTATTTTATTTTATTTTATTTTTATTATATTATATTATATTATATTATATTATATTATAGGCTCTTATAATTTATTACTGTTGTTTGATTTCACTATTTTATTGTTTGTATTTTGCATATTGTATTCATTTAATTGTGTAATCCCGACTCGATCCATAGGGAGAGGTGGGAAATATAAATAAAAATTATTATTATTATTAGTAGTAGTAGTAGTAGTAGTATATGAACACTCATGGCTTTGTGTTGCACTCCCATTATATGTAGAACATTTTTTGCAGGGTAGGAGTAAACAAGGGACTCAGCTGAGGTTGACTAATGATCACTACAGAGACAGAGAAGAGAAAAGCAAACCACTCTGGCCATAAGTACGGCCTGTCCTGTCCCACAGCCAGCATGGCTGACCTTAGCTGAAAAACTTAGCATTCACATCCATTCAGAAATACAACAAACTGGAAAAATCAGATCAAGAGGTTAGCCTCTGCATATCTCCCACCAAGAAATGTCATGTGAGCATGCTGATTCCATTAAGAAATGTAATGGTCAGTGTAGAACCAGGAAGTTCATTCTTTATTTTTCTTGCTTAATGGCTGAATTCCCAGTATCTCCCATTGGGGAGTGGGAAAGACGTCTGACTGAAATCCAGGACACCCTTTGCCAGTGTACGCAATATTGAGCCATTATGATTTAAGGAAGCTTATTTTATCCTTCCTAAACAGAGCTTAGAAACATTATTTTTCCAAGCTTCCAGTTTGGATTGTATGCAATCCTATTTCATTATTCCTAGAATGCTATCCTCTTTAGAGGGCTACACTATTCTTCTTTGTGTGTAACATTTAAATAATTACCCTACAGTTAACCTAACTATAGGTTAACCAAACTAATAAATATTTAACAGTTAACATGTTTAACAGTTTAACATGGGGCCTCTGCAGACCGGCCCAAAGGGCCAGCCTGGAGGCACAATTGGGGCGGGCCAGCTGCACGCCGGCCACCCCAACCCCACGTTGACGCCATCCTGATGCTGTGCACTGTTACACACTGCACATGACATCAGGATGCCCTTTCGGCACAACATTCTGACACACTGCGCTGGGAGGGGCGAGGAAGAGCTGCGCGTGGCTTTTAGGGCGGGCTTTTGCAACCCATAAAAGGAGTGGCATTTTGCTGCTCTTTTCAGGGCAGCAAAAAGGACGATCGGGGCTGTGGCATGCGGTAGCCACGGCCCCAATCCGCTGCTTCCCGGGGTGGCCCAGAGCTGCCTGTCTGCACAACCTCATGGTGGGATGCAGTGGTTTAGTGGTTAAGATGCCAATTCTGAAGACTGGAAGGTCAGAAGGTTGACAGTTTGAGGCCCATGTGCTACATGATGGGGCGAGCTCCGGGTCACTAGTCCCAGCTTCTGCCAGCCTAGCATTTCGAAAGCATGCAAATGCAAGTAGGTAAATAGGTACCATTTTGATAGGAAGGTAACAGCCTTCAGTGCAGTCATGCTAGCCACATGGCCACAAAAGCACTCCTTGGACAACGTTGGCTCTTTGGCTTAGTAACAGAGATGAGGACCACCCCTAGTTGGTTATGACTAGACATTAGTGTCAAGAGACTACCTTTATCTTAACTTTTTAACAAGTTAAATACTTCTGCCAACTCCATTCTTCAGAACATTCTTTACACCAAAACATGGCACTTGGGACTAATCTTCAGCAAGTTTTATTTTATATTTTGGATCTATTAGAATATTCATAAACATCTCATAACGAATCAGAAGGTAAGCCAATGGCTAGAGAGGTCTTATCCCAATATACTGAAGCCAGAGCTCTTTCACTCAATAGTAAAGAACGATATGTAGGAAGCTGCCTGTTATTGTGCCATCTTGTTCAGCATCATTTTCTCTGACTGCCAGCACTCTCCAGAGACTCTAGCAGAGGACTTTCACCCATCACCTCCTTATCTCAGCTTTTTAACTAGAGAGGCCACTGCCATGGATTGAACATGTGCAGAGCATTTGTTCTGTGTGTGACTAAGCTATAGCCTTCTATCTGGCATGATGTCAAGAATAGTAGGTTGTGTTTGAAGATCCTATTATTGTGTGCCAAGTTATCTGGTTTGGGATGTGCATGTGTGCCAAAAAACTATTTTTCTGCATAGTGATGTTCTCAGTGTTTACATTTGATTCCTCTCTGTAGCCAGAGGGAGCACACTAGCTGATTATCCAAAGGTGGCTTTGACACAGATATGACTCAATGAGCCAAATGCACTGGAGAAATAAAAAATATTGACATGAAGTTAATTATATACATGGCAAGTCTATTTATCAGATAAATATTTCTGGTTATTTCAGATAAGCACTCAGAAAATGTAAGCCATATTTAAAACACTGCATCACAATACATTATACAGTAAAGGATTTAAGGCTAAAAGACTCACGTTCTACTGAACAAATTAGAAAGTAGGGAAATAGTGCCCATGGCAATTCAAACTGCTGTTTATAAGATAATGATTTCATAATTGTTTTTTTAAACATAATTGGAATTCCCAATTGCTGCAGGAAATATGATTTTTCTGAACTGTTTTTTACTTCTAGCTTCAGGGGAGAAAAGTTTATTGACATGGTATCTTTGCCTGAATAATCTTGCTTGATATATTTCTTGGTATATTGTATTCCATTTTCTTGAATTTTGAAATAAAATGATTTCTTTAACTCAGAAGTGAAAACATAGTGAAATTACCAGATTATAAGGCAGGACTGGGACACATGTTATCATACACACAAATGCCTACTCTGTTGCAGGACAACTGCAACCCATCTCCCAGCCATGCTTAGCCTACTGATTTTCAAGAACAGGAAGCTTCCATGCTTGAAAATCGGTAGGCTAAGCACAGCTGGGAGAAGGTTTGTAGTCACCCTGCAACAGAGTTGGCATTTTTGCATGCAATAGCATCTGTTTGCAACCTGTAACACAACCTTATCCCGTCAGGGAAGGGACGCTTTATTTGGCTGTGTGATAATCTCCTAGGACTAGGGATGTCTGTCCTTAAGCAGCCTTTCAGGCTTGAAACTAGTGTCTTGGACCAAGCACTCTTCTTGAGCCCAGCCTTCATTGCAAACTTGCTATGCAGATAAATTAAGAGAGCCAGGTATGCCTCCTTTAGCTAATTAGAGGATAAAGAAATAGAATAAGTAAATGTGATAAAGAAATATAATAACTAAATAAATTAACACATAGGGGCACAGACTTATTGCACTGGTGGAGGACTCAGGAATTAAGTCACAGCCTAATGATTTAAGCCAAAGGCAAAGTAATGTGGTGCTTTAAGTTCTGCAACTCTCTACATGGACTAGCAAGCACAATAAATGCCTGGAGGGATGATTGGTCGGTCGGTCGGTTGGGGCAGCAGGGGAGATGAAATCACTTATCACTTCATCTCCTTACTAAGTCCTTGTCTGCTCTAGCCAGGATACTCAGGGGGCAGTCCAGAGTTTCCTGGCCCCACAGCTGCCCGACCTGCCCTGGTAACCTTGGCTTCCATTTCCAGGCTGTCTGCATGGGTACCTTGAGTGACTCATGGTAGTAGCAGACACACCAGGTGGCCTGGCAGAATGCCCATGCAGACAGTCACTGTAGCATGGAATTAGGGCTCTGGATCTTCCTGGAAAATCTGGATCAACAGGCAATTAAAAAAATTAATTTTAACTTAGTTGTACCATGATTCTGGTGCGGCATGTGCTGGATGTCATCTGGACAGTTCACACCAGAACTGGGGTTTGGGATGTGTGTCGTCAGAACAGGATGACACCAGAAAAGGGAGAGGGAGAATCGGTCTTTTAGCCCCTACACTCAAAGCCATAGATATATTAGCAAGGGCAAAATTATGCACTGTTTTCACATTTCTTCTCAGATGTCCCATTTGAATATCAGTGTCCAAGTTGAATTGTACACCAGCTGAACATTTAAAAAGAGCCAAGACACAGAGGTTAACCAGTGCAATACCTATTAGGTTTGCCAGACTGAAAAATACAGAGGGCTCCTGTACCTTTAATGGTTGTGCGGAAAAATGAATTTCAGCAAGAATTTCACACCTGATTGTGTGACAAGCATCACCTGCTGAAATTCCTTCTTCTATACAACTATTAAAGGTATAAGAGCCTTCTCCAGTTTTCAGTATGGCAACCCTAGCTGCTATCCCTATATAGCCTGAAATATGGGCAGCAGACCATCCAGCTACAGAGAATTTAGGGACTGTAACTCTCATAATCCATCTAGCCAGCATGGTTATTTGTTGTACTGGCTGGGGAAATTATGATCTATAGTACTCCCCACAGCTAAATTTCCCAAGCTTGGATGAAACAGAGGATAATCTCATCGACTCTGTCTGCCCATCTAGGATTGATTACCATTCACTTCCTTCCAGAACAACCTCTATTAGTTACTATTCCACTTCATAGTTAACATAGTTACATTTAAAATTGGTATCTGGATTTGTTTGTTTTTCTCATTCCCTTTTATTCTAGCTCCCCTGCTTTTACACCATAGACATTTCATGCCCTGCAGGCAGAACCCATTTATTTATTTAAATATTTATATCCTAGTTTACATCCAAAGATCTCAGCTTACAATAAAACCAATTTTAAATAATTAATAATAACAATAATTTTAAAAGATTAAAAACATTACAGCAATTATCAACTAAAAACCAGTCAGTTTGAAACCTGTTAAATCAATTTTGAATAATGTAACTACAAAACATGAAATGCCAAGATATAATCAGCCATGCCTGAAGGAAGAAGCCAGGTTTTGATGGAACAAAATAGTTCCATCATTGGCACCAATTGGGGCTCCAGGAGAAGGGAATTCCACAACCAGGGTGTCACCCCAGAGAAGGCACTTTTTCATGGCCTCTTACTATGTATGTCCCCTACTGGTAGGTTACAGGAGATGGCTTCTCTGATACTTCTCAATTCTCAGGCAGGGCTATATAGAGAGAGGCATTCCATATGTTGTTGTCTAATTCTTTCACAACACTTAGAAAATTTTAGCTGCTTATAAACAAACAAACTCTTCATATCTAGGCAGAGATGCACTTGTCAGCTTGCTATGCCCAGTACATCTATACTCTTGCAAAAGTTGCTCTCAAAATCTCTTCACTAGCATGGCCATAAAGTAACATTTCCAAGCTCTAAGTAAGCATACAAACAGACAACTCCCGTCCTCCTTCTATATCTGAACTGGACAGCTCCCAGATGTTGCAGGAACCTCAGAGATAGTTGAAAAACCATGAGCTCCAATCTGAGCAGCTGTGTTTTAGGAGAGTGAAGACTAGGTCCATCACCTGTGGAGAAAAGCAAGAGCTCACCCTACAAAGCTCAGCAATATGTCAGAACACTTGGCCCTCATCCTCTCACATTGAAAACACATTTTGGCTGTATTTAAGGTCAGGGGCTCAACACTGCCAAGTAGGTTGTTTTTAACTGCAACTACTTGTAGGTATGTTTTTACAAAATGATGCAAACATAACACAGTGTGTTAAATCAATCATCACTATCATCACCATCATCATCATTACAATTTAGCTGAAGGTGGCAACATTCTGAGTACCATGAAAGCAAGAGCAAAATAATGACAATTTAATACTCTTCTGTAAATATAGTAATGCCCAGGAACACACTGACCTTATTAACTGAGGCATATCTATATTCCCAACACTATGGCCCTGTCTGCATATGCCAAATACAATGGCCTTCCTGTTCTCTGGCAGGGAGACCATATGACACGTGGCCCAAAGCCTGGTTCTGGTGCAAGCAGGCTGGACGATAGCTGGCCTGCTCAACACCAGAACCAGGTTTTAACCTTCTTACCCTGGATTTATCAAAGTTCCTGTTTGCTCTGGACCTTCCATGAAAATCTAGATATTGGGTGGCTGTTTGAAATACGTGCCACTGAGCCACTAGTTACTCTGTCTGAGGTCAGAATGTGGCACCCAGCCATGTGACCATCAGTGGGTGGCCTGTTCTGGTCTCAGAGTGAAGTGACTTGCATGCAGCAGTGGATGCACCAGGCTGGATATGTCCTCCAATGCAGGCAGAGCTTGAAACTTTTATCATTTTCTTAAATTTCTGGTTTCCAACTGAGCCTCCAAAGAGCTCAGGGCAGCACACACAATTTTGCAAAGATTCATATTATCTTCACAACAACGCTTTGAGACAGAACAAGTAGAAAGATAGTCACAGTCAACCCATTATCCACCAAGTTTCATGGCTGAACAAGAATTTAAACTGGGGTCTCCTTATTCTTGGTCCAACACTCTCAGCATTACACACACTGAATGAAATAAGAACTACTGTTGTGTCATGTCAAGTCTTTGTGATTTCTGTCACTGTAATACTGAGCTCCAGAATGCATGAAGCTCCAAGTTTTCATTGGCAGCACAACTTGATGTCGGTTTACTAAGCCTTACCCAAATGCAAAAGGCTGATTTTTCTTTTTATATTTAAATCTTTTATCCCACATAGACAGCAAACCTGGCTGTCAAGGCAGCTAACAAAATGCATTAAATCTAAACTGTAAAAGTAATTTAAAACTGGCCAATTAATTACAATCAAAAGCAATTAAAACAGTTCAATATTCATTAACTGAAGTAGTCAGAGAAACAGAAACATACAGCCTAACCAGAAATCAGCCAAATGAACAGCTGGAGGAACCACTTGCAAATTCTCCTGCAAAACACCAAATGCTCAGTTCTGGAGATCAAACAGAAAACAGAGCAATTGTGGAAGGTGTTTATCACCCAGCATAGCCTTCTGCAACCCAGCACCCTCCTGATGTGCTGGCCTACAACTCCATTCCTCCTCAAACAGCATAGTCATTGGGAGCTGTAATTCAATACATCTGAAGAGCATCAAGCTGGGGAAGTCTGTACCAGCACATAAACCAGGGGTTGGCAACCTACGGCCTGCGGGCCGGGTGCAGCCTGCGGAGGTCTTGGGAAAGGCCTGTGGCTGGTCCCGCCGCCGCCGCCGCCCTGCGCATAAGTGCAGGCACCATTTTTTCATCCCAAATGGCGCCTGTGCTTGCGCATGCATGCGCACGGCGTCGGGTGCCATTTTGGAATGCCCAATGGCACCCGCCACTGTGCGCATGCGTGCGCAAGCGCAGGCACCATTTCGGAACGCCCCACGGCGGCTGCACCATGCGAATTTGCATGGCTCAGCCACCATGGGGCCTTCCCTGGGCCTTGGGAATGCCCCCCGCACATGAGCCGGGCAAATTCGGCCAGCACACGCGTGGGGGGGTGTTCCCAAGGCCCAGGGAACACCTCCCTGCCCATGCGCCAGGTGAATTCGCATGGCGAACGCGCAGGGGCGTTCCAAAATAGTGCTCCCCATGCCCATGCGCATGCGTATGATGGCGGGCGTTGTGCGCATGCACGCACATGGGGCAAGCACACTGATGCGCAAGCGCAAGCGCACCCATCCAACCCCTGCGCCATTTCCCCTCCCTCCCGGTCCCCCCGGTAACAATGTTGCCGACCCCTGACATAAACCAACGCATCTCCACCACCATCGCACAGACATTTTTGAACTGTTTCTTAAGTCAGGAATGAAGTGAAAAAGCCATACAAATCCATTCATAAAAATTATTTCTTGTTGTTATTGTGTCAAGTCATTTCTGACTTATGATAACTCTAAGGCAAACCGAATACCGGGTTTTCTTGGCAGAATTTGTTCAGGGAGGTTGTCTTTCTCTGAGTCTGAGAAACTATAACCTACCCAGGGTCACCCAGTAGGTTCGATTCAATATGTTCAGTTCAGCCCAATTACTTGAATTAATATTTTTTTTACTAGTATGTTGCAGGCTGAAAGAAAAGGGAGCACTATCCTTCCTTTAGTAGTCTACTGCATACCTCTATGCACACTTCCTTCCTATCCAGGGCACTGCAAAATAAATAAATAAATAATGGGATGCTTTATCCCACCTCTACCAGTCCACTCACTCCTCCTTTATGCAGTTCCTTGTCATGTATGGCCACCAAGCAAGAACTTTAAAATGCAAAATGTGTGAAGACTGGGGACAACACATTTTTTTAAAAAAACATCAAGAGCCTCATTCTCTCATTGGAAATCTGTTGGGTAGAAGCTGCACACCAACAGTGGATGAAGCCAATGGCAGCATGGAAGAATCATAGAATCATAGAGTTGGAAGAGACCACAAGACCATCCAGTCCAACCCCCTGCCATGCAGGAACTCAAAATCAAAGCATATCTGATAGATGGCCATCCAGCCTCTGTTTAAAGACCTCCAAAGAAGGAAACTCCACCACAAGAGGCATCCTCACAGTTCAAAAGAAGTCTGATTACTAAAAGTACAGGCCAGAGGTACATTAGAAAATATGTGCAATCTATATTACAGACTTTTTTTGCCCCACACATGTATAATTGTTTCTTTATGTCTCACTTTGATGTGCATCTCAATGCCCATCCATCAGAAATTACAGTATACCAGGCTTTCTTTACCATTCACAAGTAAATTTTGTGTCTATCATCCATTCTTTTTTATTGGTGTTACTCTGGGGAGTTTTTTCATTCTCTCCACCATTTAATTCAAACTTCATTAGCCTTTTTTACCATCCTGCCTGCCCAGTCATGTGCAGCCCTGATATCTCTGAGCATCTCGTGTTACTGTAAGTAGGCAGTACCTGCCTAACAGATACCACTAGGGCTAAGAGAAAGTGCTGCATAACTACAAAACACAGCTAACAATAACATCCATTATCACCTCCCAAAAAGGAATTGATGAATTGGGAATCCTCCACTGTCCCATTTTTTTTTAAAAAAATCCAAACTGTACTCAAAGTGCTCAGCTTGTACAATTCGCCACAGCTTTTACCCATTTATGTATTTTTCTGTTCCATGTTATCACTCTGTAGGTGTAAGCAGCCTCTGCTAATAATAATATTAATAATAATAATTTATTTGTACCCCCCCTTTAGCCGAAGCTATCAAGGCAGCTTACATTAAAAGTACAATCCCACAAATTGTAACATACATGTAACCCCCCTTAAATTTACAATTAAATCACAACAGCATAAAATCTAATATTTAAAGCAACAATAAAACAATAGCACAGTAAAATAATAAAGCAATAAAGCACCCCCATGTTACAACAGAGGCAAATTAACCCCTCGAAAAAAACCATATTAGGAGGAAAGGGGGCACCTAATGGGGGAGGATCAGGTCTCAAATAACTTTCTTCCGGATAAGCCTGCCGGGAGAGATCCGTCTTGATGGCTTTGAGGTCCTTTGATTCATTACGGCTGCTCCCAATGGTGAGATATGAAAACTGCAGCTTCAAATAGCTTCCTGCCAGTGAATATTTCCAGACTCTGGAACTAGCTCCATCTATCTAGGCTTGCCATCAGGTCCTTCTGTACAAGAAAAGCTACAAAGGGCTTCAAGCTTGGGCCATGGTCTTGTGTGAGCAACAAGGACTTCCAGACTCTGGAGTGTCTGTGCTTGATTTTGGCTTTTATATCTTGGCTCAACACTTACACCTTGTTTGTAGCTTCCCTGTGCCATGTGCCTACAATTCAGCCTGTAGAATGTGCACACTAATAAGAACCACCAAGAAGCAGCATAAAGAGGACAAAATGAATTGAAAGAACTGAAAGCTATGGCACACCTGACATGCTCCACTTCAAGAATTCATATTAGAATTTTTCAACTTAAATTGGAATTAAGGAAAAGCTGAATGCAGTATAGAGATGGATACTAGAAAACTAAATGCATGGAGATCATCTTCAAAAATCCACAGTGAACTGAAATCCAAATACACAGAGACTGTCTGGCCCATATTTGTGCTGTCCCCATGGCATCTGTTTTTATTTGCTATATTCAGCATGAGTGAAGCTTTCTGCATGCAGCTCCCCAGATCAAGATTCCTATGGATGAGCCCAGTGAAGATATCAAAAGTCTAATGCACATTCCATGTGTGTCATATCACCACTGCCCCAGAATAAAAATCTGGTGCAGACAAATCCTTAAAAGCATTCCTTTTGCTGTCCAATCTCCCTGCAAGCAAAAATAATCCATTCAAAAGCCATATACCAGAGATGAAAGGGACTGTGGGATGAGGGAGTGGTTTGTAAGAACCTGAATGATCAGCAATGCTGGCCTCAAATCAATTCTAATTGAGCTCAGCTGCCTTGGGTGTGATAGGCATCGTCATCAGCATCAAAATACATTCAGCAAGACCTGAGTGACTATCAGTGTTCATTCACCTTAACTGTGTGTAAAGAAGTGGGCTTCCACATGCATATCTCTCATGATGGAAGGGGTTGACTGTTCAAGGCAGCTTTCTCGTCCCTGGTTCCCTGTGGTTGAGTTGCCCAACTACTTCCGAGGGACAAAACAGTAATATCTTTATTTGACCAACCAAAATGCATAAAATACATGATGCATGCTTTTGAAGCTTCACTAGCTTCATCAGGGAAAGTTGTTAAAATCATACACGAGGGTTTAATTTCTCAAAGTGGTGTTGTTCTTTGAAGGGATATCTATATAAGCAGGTCCCTCATCCTTCTGGCCATGTGGCACTGGGAACAAAGCATTTCAAAGTCCATGAGATAAAATTTGAATTCCATTAGCAATGCAAAAAAGTACTTCTGAGATCCCAGAAGTCTAAGTCTTGCCTTCTTTGTGAGGGCCCAGCCTCACAAAGGTAAAATAATTTAAAAAAAAAAACTAGGACTACTTTTGGCATGTTTTACCAAAACAGCACCTAAAATTTTCCTAATGAAAAAGTATGGAGGCTTCTCTTGAGAGATTCAGTGTACTCTACGTATCAAAGGGGGCTGTGACCTCAAAAAGGATGGAGACTTCTGGGATCTTAAAAGAAGTATC
>CM034706.1:245118622-245135361 GCA_020142125.1 Phrynosoma platyrhinos | reverse complement strand
TTTGAGACCGGCCCAGGTCTCAAAAAGGTTGCCTGTCCCTGCTCTAGCTAGTTACTACTATAGCATACCTTCCAACTGTCCCAATTTGGCAGGGATAGTCCCAATTAATCCTCTGCCATCCCAATTTTCAGCTGCTTTTAAAATATCCCTGTTTCTCTCTCCTCCTCCCACTTTCCCCCTTTGTCATCAACTTACTTCAGTTGCTGCAAACTGAATTCAAAGGGCAGAACTAGTTTACACTCGATAAACCCAGCAAGATGGAAAGCAGGGCGTGGAATCCTGCCCTTCCCAGTAGATGCAGGTAAAAGCAATCTGCTGCAGCCTCTCCTAGTTTGTGTGTTCTTGTCATGAAAAACTTTTGCCAACATGACCATTCTCTGATGTTGCTGTGAAATTCTAGAGGATATGCTATACAGCAGTTACATTTTTAAAAAAGTCTTTCCTTTTTCATTTTCTAAAAGAGAATTGAATAATGACTTTAAATTATTATGTTACTTTTAATTTTGTTGCTTTTAATTACTAAACACAAAATTCCAAATAGCATTTCGAATATTACAGGTATATTACAGAATATTAGAGACCTTAATCAGAAGAACCAACCTAAAATAGCCAAATGACTGGAGCTGCTGGCAAAAGAATGCTGATTGATTGTCGGGGTGTTGGAAAACAGAAAATGGAGTAGATGGACAAAGTTAATAGACCTCTGAACAGACGCTCCCCATAGTTTAAATCCCACTATTATATATGTAGACTGCCTGAGGTTCTAAATAAAGGTGTCACTGGTTGTCTGGCAACCAACAGAATGCCAACACATCAAGAAAGCAGTGGTGTAATCTATTTTGGAACACTTGGCCCTTGGAATGTGAGACTATATTCAGGCTTATGACACTAGCTGAAGCTTTCCTCAACTGCTAATTGATCTGTTTTGAAGAATTTACTGTTTTGTTTCTAATTGGTTTTATTTTTTATTTTATTTTATTACATCTGCATTTAATATATATCTCACCATAGAAACGTGATTATATAAAATACTGCAAATACAAATATTACAAATCAATCAATCAATTCATCAATCAATAATCAACCAGGGGGACTGCACTTTATAGACCAAACAAAGAGCAGAGCACACCAGGAGATTAGACTGTGCAAGCCTTAGTGAAATGAACGGAAGGAGCAAATGGGCATGTCATAGTCTCCAAACGCAGCTCCATTATTTTAACTTGGGTTGTCTCCCATTGATTTTTAGCTGCCTGGTTCTATATTTGGCATTGAGGCTACTGCTATCATTGGTAAAAGGTGAACTCAGAGAGGAGTGGTGGCCCTTTCACACTATACAATTGTAGCACTATGGTTCCATCTTAACTTCCATGGCAACATCCTATGTAATTCAGGGATCTGGAATTTAGGGAGGAGTATTTTGAAAAATCAGATGCTCCCAAGCAGTGGCAAACCGCCTTTGAACAAATCTTGCCAAGAAAAACCTGTGGTGGGTTTGCCTTAGGATTGCCGTAAATTGGGAATGACTTGAAGGCACACAACAACAACAAACGACATTTAGAAAAGCAGACACAGCTCTGGTAAGTACTCAGATGGGAGATCACCAATAAATACCAGGTGAGTAAGCTATATTTCAGAGGAAGGAACTGACCAAACCTTTTCTGAGTATTCCTTGCCTAAGAAAACCCTATGATTTTCATGGGATTGCCATAAGTGAACAGATGACTTGAAGTCACATACAGACAGACATTTAGACCTCTCAGAGAGAACTAGTGCTTTTCCAGACTATAATTCCCAAGATTCCATAGAAAGTTGCTGTGGTAGTTAAAGTGGATTCGTAGTGTTATAACTGTGCAATGTGAAAGGCTGCTGCTTAGGAACAAACAGAAATAGGTAATCTAGGAATGGATAAAGAAAAGCATCATGTGGTGAATCTGCAAGTTTGTAATCAAAGTAGAGTAAAAAATAAATAATTAATTAAAGTATATTGAAAGGAAATCAGTGAAGATATTTCTATTATTCAATTTAGTAATAATAAGAATTTCTTTTTTTAATTTATAAAATGTAACAGTATTATACACTAACAAACAAATCAGTGCAGACACATCTATGCTGTTTCCAGCCACTGGTTGCTTCATAAATGATGTGAACTGCAGATTAAAAAATGAATGAGGCAAAGTATTCTAAATAAGAGTGATAAAATCAGTCCCCAGGGATTACAGAAGTTGTTAGTATACAAGCAGCCCTAACTTCAGGGCCTCAAATATCTAAATCTGTCATTTCATTACAGTAAAATTCAAGGCAAGTAAACATCATTTAAGGAAACGGTTCATGCAAAAGTCTGTAATTCAAAATAATGTAAGCAGCCATCTAACAAAAGTCTGTGAATACATTGCAATTAACTCATACATTTGCTAACAACTGGAAATGTACCAGTAATGGCACACAACTAACCAATTCATTTGTCACATTTCTGAACAGTTTCTTCAATATATATTTTTGACTCGAAGACCTGTTCTATATTCAAAGCATGGCTTTGGAAAACAAATTTCATCAAAGAAGGGAGAATGGCTGGCAATTTGTTTTAGATACTAAAATTAAACCATTCCAAATACAGGAGACTGAATCTACAAAATACGCACACACACTGAAGCTGAAACAAGAAAAAGAATGTGCCTCCAGATGCTGCTTCATGTAGTTCAGCATTAACCATCCTGTATTATCAGTGCAATATTATTTATGCTGACCTGTACTAACTTTTTAACAGATTTACCAGTCTGGCTGCCATAGTACTTTTAATGGGAGATGCTCAGGACTAAAGCTCTCTCTTCCCAAACCTGAAAAGTACTGTGATTGCCTCCACATCAGTATCATCCCTCTCTTCTCTGCCTACCCATTACCACTGCCTGCCCTCTGTCTACCCAAATCTTAGATATGTGGATAATACCATATTAATAGTGGAAAACATCACAGACCGGAACAGTTACTAAAGAAGGTCAAAGATGAAAGTGCAAAGGCAGGCTTAATGTTGAACATAAAAAAAAAAAAATAACCACGGAAGAAATACAGTGCACCCTTGCTATCTGTGGGGGATCCGTTCCAGACCCCTCCCCCCCCCGCAATAAACATGGGACCTTAAATCCCATTCTTTTCAATGGGTGCGTGTTCCTGCCCATGCCACCATGTGTGCATGCACCCATTGAAAAAGCCGGGGCTTGCCATCCACGGAAGCTCCAACAGATGGTAAGCAGATGGTTGGTGTGGGCACGCTGTACATACATTCAACTTAAACAATGAAGAAACTGACACAAAGTACCCATACCTAGGATCAAACATCAATCATAAGGGTGATTGCAGCCTAAGATCCTAACTGAGCATACAACTGAGCATATTCCCCATCACCAAATATAGATGTGAGAGCTGGACAGTGAAAAAAATGGATAAGGAAAAAATCAACTCATAGAATCATAGAATCATAGAGTTGGAAGAGACCACAAGGGCCATCCAGTCCAACCCCCTGCCATGCAGGAACTCCCAATCAAAGCATCCCTGACAGATGGCCATCCAGCCTCTGCTTAAAGATGGTGCTGGAAAAAAGTGCTGATGGTACCATGGACAGCCAAAAAGACAAACAAATGAGTCCATGGACAGATCAAACTGGAACTCCTCACAGAAACCAAGATGACTAAACTGTGGCTATAGTAGTTTGGCCACATTATGAGAAACCATGACTCACTCGAAGATACATTAATACTTGGTAAGGTGGTGGGCAGTAGAAAAAGAGGAAGACTGCATATCAGATGGCTAGACTCAGTTAGGGAAATCATGGGCCTGAAACTACAGGACTTAAACAGAGCAGTGCAGGATAGGGGGCCTTGGAGGTGCCTCATCCACAGGGTCTCAGTAAGTTGGGGCTGACTCAAGGGCAGTTAACAATAAGAACAAACCCTCTGTTTTGCTCTGAGGATGGGCAAGCTTTATGGAGAGCAGAGCCAATCACTCAAGTGGCCAGCACTGTTCTCTATAAAGCTGTCAAACCCCAAATGCCTGATTCTGGCAGATCCTTCCTTAGAACCAGCACGCTCTCCAACATTTCACAGATGACAACTGGATATATGTGACCAAACAATATCAGAATGTGGTCAAAATGGCATGGCCAGGCAACAAGGGTACAGCATTTATTAATGGGGAAGAACATGTAAAACCACTGTTTTAAGCAGAGAAACCATGGAATCTATGTACTGAGTTTAGGAAAGCCTGAAAAACCCCAAATGCGCCTACCAGGAAGGCAAAACTGCCCTCTCCTCTTCCTCTTGCTGATCTATCCAAGTGCAATCTGGTTTTGCACTTTGAACTCCTTTTGTTGCAACTCAGCTAAGACAAAGGAAGAAAGTGATAAGAGAAGAGAGAAACCAGGGCATTTTAAAAGGAGCTAAGAAAATGGAACAGCAAAGAAATAACCAGGACTGTCCCTGCCAAACTGGGACAGTTGTAGGGCATAAACCAGGCACTGATCAAAGAAATGTATTTGGGGTTTGGATTGATCCAGAGAAATGCATGTTGGCTACACATCTACACTAGCTGAAAAAACTTGTATGCAGCCTGGAATATTCTGCTTGAGAACTGTCCAGGATCTATTATGTGAGCTCCAGATGCACCAGCACAAAAGCAAAGCAAATTCACCTGGCTGTCCAGACAGCTGGACAGGCTAACTGTGCACTGGCACCAGTGTCCTGTCCTCCTCAGGGCCACTGTCAATGCTGCTACCTCACTGGCCACAAAAATAGTTCCCTGGCAAAAGAGCCTTAGTGACAACATTGCTTTTGGGAGCCTATCGCATTTCGAAATAAGCCTACTTACCCCTGCCAGTTTCAAGACAATTACAGGATGCAACTGGGTACTATCACATGCAACATGCTGCCGATGCCACCGCCCAACTGCTCCCCACCTAAAACCTGCCTACAAGCCATGCTCAGATTGCCAATTTGCAAAATCAGGAATTGGCCATCTGAGCGCAGCTTGTGGGCGGGTTTTAGGTGGGATGCAGCCGGACGGCAGCATTGGCAGCATTTTGTGTGTGATAGTACCCGATTGCATTCTCTTACCAAGTAGGTTTATTTCATAATGCAATAGCTGAGGTCAAAATGAGGCACCCAGCCTTGTAATCAACAAGGAAAGCATAGAGCAGCCCCCTTCTTGTTGATCACACGGCTGGGTGCTTCATTCTGATGCCAGGAAAGTGATGTGTTGGCAGCAGTGCTCTGCCAGGAGAGGTGCCTGTTTGGGAAGGTGGTGGCCATGGAAGACCTTGAGCACTGGGGAGTAAAAAAGTTTACCTTTCCCACCAGTGGAGTTTATCACGTGTGTGTGGGGGGGGATTGGTAGTTTAAACAATGATTAACTTGTGAAAATCATGCAATTGTGATTAAAACACAGAAAAATAGCTGGTTCAGCTCTCCAGAGCCCACTACGTAATGCCCTGCTCTGGAAACCTAGGCTGGCTGCTTCTGGCTACAGCATTTTCCACAGCCAGAAATTCTCCCTGGAACAACACTTCTCAGCAGGTGGAGGGACATGCTATTTGCTAGCCATTGTGTTCCACCTGCTGAGGCAGCTGCCCCACTCTTTCTGATCCAGGACTCAGCTGTTGCTAACTTAGATGGATCTGTGAAAATTGCCAAAAAACGGAATCAGATAGAATCCACTTCTGGTGGTGAAAATTGGGTATTTTTTAATGTTAAATAGGGGTGGTCTGCCACCTGCTGAAGGTGAAATTCACATTGTTAGTTCAGAAAGCAGCCAGAAAAGGCTATTCATTTTTTGTTATAACAGAAAAAAGGCAATCAATACCTTAAAGGCACCAGATCCTGTATGATCTTGGAAAGTAAGCAGGGTCAGACCTGAATGGTACTTGGATGGGAGACCACCAATGAACACTAGGCTATATTTCAGAGGAAGGAACTGGCAAAACCACCTCAGAGTATTCCTTGCCTAAGAAAACCCTATGAAATTCATGGGGTCACTGTAAATTGATAACTTGAAGACACACACACACACACACACACACACTGGAGAATTTATGAGGTTGAGAGCCAAAAAAGCAAGGGTCCACACCCAACACCCAGACCATAATTTGTCTACTCATGCCAAATAGGAAATGGGCCCTGAATTCAAGAGCTTCAAAAGATACATTGTACCACTGGACAATGACCCCAGTATTGACTCCTTAGCAGATGGATTTCAGACTATTTGTGTCAGGTAGATAATGTGTTTACATACAGTGATGGCAAACAAAGATGGATCACTCCATATTGAACATGCATGAGATGTGATTTGACCATTTCCAGCTTTATCTTTCAGAAAGTTTTCTCTGTATGTGGGTGGGGGATGTATTTCTTGTTGCATGCCTTCAAGTTGGATCTGACTTATGGGGTGACCCTAAGGCGAACTTTTCATAGAGGTTTCTTGGATTTCTTCAGCGCAAGGTCTACCTTTGTTTTCTTCTTAGGCTGAGAGGGTGGGACTTGCTAGATAATATAGGACTGCAACTCTGACAATACCTTATCACTGGCTACACTGTGACTAGGGATTATGGACATTGTAGTCCAACAATATCTTTTCAAGCACTATATATTTCCTGGATATATCAACTGTTTTATGCCTATTTGCTTTTAATGTAATGTAATATAATGTAGCCTCTTCATTTCTAAATAAACAAATATTGGTATATACACTCTTAATGTGTCCATACAGTCTCTGGTTGTTTATTCCTTGACTATCCCAATTTGTTAATTGCTTCTTTCCCCTCACTATTTTGATTTTGGGTACAGTTTTATTTGTTTGTTTCCTTGTCTACATATGATGCTGGTGCCATCTGTCCCACACAAGGCCAAGTCACTAGCATGGCACTGGTATGAGATCTATCAAGGTCATGGTCCTCATAAAGGGCTGGATCTTTGCAATTACTGGAACATTACACATAAGTATTATGTTTGCCAATCCCTCATTTAAGGCTTGAAGAGCTACTGCTGATTAGCAGTAGGAAAAACTGACCCAGAATGGGTCAGAATAAGGCATCTTCACATGTTCATATTTAACTAATTTCCCCAAATGCCTCTTCCTCCCCAAACAGTTATTCTCAAAGCCATTGCACCTTCAAAACAAGTACTTCTTGATGAAACTACAGACAGGAATATCATTCATATGTGATAATTACAAACCAATTGTGCCTTTGACATCTTTTCAGTTATCCTTCTGATGGTCTCCAACTATCACTGCATAGCAATTTTGTCAGGGCACAAAATTATTTATCTACAAAGATTTACCATTTGGGTGCAATTATTCAGTTTCTGGGTATTATAAATCTGATCTGCCATAAACCAAGGTTTATTTTAATATGGGGGTTTTTTTTTGGTCCAAAGCTTGAATATTTATTTTATTTTTTTTTAAAAAAAACAACAACATCATTCCCACTGCTTGTTACTGTGTTTAAAAAGTTATCTGTTGTCATTAGGTGCAGAATTGGAAAGCTTAATTTCATTATGTACTGCTCAGATTGATACTTTTTTATTACATTTAGAAAACCAAACAATTTAGGATTGATAAGACTGTCATAAAGACTGGAAAATTCCAGTCAAAACACCTCTAAAAATGGCATTTAAAACAACATTTTGAACATAATTAGAAAACATGACTCACCTTTGAGGTAATTTTGCCCCCATTCCAAAAAATTAATTTTGAAATGTCATTTTGTTTTGGCCTGTTTATTGTCCCTGTAACTTGTTAATTGTTTTATGTTATTTGTGATGTGATACCTCCAAACTGTATTCATATGTATGCTTAGATTTCATCATGAATTCTAAACATTTATTCATTTAAACATGAAATGTGAGGTGGTGCTTTCTAGGCACTTACCGAGAAGCTGCAATCTCAGATTTTTGTCTGGCAATGGCTGCTGCCCTCTGAGCCCCTTCCACACTCCGATCCACTTTCTGCCTTATCTTGGCACTTTTCAGAGGTATCACCCGCTTCTTCATGCCTTTGATCAGGACATTCATTCGGTATTTCCCTTCTTCCTTCTTACCATCAGGCAACGTGGTGCAACCGTATCCATGCCGTACATTATCCAGCCATTCACCCTCATATTTCAGGCCGCTTGATCGCTCACTAATGCCAAAGCCTGAGCGCTTGTCATTCTTCCATTCACCCATATAGGACTCTGTAGTGGTGGCATCGATATCTGCATCAAAAGGTGGGAAGTCCTCCCCTTCTGCTCCTTCTCCTAGGCTGGCAGTAGAGGTGGCATCACTACCAGTGGAGCTCATGCCACTCTCACTCTTGAGGAAGCTGAGTCGGCTCTTCTGGCTGGCCAAGGAAGTCTTGGAGTCAGATTTCTTCAGCTTCCCAAACAAGGAGCTCCTCCGGAAAAGCCCTCCTTTCTTCAGCTTGGCAGCATCAGCATCTGCGTACAAGCTGAGAGCAAAGCCTCCCCGTGTGATAGTTGATGTCATGGGAACGTTCTCCAGGGTAGCAGATGGGGAGTCATGTTGCAGTAGGGTGCCATTGCTGTGCTCACTACGGAGGGAGGTGAGGGAGGTCCTCAGAGGATTGCGGACAACAGCCGCAATGCCATATGGGACGCTCTGCCGGACGCCATAACCATGGCGCATGCCATTGGTGAACTGGCCTTGATAAGTACCTAGAACCAAGAACAAGAGGTAAGTTGCTTACATGACATTTTCCCTCCCCGCAAGAATGTCTATGAAACCACAGTAGTTAGCAACAACAGCTCTTCTCAAATCCCTCATGTAAGGTTCCTGGACATCAGCTGAGCAGGAAGTTGAGCAAGAAGGGATTTGTGCTCACTTTCTGTTCAGGAAACACAAGAGTTTTCTGTCCCCTCTAAGACGAAGACTAACACATTACTGCTGAGAATATTCTCTAGTGGGATAAGGGTAGCAGGAACACAAACCGAGATTGAGAAAGTTACTTTTTTGGACTACAACTCTCAGAACCCTCCAGCCATCAGCCCCATCCAGCATGCCGAATGATAAGCGACTGTGGGAGTTGTTGCCTAGATCATCCAAACAGCCT
The DNA here is from genome assembly GCA_020142125.1 of Phrynosoma platyrhinos. NCBI lineage: Eukaryota > Metazoa > Chordata > Lepidosauria > Squamata > Phrynosomatidae > Phrynosoma > Phrynosoma platyrhinos. The sequence continues at coordinate 245,126,271 of CM034706.1, read as the reverse complement.
CATCCCTAATCTAGAGACCATAAGAGTGAGGAACAAATTCAGAGCATGCTAACCATACTATTCAACGGGATGGGCATATTTTGGCCTACAGGTTGCATGTGGGCTGCCAATTCTGTAAGCCTCTAGGAATGGCATACACTTCCAAACATCCAAATCTACCCCAAGGGGGGGAAATACTAAAAAATGGAAAAGGTGAGCATTCTTAGCAATGGAAACTGAAAATTACTACCATTTTTGTTTGGGTCAATATTCAGCTGACTTGAATGGTGTTTGGGACAGAACTCCTCCCCAGGTTGGTCTGAAGTTCCAATCCATGGGCTCCTATCCTTCGCCTTGCTCTTTTACCCTTTAGATCCCTTCCTGGATCTGGTACTTAGTCCTCAAGGTGACCACTACAATGTACAAGTGGCTATGTCGAACACTGGGTTCAGTGTGGTAAAGTGTGATCAGTCTTCATTGTTAATTATTCAATTAAAACATTCACAACAAAATGTAAAAATAAAAACAGTCAAGATTTATTGTACAAAATAAACATCTAGCCATATTCAGTTTCCATATACTGTAGACAGTTAACACCACAGTTTCAAAGTAACCCTTGTTCCCGAACTCTCCACACTGTCAGCTCCCCCAACACTTATTCAAATCTTACCAATTCTTCTCTTCCTTACTGGCCCTAACTATATTTTTAACTGGCCTTCTCTCCTTTTCTGATTGGCCCTAACTTAACTTTTTACAGACTTGCCTCTACAGCCTTGTCTGCACAGGCCAAATAAATCGGCCTCCCTCTGGCCTCTTGGTGAGGAGTTTGTACGATGCAGTGCCAATCTCTGAGTCTGGTGTGAACAGTCTGAACAAAATCTGACCTATTCAGTGCCAATTCCAGGGTATACCCCTCTTAAAATCATGCAAAATATGTCCCTATTTGCTCTGGGTCTTCCAGAGCCACACCAGGCAGCATAGCAGATACATGTGCAAACAACTGTCCAGCATTGGAACTATGGCCCTGAGGTAAGAGGGGGAAGTTGGGTCAGCTTTAGGACCAGAATACTCTGGGTTGCCCCCAGAATATCCTGGTTAGTGTAGACAGGACTTTTGTTTTATCTTTTCTCCCCATAAGCTCATTCGCAAAGCATTCAATGAGCTATGATTGTCTGGTCCTAGCCAGGCTTGCCTAACTCCTCACTAGGTGTTCTTGCTTTAGTGTTCTCTGCCAGAACCTGGTGTAGTTCTAGGCCACCGCAAGAGTTTGTTTGGTGTTAACACTGACACATATTACTGCTATAAGATAAGCTTTGTTGTTTTTCTGTGTCTTAGACTTCTTGGACTTATGATGACCCTAAAACAAACCTATAACAGGGTTTTGTTTTGTTTTTGCAAAATTTGTTCCAGAGGGGGTGCCCTTGCCTTCCTCTCAGGTTGAGTATATTGATGGGTAGTAATGATCTACTTTGGCCATATCATGAAAAGACATGGATCACTGGAAAAGACAATAATGCTAGGAAAGGTAAAGGGTAGAAGAAGGAGGGGAAGACCACATGCCAAATGGATGGACTCAGTGGGGGGGGGGGGCATGGGCATGGGCATGGGCTTGCAGGAACTAAGCAGAAAAGTGGAAGATAGGGAGTCTTGGAGGTATCTCGTCCACAGGGTGGCCATGAGTTGAGATCAACTCGAGGACAGATAACAACAATTGTTGTTGTTGTTAGTAGTAGTAGTATTTACTACCCACCTCTCCCCATGGATCGAGGCAGGGAACAGCAACAATTAACAAACATCAGTTAAAACTCTGTTAAAATGCACATCAATTTAAAGGGACAAATAAAATATACACATATTAAAACAATCCACATTTAAAATTCATCATTTAAAATTGACAATTTAAAAATCATCTGGAGAAGCCTGCCAGAGGAGACTGGTTTTTAATGCTCTTTTAAATTTGGACAGTGTATTCAGCAGTCAAATCTCTTCTAGCAAATCATTCCCCAGTCTGTAAATGATGCAGCAGGTGCTACACCACCGAAATGCATTCCAGACCTTTGACTGATGAGATCCATTATTCCCTCATGGCCAATGGTAGAACTGCCTCCCCACCCCCACCCCCACCCCACACACAAAAAAACCCTACTTCTATCCAGATCCCTCTCAGCCAATGAATCAACTCAATCCTCTATTGCTGGAGGCCTCTTTTCTGATGTGTTCTCCACCTTCAGGTCAAGGTCCATAGAGGATGAATTCCCAAGGTTTATGTAGTGCAGCAGCAAACTAAAAGTCAAACTGCACAAGCATAGGATGTGAGATAAAAATTGACCCTTTCGCCCTCCCCAGTTGCTCTCCCATTGTAATGGGATTCACTTCTAACATTTCTCTCCAAAGCAAAACAATATTTTAATCAAAAGATGTTTCAGAACATAGAGACTATCTCTAGTAACTAGTGACAGTTGCCCCATACTTTAATTTAATGAATGAAAGCAGGAATAAAGTGGCATATATCCAATGACAACTTCCAGAATCTCTGTGTATCTATGGGTGCATCTACATTGTAGAAGTAATGCAGTTTGACACCACTTTAATGGCCATGACTCTATCGCAGTAGTTAAATGCCGGTACTGCAGCCATTCATGGCCACAAGGTTGTAAGTTTGATCCCAGGCAAGGATCCAGGGTCCACTCAGCCTTGCATCCTTCCATAGGTCGCTAAAATGAGTACCCATCTTGTTGGGGGCAATTACCGTATTTGCCAGCATATAAGACAACTTTTTAATCCTGGAAAAGAGTCTCAAAAGTTGGGGGTCGACTTATACGCCGGGTAGAGGAGGAGGAGGAGGGGAGAAAGAGAAGGAAGCCAGGAGAGAGGATGAGGAGGATGAGGACAAGAGGAGAAGGAGAAAGAAGCCAATTCTACAGTATGGATGCAGCCTGAATCTGCACTGCAGAAATAATGCAATTTGACACCGCTTTAAGTGCCATGGCTCCATCCTATGGATTCCTAGGATCTGCAGTTTGCTTTGTGGTACCAGAGCTCTCTGACAGAAAAGGCTAAATATCTCACAAAACTGCAAATCCCAGAATTCCATAGCCTTGAGCCAGGACAGTTAAAGCAGTGTCAAATTGCTTTAATATATTTCTGCAATGCAGATGCAGCCAAAGTTGATGTGTGTGCGTGGGCATGGCTTCTTTAACAAATAATTCTGCACAATGAGAGAGAGGGAGGGAGAGAGTGTGTGTACCCTTGAAAATTTGAAATCAAATCTGATGTTTTTTAAAATTTTTATTTGGTGTGTGTTGGAAGAGGGGTAGTCTTATACGGTGAGTATATCCCCAACTCTATATTTTAACTGGAAAAGTTGGGGTCATCTTATACACCCAATCGTCTTATACGCTGGAAAATACGATAGTGTACACGCTGTAAACCACTTAGGGACCACTTAAGTGCACTGATAAGCAGTATAGAAATGTACATGCCATTGATATCCTACAGAATCCTGCGATTTGTATTGTTGTGTCCCAGCACTCCTTGGCAGTGAAGGCTACAAATCTTGGATAACTACAAATCCCAGGATTCTTTAGCACTTAAAGCCATGTCTACAGTGTAGATGCACCCCATGTGTATGTTCTGGGAGCTGTAGTCTCAAAAAGTAACATTTTCAAGTGTTGTATATAATATTCACAAATATATAACTCTTTAACATAGAAATGTGCATTTTTATAGGTTTACTGACCATGTTGGGTGGGGAACATTAGGAGATATCATCTGAAACTTGAATAATCCTGGGTATAGTCAGCAATGTTCCAATGACCGTAGGCTAGTCAGGCTGCATCTACACTGCAAAATTAATCCAGTTTGGCACCGCTTCAACTGCCATAGCTCAACGCTATGGAATTCTGGGGTTTGTAGTTTTGTAAGATATTTAGCCTTCTCTGTCACAGAGCTCTGTTGCCACAACCAACTACAAACCCAGGATTCCATAACACTGAGCCATGGCAGTTAAAGCAGTGTCCCAGCTGGAGACCTGAAGAACCAGGACAGCATTTTAGTGAAAATTAATGATTGCTTTTATTCTGGATTGTAAGACACACAAAGCCACCCCACAATGATTAGAAACAACTCTGAGTTCCCCCAAGTTAAACAGCATTTTAAAAATCCTTTGTCCAGCACCCTCCCCACACTTGTAACCAACACCATTTGTCCACTTCAAAGGTGCACTTTGAAGTTTGCCCCTTCTCAATTCCTGTCTCCCCACCATCTCCCAGGAAAGGAAGGGACCATCATAAATACTCATAAACAACCCGGTTTTCCTGTTTCAGTCACCTGCCCTCCCCAATCTACAATTTCCTTTGATTCCCCCCTTCTACATCCATCACATTATGTTGTTAGATTCCTATGAGAAACATAGGAACATGACAAAAAGGCACTAATTCTGTGGTGTGGCAGCAACCTCAGTCTTCCTCAGCCTGACCTATCTCACAGGATTTGGCAAAGCTGAAGTGAGGAAGAGGAGGAGGAAAACCACACAGACTTTCTTGAGCTCACAGGAGGAAAGGATAGAGATAAATATAATGAATGAATGAATCAATCAATCAATAATAAATAAATCCAACAAATCTGTGTCTAATCCCCTTTTAAAGACATCGACGCCAGTGCCTTGGGGCAATGAATTCCTAAAGTTAAATCAGCACCCATGAAAAGTACTTCCTTCTGTCAATTCTGTCTCCTGTCCCCTGTGTCTCTATGTCCCCATTTTTTTTTTAATTATTATTGCAGCTGGCAATTAATGAACACAAGCCAAGAGCTGTAGCCTAGAAACTTCTGCAAACTCTCAGGAGACACTCAGGCAGAAATTTTGAGCACACAGGCATGCTATTATACAACTACAACCCAGGAGGAACTGAGAAATGTGTCAGTATCCAGTACAAGTATCAACGTGTTTATTAATAACAATTACCAATGGACACCACAGCACTTTTACACATGATTGCTCTAAGACTTCAACCAGCTGAGGCATAGATGTTTATATATTCTTAAATGCATTGTCATGTAAAGGAATTTGTAGGAAAAACCCACAAAAAACTATGGAATTGTCACTGTTTGAAACCTACAAGGGGGAAAAACAACCTAGTACAATCCAAGGGTTTGCAGAAAAACAAATATCATTAGGGGGAAAAATAAATGTGAAGGAGGAGAACTGGGAATACACAGTAGCCACAGGTCACTTTCCTCACTACAACATTTTGTTGCAAGTCCCTCTTGTATTCTGTGTTTGTAATGCAAGGAAGTGTGAATACAACCCTTGCAACAACAGATCCTCCAATTGTTCCAATTTGTCAGAGATGGCCCTGATTTTGGCATGGGTGACCGACCATTGGCTCCACTTTTTTCAGATGCTTTTGAAGTGTCCCAGTTTCTCTCTCCTCCTCCTGCTTTGTTCTCAGTTTACTTTCTTGGCTGCAAAATGAGTTTAAAGTGCAAACATAGTTTGCATTCAGTTAGCTCAGCAGGCAGGAAAAGAGGAGGGAGTGAAATCTTTCCTTCCTTGTAGACTTCAGCAAAAGCAAACTGCTGCAGCCTCTCCTAACTTTCATGTTCTTCCTCTGTAATAACATTTGCAATTTTGACCACACTCTGGTATTGCACATATGTGGCTTTTATCTGTAAAATGTTGGAGAATATGGAAAATCAGTCTGATTTGATTTCTTCCCATCAATTACCTCGGAACATATATGTATTGTATTGTATTTTAGCAGTATGGACTTGAAAACATAGTATTCAAGTCTATAGTGCTAAAATACAATATGAATATAAATAAAAGATTTTTTTAAAGAAAAGGAGGAACATAAATGTACAGTTCACACCAGAGTTTCTCATTCAATTGTCCCCTTTTGTTGATACAGTTACCAGAGTAACTAATAAACCACTCAAAAAGCCCTACTTCTATCCTTCACTATTACAAATTCCACCCCCAAATTAGTAAATGACTAACTTTCTGTGCACATACCCTCTTGCTGCACAAATCTCTATTCAGCTCAAGCATCTTGGGATAAAACGTGCTAAAGGAATGGAAATATTTATTGCCACTATAAAAGCATTAGCTCCCCCAAGGGTTTGCTTTCTCATAGGCAAATAGCCAGTTGTGCATGAGGCTCTTTTCTCCATAGCTTGTGAGTGATCTCCATCATGTTCATAAAAGAACAATAATCCTTAGGGATGCTAGAAAGTCAAAGGTCAAGAAAGAACCCAGAAAGAAGCATTCAAAATATAATGTTCATCTTAGGATAAATATAGGCTGTAGAAAGGAGTTCAGCTGCTATTGGGGAGGAAAAGCTACCTTTTGATGTGTATTTTCAATGGTGTGTTCTAACTGATGCATTTGATCTATAATTGATATCAGGGTGGCTTTTACAGAGCAGGTGGGTTTTAGTTATGCTTTTACCTTTTGTATATTTTTATGTGATTTTATATTGCATGCAGACGATTTTAATTTGTTTTGAATTTTACTGAGACGTTTTTATCAGCGAGCTGCCTCGGGTCCCTCCTGGGAGAAAGGTGGCATACAAATGAAAAAATAAATAAATGAATAAATAAATAAATAATTTTTGTTTGTTTGTTTGTCTGTTAATTGTTGTTTTTCCCCACCTCGATCCATGGGGAGTGGTTGGTAAGAAATTATTATTATTATTGTTATTGTTATTGTTGTTATTATTATTATTACTCTGGTAGAGAGCACATATTTTGTATGTAGAAGATGCCAAGCTTAATCACTGGTATCTCCAACTGAAAGCATCAGTACTGGGAAAGGTTTTTGTGAATTGAAAAAACAGTGGGTAGAAGAGACTAGGGGCCTTCTACACTATACAGTTAAAGCTCTATGATTCCATTGTAACAGCCATGGCAACATCCTGTAGAATCCTGGGATCTGCAGTTTAGTGAGGAGCATTTAGCATTCTTAGCTAGAGAGTTCTAATGCTTCCCATAACTACAAACCACAGGATACCATAGGATGTTGCCATGATAGTTAAATTGGAAACATAGCACTATAAGTGCATAGTGCAAAAGGGCCCTGAGCTGAATAGAACATTGACTTAAATTTGCTTTTTTAATTGATTTTTAACAGTGCCCTAACAATTCCCACAGGGAAAAGGTTTGGGAGAAAAAAATCTCTGCAGAAACGTTTTTCTTCTCTTAGAAGCAGTGCTCTGGTTAAATTATAAGCCATTTGCACTTTGGTGTAAAACACATGTAGGACAGGAAAAGACTTAAATAAGATCAAAAATACATTTGCTTGTAAATTATTATTTTTTAAAAAAAAAGCTCCTGTGGCTTGACAGGTATTTCGGCATCAAAAACTTCCAGCATTTATGATCAGTTGGGTTTTTTTTTCTTTTTTTAAAGAAGGAGATTGGAAGAGGAAGACAACTAGAAAACTACGGTAGCCTGTTTGAGCCTTAAACAATTTATTGTGTTCAGAAGAGAGGTTAGCATTGGAAAGATCAGAACGTTAAAAACTCTCCTCTGTAGGTTGTAAGGAGACATGTAAGAAGGATGGGAAGGGAAAGGAAGCAGTCCTTTCCTGAAACTTTCCCAGTATTTTATATTGGACTAAAGAACTCAGATATAATAATAATAATAATAATAATAATAATAATAATAATAAT
>CM034706.1:245097356-245107959 GCA_020142125.1 Phrynosoma platyrhinos | reverse complement strand
GAGACGGTGAAAGAAAGGGTCTGGGTTTAAAAATAGCACCTTGAAAGTAGGGAAGGGAGAGGGGCTTTCTGCCAAGGGGCTGGCATCGAAGTTGGCACCGGCCACAAGGGAAGGGGATGCCCAGGAAAGAGGGAGAGAAAAGGCAGAAGGGGAGGAGGAGAAGGAGAGGATGAATGGTGGGAGGCTGGATGAATGAAGGCTGCATCCACACTGCAGCAAGGATCCGGGTTGAGACCGCTTGGGCTGCCCTGGCTCAATGCTAGGGACTCCTGTGGACTGTCCTTTTGTGAGGCACTGAGCCTTCTCTGTCAGAGAGAGCTCTGGGCCCACAATAAACTACCCATTCCCAGGATTCCCTAGCACTGAGCCAGGGCAGTTCAAGTGGTCTCAGACTGGATTATTTATTTCTGCAGTGTGCTTGGGACCTTTGCATGTGCTTCTGCTGAAGAGGTGGAGGTGGTCAGAGTTTAGGGGACAGGGTTGCACACTTTGGACTTTGTTGTTGTTGTTCTTGTTGTCAGGTGCCTTCAAGTCTTTTCCGACTTATGGTGACCCTAAGGAGAACCTATCATGCGGTTTTCTTGGCAAGATTGGTTCAGAGGGGGATTGCCATGGCCATCCTCTGAGGCTGAGAGAGTGCGACTTGACCAGATTCACCCAGTGGGTTTACATGGCCAAGTTGGGATTCGAAGCCTGGTCTCCAGAGTCATCGTCCAATGCTCAAACCACTACAATTCATTGCTACTACCCTTGGACCACAATTCCCAAATCTGTCTTCTTGTTGAGAATGGAAGGGGGGATTTCTAGCAGTTGTAGGCTGCATTCACACTGCAGGGATAATCCAGTTTGACACCACTTTAACTGCCATGGCTCCATGCTATGGAACTCTGGGAGTTATAGTTCCTTGTGGACCCAGAGCTTTGCTGAGTGCTTTACTTCACTGAGAACTTTGCTAAGGATCAATCCAGGCAGCCCTTGCCAAATCAGGACAAGTTGGAGAGTATACCAACCAATGCAGTGTAGTATCTTGAAGAGCTGTGATTTCTTCCAAGATCCAGATTGCACCTATTCTGTGCATAGTTCCCTAGAATGGGAGATGGCAGGCAGTGGGAGCTTAAGCCTCTCCCCAAGAACAGGCGGAGGGTTATACCACCAAGACTCTGATGTAGTTGAGTTCCCCTGGAACTATCAATCAAAAGCGTACCAGATTATATGCTAAAACAGCTATTAGAGAGCCAGTGTGGCATATTGGTTTGAGTGACTCTGGAGACTCCTATCCTGGCCATGAAACTCACTGGGTGACCCTAGGCAAGCCACAGTCTCTCAGCCTCAGGGGAAGGCAATGGCAAGCCTCCTCTGAACAAATCTTGCCAAGAAAACCCCATGATAGGTTGGCCTTAGGGTTGCCGTTAAGTCAGAAATGACTTCAAGTTACACAACAACAAAAGCTATGGTAGTTGAGCTTCCCCGGAGTAACAAGCAACATACAATCTCTCCTATGCATGGTTGCTTGTATAACCCTGAACACCTGCAGGGGACCCCTCAGTGGACAGAATCAGAGAGTTGGAAGAGGCTTCAAGGACCATCCATCCAACTCCCTAACATGCAAGAATACACATTCAAAGCACTCCTGACAGATGGCCATCCAGCCTCTGTTTAAAGACCTCCAAAGAAGGAGACCCCACCACTCTCCGAGGGAGCATTTTTCACTGTTGAACAGCTCTTACTGTCAGGAAGTTCTTTCTAATATTTAGGAAAAATCTCTTTTCCTGTAGTTTGCAACCTTTGCTCCGTACCCTAGTCTTTGGAGCAGCAGAAAACAAGCTTGCTCCATTAGACATTGTGCTTCTAGGCGTTTTTGTAGTCTGACTGAATGATAATGGATGACAGAATGTGCAGTTGTCATGATTGCGCTTGAGGCACTGTGATAGATGTTGTGATGACCTGTCTGGAGATAACACACCACAAGAAGAAGTAGTCTGCTCTGCCCTTGATGGCCTTAGAAAACCTCCATGCTCTTTGTGAACTGAGTTAAGGGTGGGCTTCTTGGAGTAGGAACACAAAGGAATGAGCTTACAGCAGTCTTTTTTATTCTATGTGCTGGCGGAAGGACTTACTATAATGCAGTGACTCAATTATCCTTGAGACTAGCCTTTAGAAAATACATTTTTTCCTGTAATGTTTGCATTTTGTATATGCTCTGGAGCTAGTTTCTCTTAGTACTTTACAGTTTTGGGAATATTGATAACTCAGTTTTGAGAGACTTTGCCATGCATAATGTAGGCAGAAAACATCTGCAGTTGTATAAGCCCTTCATCTCTTTAGAATTTAAAAAAAAAAACTTTTTGTTCTATAGACATTGTGACAGCATGATCAATCAGCACTGAAACACTGGAGATTTATAAACTGGGGTTAAATTCCCAACAGCACCAAGAAGAAAGAATCAAAGCAATTGCAGGGAAAGTTTGAATAGTATAGGGCACAGTTGGCCATACTTCACACACAATTCCTCTCCTAGTATATAGTCTTTATATTATGAAGAAGACATTGACATATAAGGGTGCATTTTTTTCCTTCTGAGTAGCTGTCTCTTTTTTGTTTTTTCCCTTTAGTTAGAATAAAGGAGAAATCCCAATCTGTTGGTGCTCTTTGCACAGGCCACGAAATTCTTGCTTTCCCAAAACTCTGCTTCTGCATAAACTGCATTTTTCTATATTCCCAATTTGACTCTAACAATAGCCATGCTAGATCAGATCAAGGGTCTCTTGCCAACTAATTGCCTATAGAAAGCCTAGCAGCTGGACATGAATGCAACTGTTACATAGAACTAACATTGCCCAACAGTCAATACACAAATTGCCTCTGATACCGGAAGTGGTATATAGCTATCTCAAGAGCAATGTGGTGCAGTGGTTTGAGTGTTGGATTAGGACTCTGGAGACCAGGGTTCAAATCCTAGCTCGGCCATCTAAACCCATTGGGTGACCTTGGGCAAGTAAAACACTCTCAGCCTCAGAATATGGCAATGGCAACACCCTCCCCCAAAGAAATGTGCCAAAAAAACCCCATGACAGGGTCACCATAAATCGGAAACGACTTGAAGGCACACAGCAACAACAACAATATAGCCATCCCAGTAGCCATTGGACTCTCTCACCTGTATGGATTTATCTGATCACCCTTTTAAAGCTGTCCAAGTTAACAGCCATCACTACATCCTCTGGCAATTAATTCCAATTTGAGAATCACTCTGGTCTTTCATAAGGTCACCACAAGTCAAAGTCAACTTGATGGCAGTCAGCAACAACTACAGTAAGCCCTCCATATCCATGGATTCTGCACTACAGATCCCACCATCCAATGCTTGAAAATATATTTTTTAAAAATCCCCCAAGCAAACTTTGATTTTTGCCATTTTACAATCAGCCCTCCATATTGGAAGGTTATCATCCACTGATTGGAACATCCGTGGATGGCCTCACCCCATTATCAGTGGCTGCACTGACATGGCCATGTGCCTGTTGGCATCCATTGATGGCAATGGGACCCGAGGCCCATGTTTCTTGTTAACTGCAGGGCAGGGTCTAGAGCTCAAATCCTGATAATATGAAGGGTCGACTGTATATAAGAGACACCTTTTTTCTATGCCATTGTATATAATAGTACTTGAACATCCAGAGTTTTGGGCATTCACAGCTGGTCCTGGAACCAAACCCCCACAGATATCAAGGGACTTGCAAGCAGGTCATTATGAATATTGTTTACCATCAGGAAACCAGGAATATTGTTTACCACCAGAGTGGATTTACAGGATGGAGGGACATTTGATATTAAAGAGGTCTTAAATATTTCCTGATGGTAAACAATATTTATAATGCCCTGCCTGCAAGTCTTGAGCCTCCACTTCTTAAATACATTTCCAAAGGCCAAGGAAATGCTTCCTATGGCCATTTCAACAGCTGGTTGTCATCTTTCTGGTTATAAGCCTCTTCATATTTAGTTGATCTGACACAGTGAGAGCTTTGGAAAGTCATTTGTTGGACAATTCCCAGAATAATCCAGCCAGCATGGCTACAGGGATTCTGGAAGTTTTAGTCTAAAATAAACTGCCTGCAAAGCCCTATACATCCATGAATTTGGGTGTTACATCTGCAATGCAATGTAGAGGACTATGTGGCAGACATTGAAGTAAGACCTCTTTAATATAAAATGTCCCTCCATCCTGTGAAGAGAAGCACTGGAGTCTGTATGTCTGCTCTTTGCTGCTGCTTATAAGAGTGTTCAGATGATTGTGGACAAGGCAACAAGACAAGAGCAAGCATAGTATAGTGAATTAGGACTCTGGAGACCAGTATTTGAAACCCTGCTCAGCCATGGAAACCCACTGGGTAATCATGAACAAGTCACACTCTCTCAGCCTCAGAAGAGGGCAATGCCAAACCTCTTCTGAACAAAGCTGCTCAAGAAAACCCCATGACAGGTTTGCCTTAATGTTGCCATAAGTGAGAAATAACTTGAAGACATGCAACAACACTAGATAGTATGGGAAGACTAAGCCAAGTTCATATTAAAGCTCAGAGTGGATTTACTGCCTAGTCGTCATAGATGCCACTGTTTTACAATGCTGCAGATGCTACATGAGCTATAAGAGCTGTGCACCAGTAGAAGAATCATAGGATGATGTGGCTAGTGGAATGTACAATTGTCCCTTCTGATTTACAAGGGATCTGTTCAGCCCCACCCCGCAAATCGGAAAAATCACAAATATTGGGGGCCCATTGTTTTCAATGGTTGCACTGTGGGTGCGCATGCCATTTTATCCCTCCCTACTTGCCGGTCTGCAAAGGACTGAGACCATAGACTCCAAGTGTGTGAACGAGGAGGGACGAGTGTATTGCCATTCCTAGGAACTAGATACATGTTTAGAGAGCTTTTTCCGTAGTAAATTTGAAATCAGCCTTTATTGAGAAGTGTTCTTCTAGGGGAAGGCAATCAAACATTTGTGCTGCTTCACTTTGCCAGTGAAGACTACAAATTGCATGTAATTACATATATCAAGTATGTAGTGTGATTGTAACAGATGGCTCAGAAAACTGATAAGGGCTACTATTTCGCCATTAACAGAACAAAACTTTTATTTTCAAAGGGGAATAAACATCACCAAAAATACCAGTCTATCAAACTTCCCAATCACACAAAAAGATAACATAAGAGACAGCATTGTACCACACTGCAGCATCTGCTTATCAGGATTATTAACGCCAGGTGCCATTTCAACACTACACAATTATAGCATTATGAATTCCACTTTAAACTGCCATAGTTCTATCCTATGAAATTCTGGGATTTATAGTTTAGGAAGAAGTATTTAGAGTTTTCAGCCAGAGCACTGTAATGCCTGACTAGACAATTCCAGGATTACAGAAAGTACAGCTATGGCACTTAGATGGAATATAGTGCTACAGCTGTGTCATGTGAAAGGGCCATAGGTGTATGCAAACACTGGCTCTGCATGCAGCTTCAATCCAGGAAATGAGTACAAATGGACAAGGTCATGTAGGTCACTCACACAATAAAAATTCCATGTTTTGAGGCATGACAATTGCACAATAAAAGCCTCATTTGGAAGTGCCATCTGTTTTATCTGCAGATGACAGAGACTGAATCTGGAAACTTTGGCATGGAAAGAATGGGTTCTGTGATAGAGCTGTATCCCCTGTTCATATAAACCAGGGACCGGCAACCTATGGCCCGGGTCCGGTTAAGGCCCTGGTCCCCGGACTTACCGGCCCAGGCCGAAGGTTGCCGCTGCTGTTGCGAGCCGCCGTCGAGGCGCATTTTTGTCGCTCTGTGGCTGCGCTCGCCACAATCACCATTTTGGAAATCAAAATGGTGGTCGCGACGTGTTGCGCATGTGCAGTACTCTTGTGCATGTGCAAACGCGTCGCGGCCACGATTTGGATTTCCAAAATGGCGGCCACAACATGCGCATACAAACCGCCATTCCCCCCCCCCCTCGGCCCAGCTGAGACCTGGGCTACGGGAGACCGGCCCAGGTCTCAGAAAGGTTGCCTGCCCCTGATATAAACAGACCCAAGCCCAATTTATATTATTACAACAAATTTGCAAAATGAAAATCACAGAGCAAAATTAATGCAAACTGTGGGGTGGGGTGAGAGGTTGTGTCTCAGAATCCTCAAAATCCTAAAGAAATCTGGTAATTAGGGAAATGTTCTGAATGAAACAAGCTCCTCCAAAATAGATCAGATCCAAATCTACTAACCTCCAGAAAGATTCATGAGCAATTCAGAAGAACCTAAAGAAAGACAACACACACACACACACACACACACACACACACCATGGATACATTTATCCCCAGTGGCAGGGGAGGTAAGTAAAGGGTTACATTTGTGAATGGCAGCTCCAGTGTCAAAGTACAGAACAGCCAGAAATATAGACATTGTAGGACTGTATCAAAGTAATGAGTTGTGCCTCTGTCAATAGGCAGATGGGAATTGGAGTTCTTTTTAACATGGTGGCCATTAATGAGAACATATTGAGGGAGTGATTTTTTTCTCTGTTTGCTAACCTGCTTGCATAGTTTTTATAGTTATGAAGGGGGGAGGTGGGTTACAGTTGCACACTGATTTACTTTGCTTCTGCCCTAAATAACCCCTGGGAGCCCATGTTTCATTGGCCTCAGCCTGTGCACCTCAACCCTAATTGATGTCTGGTGTCTTCCTCACAATTTCTTCATTCTCTCATCAAGGTTGAAGAAAGGAGTAAAACATTGTCTACTACTGGAAGCTGTCCAACACCTTGTCAACACAGGGCCCATTAAATCAGTTCCAACTTTCAAAAGTTTGTAAGGAAGCACAAATTCTGGATGGAGACTCTCAAGGGGCCCCCAAGATTTTCTTGCATCCCTTGATATTTTGAAAGTGCACCTTCACAAGTTCCTGTGCTTTGCCTATCAGGGGCAGCACTTGCAGTACAAGGCTTTACTGTTTAGGCTGTCACCATCCTCAAGTAATGGTAGAGCTAGCAGTGTATTGGAGGCAATAAGGGGTATATGTCTACCCCTACATAGATGATGTGCTGATTACATCTTCTTTCCATCCAGTGCCAAACTAATGCTATCTTTTCTATCCAAGCATGGATTTCTGGTCAATTGTGGGAAGAGGCATCTTTGTCTTAGCACCTCCAACACTTGAGAGCTGTCATAGACACAACTGTGGGACAACTCTCACTCCTTTTTGAGAGCATTTAATCCATTCAATCTCTCATCACTCAGGTGCATCATTCTTTCACCTCAGACCTTGTAACTCATCTTCAGGGATTCATGATTGCCACAATAGATTGTGTCCCATGGGCTCTTGCCTTAGCAGAAACAAATTTCCTAGGCAAGACACATCTATTTGTTCTAGGGCAGGTGATTGCATCCCTTTGATGATAACTATTGTCACCTCTTCTTCAGGAATGTCCAATTTGGGACTTTCTACAGGCTGAGATCACCATGGATGATAGTCTCAGGGGTTGAGGAACCTGTATGCAACCCCAACTATGTACAGGGGAGATGGTTCTTGGGGGATCTTGAGTACAGCAGAAAGTGACTGAAGGCCTTCATGCTGGCTCTCCTGCATTTTGTCATCTGGTACCCCACAGGGCTGTCCTACTTAGGACAGACCACCAAGGTGCATGTAAACTAGCAAAGGGGAAACTCAGTCTCGGTCCCTCATGGCGGAAGAAATAATTCTGCTAACCTTAGCCAAGGCTCATTTTCTATACTTAAGGGCAGACCACATCAAGGCAGAACTAAACATGAGGGCTGACTGGCTAAGCAGTCATCTTCATCTGCTGACCTTCCAGTTGATCAGTTGTCTTTCTAGTTTTCTTCCAGAAGCAGATCTGTTCGTATCTCCAGTCAACAGTCAGGTGGGCAAGTTCTTTTTCAGGTTTCTGACCAAGGTTGCAGAGGGGATTGCTGCCCTAATGTCTCAGTGGCTTCTGGTTCTGCTATACATGTTTCTGCTGACAGCCCTAAGACTAGAAAAGGTTCATGTGATTCTCACAGCTCCTCACTTGCCTCAAAGAGCATGGTTCTCAGAGATTCTTTTATTGGAACTGGATCGTTTGCGCCTGCTTCTTTGTCTGGACTTACTTTCTCAATGGTAGGCATTTCATCATGATCCAGCTTGGCTCAGCCTTCACATTTGAAAATAATAATAATAATAATAATAATAATAATAATAATAATAATACTTTTTATTTATATCCCGCCCCTCTGCAGAGCAATCGGGGCGGCTTACAATATTACAATTTCCATTAAACAAAACATAAAATCCTGAATCCCACCCATCCTTTAAGAAATAAGAGTTCTTATTTTAAACTGGGTGGTGCTCGGCCTAGTGTCTCTCCCCCAGATGACATCAGATGGTAATGGAGGGAGGGCTCTTCTTCTTATTTTAGGCCCGATGGAATTGCATGGAATACACTCCTAATATGATCAAGATGGTGGACATGATAATCAATTGCAGACATCCTTCCACTGGATGAATCTGTGATTATACCTGTCATTTCAAAGATGGTGCAGAAGGAAAGAGCTTTGTTACTGATCTGTCCTAGTTAGCACCTTGTTGCTTTTTCATTAGGATGAACTTGATAAAGGTCTTAATCCTGATACTTTCAAGAGTATTCTGTTCTTCAGAATAAACCACAACAGAAATTCATGTCTCATCCTCTCATCAAGAGATTCCTGAGAGCAGCCTCCTTGCTCAAGCCATCAACCATTCATGATGCAAAGAGATTGTGGATGACCTGATACTAACGGAGCGAAAGAAGCTATAGCATAATCTTTTGTAGATTTAGTCAACTTCCTCTCATGCATGGACCATTTACCATTGCCCTACCTGGGATCTTCACAAAGTTCCTAATGTATTATCTAAGCATCCTTTTGAGCCTTTAAGGCAGGTATTATTCAAATTCCTTTCTTGGACAGTTCTCTTCCTTACAGCCGTTATTTCAGCAAAGAAAGTGTCAGAACTCAAGGCCTTGTCAGCACACAAAGAGCTGTGCATCTTCCATCTGGGCTCAGTCATCCAGAGACTGGATCTCTCCTTTATGCATAAGGTTAACACTGTTTTCCACAGGTCACAGGTTATCCTTCTTTCTTTCCTTCCTTCCTTTTATCTTCATCCAACTAGACCCAGTGGGAAAGCCTGGCATACTGTGGAGGTACACAGATCTCTCAGAATCTAAAGCATACCAATTGTTTCAGATTTGGATTGCTTGTTAATTCCATTCTATGAATTGGGGGGGGGGAGTTCTTCTACTTTAGCCAGGTGAATTAAGGCATGCATCACTGTCATTCAGTTAATCACTCATTCCGCTCACAGTGCTGCTACTTCTGCTGCTTCTTAGAAACTGTAAGGCAGCAACTTGGTCTTCCCCATCCATATTCATTCAGCGCTAGTTTGGATGCCTTCACTTCCATGGAGGCTTCTTTTAGTACACATGTTCTGGAATGTATAATTTCTACTTTGGGGTTCTCAGTTCTTCCTACCTAATGTTTGAGAACTTTGATATTTTCCACTATAGGAGGCTTCCCCTCCAGTGCTGGAAAAAGGTACATTGCTCTTACCAGTGAGATGTTCATCTTCAGCAATGTAAACCTCCTCTAGAACTGAGCTGCTTTCTTGGTACTGGTGTAGGGAAGCAAAGATGTTTCTTATAGGGTTTTATTTTCTTTCTTCTTTGGCTGTTTTTTTCTCTTGCAAAGTCGGTAGCAATCTTTCGTCTCCTGTAACACTGAATTGTTTGTGGGCTGCTCCATCTGTGGGCTGCTCCATCTGCTGGATGGAAATCAGAGCAAATGAGAGGAGCAACCCACCATACGTTTCCGCATCCACTGATAAAAATGAGCATTTCACAAGTAAGCATTTCACAGGTAAGACCAATGTTCCTTTTTATCACCAACAAAGTTTGTGCCATAGCACTACTATGTGTCAGTAATCAGCACTGAAAGAAGTCTTGGGGACCTCTGGAAAAGCACACAAGTCTGAAACAAAACAGTAGTCTTGAATTCTCCCCAGTTTCAGAAACATTGCTGCAGTTTTGTTGAGCCTATGGGACAAAAAAAAAAAAAAAAAAAAGCAGTGTTAACTGCTTGCTTGTAAAACACTGGATATTAAAATCCTTCAGTAATCATAATCTACCCAGTCTTGTTGTAATTTTTGTGACTTTATTAAACATTTTTCTAGCCCCTTTCAAATTTATGAAAATGTCTTGGCAAGAAACACTTCATACAGATTGGGGTGGAGTTGAAAAAGGTAAGGGGAAGTAAATATTTCTCACCTTGCAACTGAAACACACTTCTATAAAAACACTGTACCTATCCTTTTGAAATTTTGTAGGTTTTTAAATTAGGGCTGTCTCTAAACATTTTGTTTTTTTCATAACTGGTCACCAACACCGTGGTGGGATAAGCAAATATATTTTCCTATTTTTCTTTCTTTCAGAAATCTAAATTATGATTGTTGTTGTTGCTGTATGTTTTATGTTTTAAACGGAACATGTATAAGAAATGGAAAAATGGGGAAAT
>CM034706.1:245055849-245069024 GCA_020142125.1 Phrynosoma platyrhinos | reverse complement strand
ACGCTGGAAAATACGGTAAATAGGAGTTTACTATCAAAAGGTGGCTTTTCTCATTAGGTATTAATAAGTGTCATTATGTGTCTATGGTTTCTAGAATAAACCATGATGAAGAATGAAACATGATTTAATTGGAATTGTATAAAGTTTTTCTATAGGTTTACTATTCCTTCTGTTCACTATAACAGTTTAATATAATTAATTTGTTGTTTTTGATAGTATTCAGTATATGGCAGACCGAATAATATTCTAAGACTCTACAAATGGAATCAGAAGTTAAAGAAGGTGAAGAAGAGAGCCTGCAAACAGCTTTCAAAAAGCTACGAGTGGATCCAGCTGGGTAGGTGACAGTGGTTACATTGCTTTGTTGAACTTTTCAAATGCATAGAGTTCTCTGGCCAATGTATAATAACATTAAAAAATATATGGTATATGCAGTAAATAAATACAATGCATAATAAAGCCAAGAAAAAACAAGCAGCAGAGAATAAAAATACTACAACATGAAATGAAAACTTTATCAGCATGCCAAGTAGCTGGGTGAGAACGCTCATCTGCTTTCCTTTTTTATTTCTGTTTTGCTGTTCACACATGCTCAGTAACTGATTCTGGAGGCAGCTGTTTCCTTTGCCTGTTGTTTGTAATCACACCCTGCTACAGTACGAATCGCCTAGAGTAGAATCCCATGTTTTCCAAGGTCAAATTTTATTGCATTGTTTACTGCAGACATTCAGTAAGCCTACATTGAAAGTCTGTCTTTCTCTGGCCTTCCTTCCCCATCCTCCCAATGCCGCTACTGCAAAAAATGTTCCAGCTAGACAGAAAACAAGAGGAGGTGGGCTGCTTTTTCTGTTAAAAAAAGAGCTTTTGTGTTGGAGGCTTTAACTGAAGTATGCCTTTATATAGAAGAAATTGCCGCATTTTTCAGCTATTTATGGGTACCTAATCCATTTACAATTTGAATGCTACCCAACTTCATTTGTGTGTTACATCCTCAGATGCTGATGTTACTGAAGATTAGAGGCAGAATACTATATAGAATTTCATTTCTATTAAGTGTGAGTGTGCAATCAGGGAAAGAAAGTAATTATTCTATTACAATTTCTTTTTGCTGGCTATTTAAATGAATGGCCTACATTTATTAGAGCTAGCATTGTATTTTGCATGCATCTAGAATGGTAGAACTTTAGAGACTGTACACTTTATCAACAAAAAATAGTACTTGCAACTATTGGCATAGCTCTGGACAGATTCTAAAGATTTTTTTGAGGGGAGCTGATAGATTTACCCAACATCTGGGCATCAATATGGCCCTATTAACAGCCATGAATTGTATTTATAGTATGTCAGTAATCACAGTGCAGGCGAGTGTAAATTTATAGGGCAAACGGTCCTTACCAATGGCATTTTCTTAAGACCAACTCTTTAGCTTGTTTGTTCCAAAATTCTAATGCCAAAATAGTTGCCGCCTAAACAGCTGTTTCATGACAGTTTTTCATTGAAGTTGTTACACCATAGTGGTGTGACAAAACTATACACCTGAACAGACTGCCAGAAATAATCCAGCTTGAGACCACTTTAACTGCCCTGGGAATTGTAGTTTTTTTTTTTTTTCTGAGACAATGAGCCTTCTCTGTCAGAGAGCTCTGGTGCCACAATAAACTACAGTTCCCATGATTCCCTAGCAATGAGCCAAGGCAGTTAAAGTGGCCTCAAGCTGAATTATTTCGGGAAGTCTGTTCAGGCCTTATGTTTTAACTTTTCATCCATGTGTTTATGGATAAGCAATACAATGGAAAATTATCTTATTATGCTTGGTGTAATGGATAATCATAAAGAGCATACTTTGTTCTAAAGTATTATTTTAATATCTTATTTATTCTTTTATATTCAGACCTGGCTCTTTGAGTGAAGGACTGAGGGTTCCAGTCAGAACTGCTGTTGATGGAGGCAGGCATCAGACTGGCTGTTCAAGGGAAACTTGGCATGGGTAAGACACATCATTAGTAATGGCATGTTCAAGACATTCTCTGAATCATTCTTTCATTTTCTGTTATATATGCCTGTAAAGCACAGTGTAATTTATTGTATCATGTTATTCTTTTCCCGCCCTTTGGCTGTCTTTCTTTTGAATGTCTTGTGTGGTTAGTTTATAAATCTTTGGAGGAAATTCTGCCTTGTTGTACTACCAATTATGGCTAACAGCTTGTTTCTGGGCACATTCAAACTGCTAATATGACTTATAAAGTTGTATACAGCTGAGGTCCAGGCTGTCTCAAGGACCTTGTCTTTCTCTATGAGCCTGCCCAATCTCCAAAATTTTCAGGGGAGGCATTTCTCTGTATCTCACCATCTCCAGGGGAACATTTGGTGGGAACATGGGAGGGAGCCTTTTCCATTGCTATTCCCAGACTTTGGAACTGCATTTCTTGGGAGGTTAGGACCACTTCTTCTTTGCTGCCTTTTCAGCAGCAAGTTAAGATATTTCTATTCCAGCAAGCCTTTGGGAATTGCTTGTTAGCAAGAGGAGGGCTTTTAACTTTACTGTTTTGTATCTGTTTTAAAGTAATATCTGAAATGGTTTTAATTCTGTAGTTAAATACATAAACAGTTGGCCCTCCATATCTATGGATTCTTCAACACATCCACAACTTGCAAATATTCAAAAACTAAATTCCAAAAGGAAATCCTAATTTTGCTAGTTTATATAAGGAACACCATTTTACCATTCCACTGTATTTCATGGGACTTAAGTATCTATGGATTTTAGGTGCCCTGGGACCACACTCCAGCAGATACCAAGGGCTCACTGTAGTTTTTTTTAGTATTTTATTTATTTATGTATTTATTTATTTATTTGATTTATATCCTGCACTTTTTGCAAAATGGTATTCTAGGCAGCTATATGTGTTTTTATTGTGATTTTCTATCTTTTGTCCTAGCCAGGAAAAAGATAGGGTATAAATGGCATGATGGATGGATAATTATAGTAGTTCTTTCTCATTATATTACAGTTGTATTACCTGAACCCCACTTCTGTACACTGATTTTTGATTTGGAGGGGGATCAACTGGAATGATGAGATGTTGGAATTTTTTGTTTGTTTATTTGTTTTTCATTCACAGAATGATATCAAAATGATTTTAGGGAAAAGAGAACTTTCTTTCTTAATCTTGGATTTCTGTTCCATTTTCTGCTAATTGTTGTACTCTCTTCTATTTCAGGTGTACAAGGAAGCCCTTGAGAGGGGCAACAAGGCCACAGCGTCGCAGGCGTTCCAAATCTCCTGTCCTTCATCCCCCCAAGTTTACATACTGCAGCATGAAAGCATCTTCTGCCAATAACCAACTGAAACACAAAAGCCAAATTGATGCTTCAAAGAACAAAATTGGTGCAAATCCTGGTGTTACAGAAGAGCCATACTTGGCAGGAAAGAGAAGCCCACTTTTCGACAAGAACAAGTGCAGTACATCCAGAGAAGAACACCACAGCACTTTTACCAGTGAACAGCCTTTGGAAGACTCAGGAAAGAGTTGTCCTGCCTTTTCTTTGACATTTGAAACCAACCTGGATCCTAGCCAACCTTCAGATTTCCAGTCACTCTCCAAGTTAAATTATGAGAAGAAATGCCCTTGTGTGGTCAAGGAATGTCAATGCAAACCATGGCAAGCAATAGAAGCATATTCATTTTCCGGTTTGCGGAATGTCCTGTCAGAATGTGAAAAGGCAGTCATGGAAGTACGTTCACAATCTTTGCCAAACAAATCGTCTTCTGGTGTGGGTACCTCAGGTTCTGCCCGGTCTTGTTCTGAGCAAGCTCGAGTTTTTGTGGATGATGTGACTATTGAGGATCTTTCAGGGTACATGGAATATTACTTATATATTCCCAAGAAAATGTCCCACATGGCAGAGATGATGTACACTTGACATGAAAATCATGGGTTGGAAATTCAATGTTGGTAGTGAGATGCTCCCTCAGTGCCATGATTGGAAATTTGTCCATTGTCATTGCGGCATGTTTGATCAAATCTTTATTTGCTCCATACAGTGTAGTTTTTTAAATAAAGTTTTAAAAAGAGGCCATTTCTGTCATAAAGGTGTATAAAATTACCCTGGGTTAAGTTTTCCCCTAGTTTCATTTTAATATTAAATCAGCTTCTTAAAGTAGCAATTTTTAAAAATGCTACTCTCTCTAAACTTGGATTTGCTTGAGGCCCAGCAATTCTAATCTCAAACGAAAACTTTTGAGTTGCAGTAATTCAAAGCACAGAAATGATAATATGCTTCTTTGCTGCTCTTTTACACAGGAAGCATGTTTTCAGGTCAGACTGAACGTGGATGTCTAAGAAGTGGTTTGGCATGAAGAGGGATATGCACAACCTTTACGAGCAATTTTGTTATCTTGTAGCCCTTCTAGCTTTCATTTCTGCCTCAGATGCTTTACCTTGGGAGAACCCTGCAAATCAATTTTTAATACTGTGGCCAACAGGAATATTTTAGCCAGCATTTCAGAGGAAAGTGTTAAGTATAGGCTTTAAAAAAAACAGTCTCACCATCTGCCATCCTCTATTCGTATGTAGTGCTCCACTCCTGAATTTTGTAGAAAAGCTCTGTTTCCTATTTTGGAGAGGTACAGACTTTAACTAGTTTGGAAAGAAGTCTTGCACTGTTTCTCCTTCTGCTACTGTCCCACTCTGCCTTCACTGTCAGAGCCTTCTATAGTCCTTCAAAATGGATTCTCATGCTGACTTTATGAGTGAATAAAGTGAACTTAAAATACAACAGCAGAAGTACTAATATGGACTCACATTAAGAAGACCTTTTGAGTAATCAGACCCTTGCTTCTTTTTAGAAAGCATCTTGATCACTATAGATGGATGTTTTCAGATTCCACAGTGCAAAGCCACTTGTACATGCCACACAAATTTAGTCTGCTTTTATCAGCAGATGCCTGTAAGCCATTGGCAGCCTGAAAAGGACTGCTTCCCTCTCCCCTTCTATTAAGCACCTTACAAAGGAAACAGGATTAAGCCTTAAATCTGATTGTTTATCTCAGCTAAACTAGAGCTGGCGAATCAATGGGAGCTTGATACCTTAGCGC
The DNA here is from genome assembly GCA_020142125.1 of Phrynosoma platyrhinos. Lineage (NCBI taxonomy): Eukaryota > Metazoa > Chordata > Lepidosauria > Squamata > Phrynosomatidae > Phrynosoma > Phrynosoma platyrhinos. Next base: position 245,063,926 of record CM034706.1, on the reverse strand, counting down.
TATGTATGTTCCAATGGTTCACTGTCTGTTTGAGATGTGACTAACGGTTGGATTTAGGCCTAACAATACATATCTACAAGGTAGGAGTGCAGGTCGAATAATGTTGCACATGTCTACAAATTAGGCCAAAGGGAAAACTGTTCCATTGTTTCTTCTCTATGCCTTTCTTAAAGCAGAGGTATAAAGCTTTCTTTAAAAATTAAAATGATATTGTGCCCTTGCTGTAAATTTTGAAGTTCCTTTCTGAATTAGTACAATTTCACCTGAAAGAAGCCATTTATACCATGAATCACAGAGATTATCTAGATCAGAGGAACATGCAAAATTAGTTGAGTGTTTCCATACATAGCCACAAATACAATCCTCCCATACCGTAAAGGGACCAGAAACCATCTGATCTTGGATGCTTATCAAGGTCAGCCCTGGTTAGTACTTGGATGGAAGACCACCAAGAAATACCAGGTGCTACAGGCTGTATTTCAGAGGAAGGAACTGAGGAAACCACTCTTGAGTATTCCTTGCCTAAGAATACTCTCTGAAATTCATGGGGTTGCCACAAGTTAGCAGGTGATTTGAAGCCACATACACACATGTGTGTACAACAGGAAATTATTCTCCATCTGGCAAGAAATCATTTTATAGAATTTTGGGTAGAGTGATTTGGATGGCAAAGCTTTCAGTTTTCTTTGAGCAACTACAACGTAGCATTTGCATAAGGTCCTATGCCACCGCTGCCTTAAAAGAGTGAACTAGTTACTACAGAAGTACTATAACATTTGGGATGGCTCAAATATATATATGGATGACTTACATTTCTTGATACTGTGCTATGCCATACGGATTCCATTGAAAATAATGCCATACTTTGAAACTTTGCTATGCCATACAAAAACTCACTGAAAACAAGAGTCTGATCATTTGCTTCATTTCTATAGAACCTATACAGAAAGACTAACTAGTAGGTTGTGTTCCTGATGACCGTGTCAGCCACATTTAAGTTGAATATGTGGCCTGACTCCATCCCAAAGTATTGTCTGTAGAGAGCTGAAAGTTTAGCCTGTGGTGGTCGGTTTACATGTACGAATTGCCACTTCTTGCTGTAGCCATTATGTGATATATAAGTGTGCCATCCCCTAGATGTCAATATTCGTCTTTGCACCAGGGTGTATAGTTAACTGCTGTGAAACTTTTTAAAGGATTTAATTAACTTGCTTGTGTAAACTTGTTTTATTGTTGATGAGCAACTTCTCATCTGTATTTGAGCATCACCTATCATGTAGGGAAAATACACAGGCTATGATGGAATAGCTGAATCATTGCCTTGTGAGCAAACTTGCCTTGGAAACCATGGTAACCAAGCCCACTTTAAGAGGGTCTGAACCTACGCACAATGAATTCAAACAAAATACATAGCTCTGCCATTTCCAGTTTTTCTGAAGATGAAATTTGCCTTGAGTAAGAAAATTCTAGAGCTACTTTAATGGCGTTTCCAAAGCACAGGATCTTATGCTTCAGGATTATTTATTTATTTTCTTTCCCATTTTAGGAGCCTAGGAGAGCAAGGAAAGCCAGTGCTGGAGCCAATAATACAATGGAAGGCTAGCATCTCCTATTTTCATTGTGCAGGAGCTTATCCTTAATATTGGCTTAATAATTACCAGATAACTGGATGTCCATCAGGTCAAGGAAGCAGTCTTTTAGAATTGCACTTTATACATTGTTTTGTGTGTAATAAAGAGACCAGTAGATGGAGCTTTTGGAACAGTTCTCAAGACTATCCTAGCAATATTGTAATTTATTCAGAACTGTAGCTTTCTGTCCGTCAGCCACTGTTGCCCCCCCCCCCCGAATTTCAAGCTTGATCTGAAGCTTGAAATATTTTAATTAGCTGAGCAGGAGAATTCAATAGGACAGTGGCCAAAAGACTCTTTTACAGGTATTGTAAACTGATCCCAGTATTCTTGTGGGAAAGAGGGAGAGAATCAAGTTTTGTGCAAAGACGTGAACATTTTTGTAACCTTTTACTTTCATTGGCATACATTCTCATTTAAAGAAGGATGAAGATCCCTCAGGTGTTTTTTTTTTTTTTTAAAGAGCTGGAAAACAGTATTGAACCAGAAACTATAAGTGCTATATTATACATTTCCACATTGAATGCAAGTATTGGGAAGGTTGAAACAAATTATAAGGCATGGGACAAGCTCCAGGAGTCGATACTTACAACTTTGCCATTGAATTTTTTATTCCTGAAAGTCATTTATCAAAGTTCAATTTTAAGCAAATTCTGTAAAAGCTACTTCTATGTTCATAAAATCATTTTGCAGCTTTGCTCACATCTCAAAGTGGCATAAAGCTTACTGGAAGTGTTTGCCTAAAGGGCTGCTTCTAGCCTAAGCCTCAAGAAAGATTACAAGCAAGTTACTTTGGGAGGGATAACTGTATTAATTTAGCATGTCTGTACCCTGTCTTTCTTGAACTCATGGTGGAATAGAGTAAGATGATTCAATTTTGTCTTCATAAGAGCCTTGTAAGTAGTCCGTGACAAATGACAGTGACAGGACCAGTGTCGTGAAGTGAGAATCTTTGCTAAAGATGAATTTGAACCTAAAACTCCACAGTTCTGTACCATATCCACTGTTGCATTCTCTTGTACCATCAGCCCTCTGTATCCATAGATTCAACCATCCATGACTTGAAAATATTTTTTACAAAAAATATAAATCCCAAAAAGCGAAGTTTAATTTTGCCATTTTATATAAAACTTTGACAGCAACTTAGTGCACAAAAATTATGCAGGTAAAACTTATTTATTTTACCTGGATTTCAGGAAACTTTCCATCTGCTAAATCTTTACTTTTAAGAGAACTTGCTGTTAAGGGCAAAGTAGCAAACCAAAAAGCAATCCCTCTCTAATATTAAAAACATGAGGGATTAGATTTTTAAAAGGTAGTAGTTCTAACTCCTAAGAGGATGCTTTTTATAGTATTTTCCTATACTATGTCAAATGTAGACCATCCCATGGAAGTAGGAAGGTGCAATTAAGTATTCAGGAAAACATGTAGTGCCATCCTGGTACCAAGGGACATACAGAAAACTCAGTGTACACAGGCCTGCGATGAAAAAACTTTTTTCAATATTGTAGCTGCTTTTAATGTATGTTTGGGTGCTGAATTTGACAAACATTAAAAATGTACCACACACAGTTCTTTCACAGGTTTGATATTTTTACCAATTCAGTTGTTACTCAGCTTATATTACACATGGACACTGATATTCCAGTGCTTTTGAATTGATTTTTGTGTTTCATGCCAGCAAATTAAAAGTGTTTTGAAAGTATATTAGAAAACTTTAACCCCTTTCTTTTTGCAGCATAATTCTTTGCAGGATCATTTCTTTCAGTCTCATATTGCAACATAGAAATGTCAAAGCAAGTTGTGAAAAGACTGTACGTGATGGAGTGAATCTGAGGTCATTTTTGGATTTAGAATGCCAAATTCCTATAAAACCAGCATGCATTTTTAAAAAGGTTTTTATGACCCTCAGTTTTGCAGGCCTGTGTTATCTGTCTTAGTCAGAATATGCAGCAATTAAGCCATCATTAAAGCCTAGGATGGGATTATTCCAGAATATTTAAAAATGAATCTTCAGTTTCTAAATATTGAATACATAGCAATAGCAGCTTCATTTATATAGCACTTTATACCACGCTATGCAGTCTCTAAGTCACGGGTAGGCAACCTTTCCCCTTTAAGGGCCAAGGGACTTCAGCCCCCAGAATCCCAGGAGCTATTGGCCAACATAGGACTATTGGCCAACATGACAGGCTTCTGGGAGCTGAAGTCCCTCAACCCTTAAAGGGGAAAGGTTGCCTACACCGGCTCTAAGCAGTTTACAACTGTAAGCTAATACAGTGATCTTCCAAAACCTGGTAACTTCCAGTTGTGTCCTTCTACTGTCCCCAGCTGCCATAATTAGTGGGATCTTGGAACTAGAGCAGGAGAGCATCCAACAAAGGTGCAGTGCTGAGAGGTGGTACTGAGTCCTTTTCATGGATGTTGCTGGAAAAGCTTGGGAGAAGTCGGGCCAGTTAAGCTGCTAAAGTTTGCTAGTCAAGGCATGTAAATGAAATAATATAAAACATGGCGATGGGCAGTCATCAAATGTGTGCTTTTCACTTTAGAGCACAGGAAGGCAATGATTCATTTCATGCCCACACAGCTGTTCCTGAGAGGAATGGCTTGGAAACTCAGCAACAATCTTGATCTTGTTCAAGGATTCCCTGCTGCTTTTGGTGAAAGGAAAATACAATGTTCCAGTCCCAGAACTCCCTCCTCATGTCTAGCTTTGATTCTGTGGAAGAATTAAGAATTAGAAAAGGGAACTCTATGGTTACTATATAGAATTGTTTGATTTTGTATAGAGGGCTTTGTTTACATAATGGCTATATGTTACCAGAGCTGCAGGATGAATGCATTGTTGCTTTCACCACCATCACTCCCCCCCCCCCTTTTAAAGAACACAAAAGTAAAGGAAGAGTCTAGATCTGATAAGGGCAGCAAACAGCTGAAAGTGCATATACCTATAATCAGATATTATTTCAGAGCAGAGATGAAGAACGTGTGACCCTTTAGATGTTCTTGGATTGCAACTTCAGTCTTCCCACCCCATTACATCAGCTGGCTATAACATGGGAATTGTCATCTTGCAACATCTGAGAGGGCATATTCCTCAGCCCTGGCTAAGATGTTTGAAGTTAATGTGCCCAGGACCCTGCACCCCTTTCAAGACAAGGATATAGTGTTTTGATTATCCAGATCAGTCCAGCTGATGAGCAGCTGTCCCAGTTCCACATTTATGGAGACCCTTGGGCATGGTTTCCCCTCTACCTTCAGTTCACCTTCAGTCTCCACCTCCTTCAGCCACTTGCTTGTTAGAGAATGAGGACATGATAACTATGGTAGCTGCTTTTAATCTCCTCTGGCCCAAAGGGCAGAGCCAACAACCACCAACAACAAAGCAGATGAATTGGAGGGTGACATACTCTAAAGGTACCAGATCCTGTCTGATCTTGGAAACTAAGCAGGCTCAGCTCTGGTTAGTACTTGGATGGAAGACCACCAATGAATACCAGCTGTTGTTGGCTAAATTTCAGAAGAAGGGACTGGCAAAATCATCTTTTGAATATTCCTTGGCTATGAAAACAGTATGAACTCCATGGAGTCACCATAAGTCAGCAGGCACATACAGACACGGTATGATGCACAGAATAGGCTTTGTAGTGGGACATGAGGCTCTGTAGATGCTGACAGTATTGAACTTGACATGAGTCCTAATAGGCCAGAAACAAGGACCCTGAGGCTTTCCAGATGATATTGGACACAAATTCTCATCAACCTTGGTTGGAAAGGCCAATGTGGAGATGGAGGCTATAGTACCACAAGATCTGGAAAGCCCCATCCTAATGATACTAAAATCCAAAATGCACTGCAGAAATAATCCAGTTTGAGACCACTTTAACTGCCCTGGCTCAATGCTAGGGAATTTTATAAGACATTTAGCCACCTCTGTCAGAGAGCTCTAGTGCCACAATAAACTACAATTCCTGGGATTCCCTAGCACTGAGTGAGGGCATTTAAAGCAATCTCAAACTGGATTATTTCTTCAGCGTGTTTTGGACCTATGTCACAATGAGAGCTTCCACGTAGCCAAACCAGATCTGAACACTAACCAAGTCAACAAAATACATGCTGTACTAGTTCTTGAATTGAGAGCTAGGCTTTTGTGCAGAGAATCTACTACAGGAGCAGAGAACATGTAGTTAATCTGCATGATTTTGGACTGTAGTCTAATGTCTCACCATGGAATATGCTGGTTATGGCTGATGGGAGTTGCAATTCAGTAACAACTGGAGAGCCACATGTTCCCTAACCCTCACCTGTCTCAGGTTCTCTGGATTATTTTCCTTTCACCTAGTTCATTCCTTTGTTCCTAGAAGCATCAGAGTTGTGACTTGAGTTCTTAAATCAAAATCCTGATGCCTGAGAATAGAGGAAAAGACAAAGACTAGTACAAAAATTCTCTATTCACGTAAGGTATACCAGGGAAAAGTCAACAAAGGAAAATCCCCACAGGAGTGGGAATCATGCAGCCATCCAGTGTTAAGCTGCAAGCTCCAACACTTCATATTTGGCTTGCTAGCTAGGATTATTGGGATTTATAGTAAAAGGACATCTGGCCATACAATTTCCACAGGATTTTGGAAAATGATATATAATACATCAGCTTTTGTTATCTGTCCAGGCCTATATTGTACAAACTAACTAATAATGCCTCATAATGGCTTCAGAGGGAGCTGTTTTCATTATCTGCTCCCTGATCCTTTTATCTGGAGACACTAAGGACGTTATCACACGGGGCCAAATCCACACAAAATCCCGACCGATTCCGGATTATTGGCCCGTGTTTTCACATGATGTCACACATGAAAGTGGACAGAAAGTGGAAAGATCCGAGATCTTTTGAATTTCGGTTTCTTGAGGAATTGCAATTGCGCGATGAGGGTGATTCCGTATTTACCATAAATGTGATAACCAAATACGTATTGGGGAGCATTTTCCCGTCATTACCCATGGTTCTCGCGAGCATTCCTCTATCTGCGCATGTGCAAGAGGCTCATTCCTCTATCTGTGCATGTGCAAGAGGCTCATTTCTACTACATTTATGGGATATTTTCGCTTGTGTGTGGACGTTCATTGCACTTGCTGTAAATTTGCAATTAAGGTAATGACGTTTGCGGAAACAAAGTTTATTTTTGGTTTATTTTTGGAATGCCTCATTTCCACTTTTATTTTCGCTTTCTGGGCCACGTGTGATAACGTCCTAAGAATTGACCCTGGGACTTTCTGTATATGAAACATCAGAAAGCAAAGCTGTCACTGTCTCAGCCACCCATGTAGACAATTTTGGATTTTGGAGTATTTCGGAATTTGGGAATTCCAGGTAAGAGATACACAACCTGTACTCCCTAATGATTCCCAAATGCCAATCTCCCTGAATGAGATTTTGAAATCTGAAGGGGGTGAAAGTGGGGAGTCTGGTTCAGAAACCTCTCTCTGATTTAACAAGAGGACAGAACAGAAACACAGTAATTTACATCAGTAGCTTGCCTCATGTACTTTGTGCATTTTGGTTGGTCAAATAAAGGTATCATTGTTTTGAGGATTTTGGATGTTATTGTACTTTGCTACATGGCCAACACAGCTACCCCTGGATAAGTATCACTCCAAAGAGCAACACCAGCAACATCTTGAGAAAATGCAAGCCTGTGACTAACATCTTCATTTTATTTTATTTTTCTTCTGTATGATTTTTAACACTTTTGCCTGATGAAGAAGCCAGTGGCGCTTGGAAAGCTTGCATCACATATTTAATGCATTTTGCTTAACTGGTTAAAGGTATCACTATTTTGAGGATTTGGGGTGTTATTGTACCTGGATACATAATTTATCTTATCAGCCTGGAGATGAGGGTTTGATTCCCTGCTTGTCCCTGAAACCCACTGGGTGACCTTGGGCAAGTCACACACTCTCAGCCTCAGGGAAAGGCAATGGCAAACCTCCTCTGAGCCAGTCTTGCCAAGAAAACCCCATGATAGGGATGCTTTAGGATTGCCATACAGCAGAAATAACTTGAAGGCACACAACAACAATAACTTTTGAGACTGAACAGTAAGGGGGTGGGGGGAAACAGTGCTATCTTAATTCAAAACTTACTTGCTCACAGCAGAAAAAAGTTAATTCTTGGGTATGGTATAGTAATTTGAGTGTTGGATTATGACTCTGGAGACTAGAGTTCAAATCCTGGCTTGGCCATGGATACCCATGTGTGACCCTGGGTGCGTCATATGTTTATGGGCATGGGCATGATCATTACATTCAGGGGTATATGGGAATTACAATTCATGAGTAGCATTAGTGCAAAAAGGCATTACTAAGGATTCTGTTTGGTGTGAAATGGGAGGAGGTGAAAGGGGGGGTGACACCAGGAGTTACTGCACTGGGTGACACCAACCTTAGGG
>CM034706.1:245018654-245044741 GCA_020142125.1 Phrynosoma platyrhinos | reverse complement strand
TTCCCATGATTCCCTAGCTCTAACCCTAACCCTAAAAGTGGACTGAATGAGTCACATACTCTCAGCCCCAAAAACCCCCATGATACGTTTGCCTTAGGGGTCACCATAAGTCAGAAACAACATGAAGGCACATAACACAATACTCAGTAACCTAACACAAACACACTAAAAATCCCACACTTCACTCTCACATCCTTTCCTAATTCACTCCAACTGTCAACTTACTGATGAACTGTCATTCTTCAACTGTCACACTCCAGCTTTTTAAACACTTTTAAAACTCCCAGCCAATAATCTACTCACCATGGGCCCTTGCACACTGCACAGTTATGACACTATGATTCCACTTTCCTGCCATGGCTGCATCCTATGAAAACCTGTGATTTGTAGATTGGTAAGGTACTTGTGCTCTCTGTTAGATAATTCTATAATAATTCTATGCACCTTTTCTTAAATTGCAAATTTCTGTATTCCATAGGATGTTGCCATGGCAATTAAACTGGAATTACTGTTGTCCTTGTGAGCCCTGGTGGTGCAATGGTTAAATGCCTGTACTGCAGCCACTCGCTCACTAACCACAAGGTTGTGAGTTCAATACCAGCCAGGGGCTCTGGGTTGACTCAGTCTGGCATCCTTCTGAAGTTGCTAGAATGAATACCCAGCTTGTTGGGGGCAATTGACTTAAACATTGTAAACCACTTAGTGAATGCTTAAGCGTACTAATAAGCGGTATAGAAATGTACTTGCTATTGTTATTGCTATTGCTATTGCCTTCAAGTTGTTTCCAACTTATGGCAACCCTAAGGTGAATCTATCATGGGGATTTCTTGACAGAATTTGTTCAGAGGGGGCTTGTGATTGCCATCTTCTGAGGCTGAGAGCATGTGACTTGCCCAAGGTCACCTAGCAAATTTCCATTGCTGACTGGGGACTAGAACCCTGGTCTCCAAAGCGGTAGTCCAGTGCTCAAACTACTATACCATACTAGCTTTCTAAACTGGGATAGAGCACAAAAATTGATATAAAAGGGTGTCATGTGACTCAACACCAAAATAGCATGAGATTCCCCTTTGGCATTTCTTTTTTTGTAAAATGGGATTTTCGTCCTCTTCTGTTTTTGTTTCCCCAAATAGAAAACCGACTACTGATGCTCCACCATAGCTGCCACCCCCACACACCATTTCATGGATGGTTAGCTAATCGAACATTTTGTTTTGCAGTTTATTTCATCAGTTAGCTTTTTTAGCATTCAAAAAAGCTCTGGGATGGTGGCAACTTGATTGACAAAGGGCCAACAAATCAGCACCATAGAACTGTTTCTATGTGTTGAGAGAAGCTGGTTTTGAAATGACTGACAACAGTTGGCTAATCAGCACTGTGTTTACAGTGTTTCATCAGTTTCTGATGAAAACTAGAATGTGCTGCTTTGAGCTTCATCTGGTGGAGAATATGGTCTGTGTACTCAATTTGCAGTGAACGTCCTTCCAGAGTACTGTGGACCTCTGTGAGTACTTTGAATACACTCCATGGCTTGCATTCTGAGATATGTGTTTTTATTACTTCAGGGAGATAGGCAGGCATGCAGTGTGAGTTGAGCATGTGCACAAGAACAAATCCAGCGATATTCCTTGCCTATCTTTTGGGTGAACTTTCCATTAGTTGAGAATAACTAGAAAAACTAACCTTACTGTCCCTCGTGTCATATTGTAAGGTTAGCTTTTCTAGTACGACTGCATGTTTATATAAGCAAGTCATGCTAAGTTGGAAGCCAGGGTTCTGAGAAAGAGAATTGTGAATGTAATATGAAGCTGAGATTGATTTCTGTATTGTTTTATGTGTTTGGATTTTTTTAAAAAAAAAGAAAAGAAAAGAAAAGAAAAGAAAAAAGAAAAGAAAAGAAAAGAAAAGAAAGGGAAAGCTTACTTTGTGCTTTTTCCAAACTCACTGTGACCAATGCAAACATTGTTCTGAAACTAATGAAGTTGAGGTTGGGTGGCAAATGCTCTGCTCAAATTGTATCTGTGGATTCATTCCTTTTGGCTCATTAACTTTAGTTCAACTTCTCATAATTGGTTGTGTTTTTTGTGCCTTGAGAGCTCCAAGAAACAAGCAGCATTGAAACATGGCTTTTCCTGCGGCACTGGATATGAGGGGGTAGAATGAAATGTGCCTGAGCGCATCTTAAACAGCCTAGGACTTTCACCACTGGAGATTTTAAAGCAGGACACACACAACATTTTAAGCAATCTACTGCCCAGGATTCAGCAGTAGCCAGAGGCTACCAGTGTCTCTTCTAAATCTCTAGGCACCTTCAGACTAAAAATGTATATCAGTTCTATCAGCATGCTTTGCATGCAAAAGATCTCCACTGAAGAATCCTTGCTTTCCTCAGCTGGGTGCCCCCTGAGATTCAGATAAGGATCAGGGTTGTAGTCTAGTCCTGAACATCTGGAGAGTTTCATGGCAGGCTAAATTAAAAGAATTTCAGGTTGTAGGGCTGATAAAGACCTTTTGTTTCTAAGACTTTCACACATATGACTTTCACACACATGTGCATAGTTTGGAATGGGTTTGAAGTTTTTAAATTGATTTGAACATGTCCTTGTTAAACTGTTTGATAGGTTTATAATCTTTTAAAATCATGTTATTATTTATATCGGTTTGAAGTGATCAGGTTTACTTTGTTGTACACTGCTCTGAGATCTTCAGATAAGGGGTGGGATATAAATATTTTAATAAATACTTATTTTAAAATGCTTTCTTAAAAAAAAGTATTATAAACAACTAGGATCCGTATAATCATGTATAAAGGCCTAGAACTAAAGAGAGTTTTAAAAGTGACCCTTTCCCCATGAGGGTCTCACTCAACACAAACAAATCTGAGCCTGCTGAAGATGTTTTGAAGCAAATGAAAAGAAAAGGGAAAAAAAACACTTGAAAAAAGCATCACAGAATTACTGGTGATACACCATATTCCATAACTGAATACAGCACATGGCATCACTTTCAGTTATTGAGGCCTGATGATATTGACAAGATGCTTGAAACAGTTCAGCCCACCACATGTAAACTCAAACATTGCCCATTTTGGATGATAAAATCTAGCAGGGATAAATTGGCTCAGGCATTCTTGGAGGAAACCAATTATCTCAATCCATTTCAGTTTGGTTAAAGGCCAGGGAATGGCACTGAAATGGCCTTAGTTGCACTGATTGACTACCTAACCTTAAGGAAAAACAGGAGGAGTGCTATCTCGGTGATCTTCCTGGATGTCTCAATGGTATCTTATGGTATATTACTGTACCAGGTCTGTGGGATGGGAGTAACAGGCATTGTTCCACAGTGGTTCTGTTCCTACCTACATGGCTGGTTCCAGAAAGCAGCCCACTATACAGTCAGCCCTCGGTTTTCACAGGAGATCCATTCTGGACAAAACAAGTCTCACCAATATTCAAGCCCCATAGGCTTGAATGGGGCACACTCAAGGGAGCATGCCCCATTGATTTTAATGGAGGTCACCCCTCTGTGAATATGCAAAACCACGGACCTCAAATCTGCAAGAACAAAGGGGTGACTGTACTTTCCATATATCTCTATTGAAATTCATTTTCTTAGGGCCAATGCAGACCAGCACAAAGGGCCAACCTGGGGATGGAGTTGGGGTAGGGCAGCCACACGCCAGCCACCCCAACTCCACCTCAACACTGACCTAATGCCATGCGCCCATCCCGCTAGTCACTTCTCTCCAGGATGAAAATCATTGTTGAGCACCCTTTGGGTTCAGTTGGTGTCGCATTGTATAGCCCACATTTTATTAGCTTTTTTTGCAAGGATATCATGGGAAACCTTGTCAATTGTCTCACTGAAATCAAAATATCCTACATCCACAGCATTCCCTTTATCCACTAAGCTTATGACTCTATCAAAAAAAAAAAAAAGAGGTAAAATTAGTCTGACATAACCTGTTTTTGAGGAAACCATGTTGACTTGGAATTACAGCATTTCTATCTGGATCCTCTCCCCCACTCCCCACCCTTTTTTAAAAGATGGGGACAACATTTGTCCTGCAGTCTGCTGGGATCCTTCCTGTACTCCAGGAATTCTCAAAAATTCTTAACAGTGGTTCTGAGATTACTTCTTCCAGTTCTTTTAATACTCTTCTTGGATGTAGTTTATCTGGTCCTGAGATTTGAATTCATTTATAGTCTTTACCTATTCTGTACTGCATTTCCCTAAATGCATCATCTGCTCCATTTCCCCCAGATTGGGCACTGTTCTTCTTTTGGGAGAACACAGGCAAAGAAGATGTTGAGTAGTTCTGCCTTTTCTCTGTCTCCTGATAGCAATTCACTATCTTCTCCATGCAATGCTCCTACCATTTCCTTGTTCTTCCTTTTGCTACAAACATAACAAAAAACAAACAACCCCCCCCCACCCTTTTTATTAGTTCTTATCCTCTCTAGTAATCCTGAGCTCACTCTGCACTTTAGCTTTCTGACATTCTTCCTACATGAGCACGCTATTTGTTTGAATTCCTCTTGTGATTTCTTCCTTTTTCCATTTCTTGTACATGCCCCTTTTAAATCGTAGGTCAGTTGAAAGTTCATTAGACATTCATCCTGGTTTCTTTAGACACTTTTCATTTTTATTTCTCTTTGGAACTGTTTGATATTGTGCCTTCAGTATCTCATTTGTAAGAAACTCCCATACATCATGAACCCTCTTCTCTTTTAGTATTCCTGACCACGGGATCACACCCAGTATCTGCTTAAGTTTGCTGAAATCAGCTTTCTTAAAATCAAGAATGCATGTCTAACTTGGCTTCCTGTTTCCATTGTATAACAAACTTCAGGAGAATATGTTCACTTCCATCTAAGGATCCCACAACTTCCACCCCATTAACCAGGTCATCATTGTTAGGGCCTCTGCAGACACGCGGCTCTGGGCCGCCCTGGGAAGTGGCAGATCGCGGCTGCTGCAACCCCAGGCCGCAGCCCCGATCCTCCCTTTTGCCACCCCAAGAGCCGGTGTGCGGCTCTTCCTCACCCTTTTTGGCGCAGTGTGTCAGAATGCTGTGCCGGGAGGGTGTCCTGACACTCCATGCCATGCATAATGGTGTGCGGTGTCAAGATGGCATTGGTGTGGGGTTGGGCAGCCAGCGTGCAGCTGCTCTGCCCCAACTCTATCTCCAGGCCGGCCCTTTGGGCCGTTCTGCAGAGGCCCTTAGTTAGGATCAGATTTAACATAGCTGATCTCCTTGAGTGATGGCGACTTCTATCTTCTGGACAATGAGGAATGTGTTGGACCACATATTCTTGGCAGAATTTGACTTCCAGCAAATATAGGATAGTTGAAATCTTCCATTACTACTACATAACAATAGCAGGTACATTTCTATACTGCTTACCAATGTACTAAGTGGTTTACAAAGTATAAGCTAATTACCCCTAACAAGCTGGGTACTCATTTAAGTGACCTCGGAAGGATGCCAGGCTGAGTCAACCAGCCCCTGGCTGGTACTGAACTCACAACCTTTTGGTTAGTGAGTGAGTGGCTGCAGTACAGGCATTTAACAACTGTGCCACCAGAGCTCCTACTACATCTCTCCTTTCTGAATGTTTGTTCATCTGTTCCAAGAAGGCATCATCCAACTGCTCAGTCTGGTTTGGGGTATATAGTAGGCCCCCACAATGATATCCTTGTTTCTTCTATTCCCCCTTAAGTTTTAACCACATGCTCTCAACCTGTCTTCCAGTTTTGCACAGGTATAAACATTTTTGATATATAACACTCCTCCTCCTCCCTTCCTTTTTGGTATTTTCCTCTGAAATAAGTGATACCCTTCTATTTCTACAATCTAATTATGAGACTCATCCCATCAAGTTTCAGTGGTGCCTATTACATCATATTTTGCTGTGTTAAGAGTTCAAGTTTATCTTGTTTATTTCCCATGCTCAGTGCATTAGTATAGAGACATCTAAGACCATGGGTCACGTCACCTTCTGCTTAAGATTTTTTTTCCCCTCCCAACATTGGGTTCTTGTACTATTTGCCCAATTTTCACTATAACATTCAAGCTATTATCTTCAGCACCTGAAGAATTCTTGATCTCAAGAATATGGTCTCCTTCCTCCACATAACTCAGGTTAAAGCCCTCCTTAAGAGACTCCAGCAAAAACATTCCTGCTAATTGCTGGGAAGTGCAACCCATCACTTGCCAGAATTATATCTTCATGAAACCGCAGACCATTGTCCAAAGCCAAATTATCCCTGGAGGCACCATCTGTGAGATGTGGGATAGAGACACTGGATAGTATCAACAAGAAGTCAGAAAACCTAAACTGTAATTGCTCTTCATGAGATGACTCTCCGCATCTTACTGCTGAGACAGAGGACGTTTTCACACACAGACGTCCAAAGCTGCCTGGAGCCATTCTGGAACGGATCCTTCAGCTCATTCCGGAATGGCTCCGGCGGTGGCAACTTAATTCCTTTTTAACAAAGGAATTACAACTCCGGCGCTGATGCCGGAGTTAGCACTAGATGGGGCGGGGCTTGCTGTGACGTTGTGTGAACACATGAGCAAGACCCTGGACTGACACCGGCTAGCGCCGGGGATTGCACTGGATGGGGCGGGGCTTGCTGCGACGTCGTCTGAAAAACTTTGCAAAGGAGCTGGACTGGGGCCGGACGGAGGTAGGCTAGCGTCCGCCTAAAGCCCCGTGTGAAAACGCCCAAAGAGAGAAGGTTGCCAAGGCAGCTTAGTTTTGCTCTCCCCCACCCCCAAGAATTACGGAGCAGGGTGGGCAGTGAAGGAATGTACAGTATATCTTTCCTGTCTCTGCAGATCCCAGCACCTGCTAGAGAACTGTGTTCTAGCTAAGACAAATCAAATACCCTCTTGCTATTCTATGCCTAGTTAATCTGGCATTGAAACCATCAGTCCAATCCAGGCAGGATCTTTAAATTTTTATTCACATTAATTTGCTTTTAGCAGCTAAAGGTAGCAAACCAGGACACAAATGAAATTAAAATAAAACAGATAAAAAATAAGAAGCAAGGAGGAAAAGGCTGAGAAAACTCATAGAATCAATCCCCCTGGTGCAATGAAACTGTTTAAGTAGAACACATCTGGATCTCAACAGAGTTCTTGTAATATAATTCCCTGTGTGTCCTATCTGCAAAAAACAACAACCCAAAACTAAAAAACTTCCACAGACAGCCATCAATGCATTTAGAAAAATCATATGGTACAGTCCTTTGGGAAACTGTACCAGTTCACAATTCAGGTGATGGGCTGTCATACATTTGAATAGTTTCCTGCTGCACAAAAAATAAAATAAAATAAAATAAAAGTCCAACCCTGAAAAACTAGAAGATTCTAGCCTAGTCTTCTCCTTCCTCTCCTTCTTAAATAATGTAGACAATTTGGAACTGGAAGGGCATTCAGATTTAGAATTCTCCATCTGCAATCTGAAATGCTTTATTTAAAGCAGGTCTATGATCCCAAACACTTGCTTCTCAAGAGAAGAGAGAGCATATATTCATTATGATGCATTGTGCTGATATTTTAATTGTGTGCTTTTTCATGCAGACTGCACTGGAAGCATAACTGAAAATAAATATAAAACACCTTATATACTTATATAGTTATATACTTACTTAAATATATGCATATATACTTAATACTCCTGTAATACCATGTGCAGTACAGAACACAAAAGAAACACTCTCTCTATATTGTGTGCAATAGTCTTTATTGATGAACAGCAAAAAAGAGGAACAGTAAAGATGAGACAGGAACAAACAATGAAGGATGCAAATGAATAGATGGAAGTAGAGGGACACACATACATACAGTGCTGTTGTTATTCTTTTGGTTTAAGAATTTACCATCCCAAGCAGATAATCTCCATGTAAGAAAATTCTTGTTTCCTATACACTTCTCTACCATAAATTGGGCAGCCACTGCATATCTCTGCTTTCCAATTAGTGCATTCAGAAAATTGGCAGCGGCCAGCTATTTTCCTGTTTTAAGCCTGCATCACACTATGTAATTCTGGATTTTACTGTTGAAATAGGATGTTTAATTAAAGCTGGCCAAAGCTGAATGCAAAGCGGGCTATAGAAAGTATATCATCAGTGGGACTCATCTGAATTGGAACAAAGTGTGAAAGCATAGTGAATTCAGAGATCATATGTAGGTTAAAAAGAGGGCAAACACATTTTGTGTTCTTTACAAATAATATTAATGATTTGGCTGTTTAAATCCAGCACTAGTGGAAATGGAAAGTTAAACTAGAGAGGGGGGAGAAAATGAGAGTGGGGGTAGTCTTTTCAGATAAATCAATTTAAAAATCAAGATTTACTGCTCATGATGTATATAGTCTTCCCACTTTCACCTCTAGCAAACAGGTTTTGTGTGCTTTAAATTCTAAAACTGTTTTGGTCAGAGTTGGTGCTGGGGGGAAATAATTTTCAAAATGGTTTCCTAATTTGGTTAAATTATTGAATTTATTTTTTTCTTTTTAAAAGTTAATAAGTTACTTTTAAAAGTTATGTCCTAGTGGCATAATGTATCAATTTTTTAAAAAAACAGAACAGACAAACAAAAACCTCACCAGGCATTACATTTTATTTCCCAAAAGTAAAATTTATAATATTTATCTGAAAGCTTTGATTCACTCATTCCCAGCATTGAGAATATAACAAAAAAAATACCATTAAACTAAACTATCTCTCCATAGGTTAAATTGTGGCTGTGGAGGAGGTAGAAACTCCTTGCTATTGTTGATGAAATTAATAAAAAGAAAACATATTGAAAAGAAGCTTAGTTCCAGGTGGTAATTTTTATAAACTTGTACTGTAGATGTCAGCTTTTCTAAAAGCATTATTTCCCAATTTTATTTTTATATCAGGCATCAGTCCAGAGATAGTCCAGTTGTTTTTCTTGTTCTGGGGTATTACCAATCTTGCAGAAAAACAAAAATATGTAATCAGATCTTTATGACTTAATACCTCATAGTTGTCACAAAATATGGAGAGAAGTCCTGTTTTGGGGTGAATGGGAACTGCATGGTTTGTAATTGACTTATTATTAGAAATATATTTTTCCAAAATTCAGAAATACTGTGATACTCCCAGCACATGTAGAAAGATGTATCCAGTGTCCAGTTGTGTCTCCGGTACTTGTTAGATGAGTGTTTGTTCCGTTTTTACTGAGCTTAGATACCAATAATATATTATTTTTAAAGCATGGGAAGATGTTTTAATTGGAAGAATTTTCCATAGAGTTTTCCATTTAACATTTGTCAAATTTATATCTAGATCTGTATCCCACAAGAGCCAGCATGGTGTAATGGCTTGAGTGTTGACCTAGGACTCTAAAGATCAGGGTTCAAATCCCTAATCAGCCATGGAAACCCACTGCTTAATCCTGGGCAAATCACACATTCGCAGCCTTAGAAGAAGGGAATAATAAACTCCCTCTGAATAAATCTTCTTAAGGTTCAACTTACTGTATATACTCATGTACAAGTTGACCTCATGTATAAGTTGAGGGAAGGTTTTAAGGCCAAAATCATGGATTTTGATATGACCCATGGGTACGATGAAGGTGGAATTTAGGTGACAGAAGATTTTAACATCGGGTTGGAAATGGAGAGAAAAGGGATGTTTGGTTGAGGAGGAGGAGGAGCAGAATAAAAGGTTTTAAGACTGGGTTGGAAGTAGAGGGGGAAAGGGTAGCTGGATTGTCAGGGGAAATGCAAAGAGGATGAGGATGAGGATGAAAAAGTGTGTTAAGATTGGATTGAGAAGGGAATTATCGCATACACATTCACACACTCTCCTGCCTCGCAGCTCTTTCAGCAATCACTGCTGAGGCATGGAGAGTGGGGCATCAGGGCTGCTTTTTAAAGGAGCTTTATGAGCAATATTACTGTTTGTATTTGATGTTAACTGCCCTCCAGTCGATCTCAACCCATAGTAACTGTATTGACTTATATATAAGTAGACCACAGATTTTAGGGTCAAGTTTTGGGCATAAATTTTTCGACCTATAGTCGAGTATATATAGTAGGTTAGGTTCATTGCGTTGCAGAGGGGCGGGATATAAATAAATTTTATTATTATTATTATTTATTATAAGCTGGAAATGACTTGAAGACACACAACAATAATAGTACCCCATGCTTTCCTGAAGCCCTCAGGGTCTGGGAATGTTGACTCAAACAGATTATTGATTTTTGACAGTAAACCTTACTGAACAATTGTATAGTTAATATTAATTAAAAATTACAAGATTTATCGATTCTTTACATTGAGATAAGCCCATTGTTAGGGATGTGAATTGTGAGGCTCCCCAGATATTATTGGACTATAGCTCCCATCAGCCTTGATTAGCATAGCCAATAGTAAGGGATGATGCTCTTCAGCATGCATTCTCCATGCAATTTAGCATTACACTAAATAGAAAAAGACATGGTCATTGATATTCACTTTAAATGAACAAGTTCTGTAAGTAATTACCAGTCTGTAGACTTACATTATTTTCATATAATTAAGCCCTGCTTTCTAAATATGCTGTTAGCAATTACATCTTAGATTTTAAAAAAGAAATAATTGGTCTACATTTATTTTTCATTTCTGTGAATATAATAATATAGCTACCATTATTGAGAGCCAGCATGGTGTAGTGGTTTGAACATTGGGCTATGGCTATGGAGACCAGGATTTGAGACCATGTAAACTCAGCCATGTAAACCCACTGGGTGACCTTGTTTCATAAATACAGACTATTATGGAAACATATAGTAGGATCTTTACAGAGGACATATGGACTAAAATGCTAATGGGACACTAGCCATTAGACATGGAAACAATACATTTTGACTAAAATTCCCAGAATCCTCCAGTAGGCATAGCCAATGGCCATGTTGCTTGGGTCATTCTGTTACTTGTAGCCCCAAAAAAGGTAACTTTTTCATACTGTGGTAGCCATAGGGGTTTTTTTAAATAAAAAAAGTGAGATGTGAATGCCTATTAAAAGGTTGTACCGGGAGTAGTGAGAGCCACCATGCTGTAGTGATTTCAGCACTGGACTGTAACTCTGGAGAACAGGATTCAAATCCCTGTTCTGCCATGGGAACTCACTGGCTGACCTTGAGCAAGCTACATTCTCTAAGCCTCAGAAAAAGGCAAAGACAAACCACTTCTGAACAAATCTTTCCATATAGACCATGATAGGTTTTCCTTAGGGTCGTCAGGAGCTGGAAACTGATTTGAAAGCACAAAACAAGAAAGTGGGATTAGCAGTAAAATGTAGAATACTCATTTGGACTGCATCCACATGGGCCAGAGTACTCTGGTAACAGTCCCAAGTATTATGTCCCCAAAGTGGCCCCGCATTTTCCCTGTTATTTGAGCACTCTGGAGCAACAGAAGCCCGTTGTTCTCATGTGCATCCCGTTGTACCTCCACCACTAGCAGCATGTGTCACTCTCTCTGAGATCAAAAATGAGGCATCCAGCATTGATCACATTGATCACCCAGCATCAATCACCTCAGAGGGAGAGACTTGCACTAGCAGCAGTGCGCTGGGTGACCCCAGCCGCCCACTGTCACTTTGGAGGGCTCTGGATTTCCTGGGAAGATCCAGAGCAAAAAATGAGTTTTTACAATCTGTGGTAAGCATGGTATACTGTGGAGCTGCCCCATTACCTCACCCTCCATTTTGACAGCAGGCAGCTGTTTGTATGCATGTCCCACTGTGCTGCTTGAGGTGGAGGGCTCTGAATCTTTTGGGAAGATCCAGGGGAAAAAGGGAGGTATTTTAATATATTTTCACAGGGGTATAACCAAGTTCTGGTGCTAATGGACCAGATGTCATCTGGTCTGTTCATACCTTAACCTGGAGTTGTCAGGACATTCACACCAGAATCAGGGATTGGCTCTGCATTGTCTGCAGTGATCACTGTGAGGATGTGGGAGGACATGTTATTTGGCCCAGGCAGATGCAGTCTCAGACACAAGCTTCCTTTGATCACATATATTTCTGCAGCTTAGTAGGCAATACTGAGTCATCTCCCTGTTTGTTGCTGCAGGTCCGTCTGGTCATTGCAGAAAAGGGCTTACCATGTGAAGAGCGAGATGTTAGCATGCCACTTACCGAGCACAAAGAACCCTGGTTTATGCGGCTGAATCTTGGAGAAGAGGTACCTGTGATCATCCATGGAGACAACATCATCAGCGACTACAATCAGATCATTGATTACATGGAGAAGAACTTCACAGGAGGTAACAATCTGGGTGAAATACTATAAATCCCTATTAAGGCAATACCTTTCTTAGGCTGATATGGAAGTCACACAGGACAGTGGATATTTTTCAAGATCTCCAGGCCTCTTCATCAAGCAAGATGTTATAAAGAGTAGTCATGGGTGGGATCAGGGAAGAACAAAGGGTAAAGCTAACTTGATTATGAAATTATGAGGTCTATATGATCAGAGTCTTAAAATGGAACATGAGAGAAAGTCCCACACCCTCAAATAAGGCTCTGCCAGGTGCTGTGATGTTATCCATTTACATTAGAACTGTCCCTTTGGCTGTTGGAATAAACAAACAAGCAATGGTCAAAAAACTTAAAAATCAGATCTTTAGTTGGATGCGCCCATCGTGGCTAGAAACATGGATGTTCTTTGGCAGACAAATAATAGAGGTAGAAAGAAACTAGACTGGGATAGGAAACATGTGATTCACAGGAAAAATGGACTACCCCAAAGGGTCCCTGCTACCACTTGCTGGATACCTGAAAAATGCCAGAACAATTCTAGTGGGAAATATGGCATGTCTTGTTTTCCAGCAGAATTATGTTCCCAGCAAGCCCCTGCACTCCATTTTATCCATGGGAATCCTACTGGTTTGGAAGCAGTGGAGATTACAGTAGCAGGGCCAACAGTCAAGGAAAGATGAGATCCTCAAGGGGCAGGGGACAATGGCAAACCACCTCTGAATGTTTCTTGCCTAAGAAAATTCCATGAAATTAATGGCATCACCATAAGTTGACAGGCAACTTGCAGGCACACAAACACACAAAGTTTTTATATTCATAAGGCTGACATAGCTTATTCATAAGACTGTGAGTGGATTAAGTGGTTGTGAGTTAATCATCAGTCTGTTGTTAAACTGAGCAATGGTTTAAACCTCAATACATTTCCTTACTGACCTTTCTGACCTTTTATGAAGGAAGTCTCATACTGAAGTACAGACTGTAACTGAATAAACAAAAGTAGTCATTTGTTTTTAGGAGGAAAGGCTGTCTTTAACCTTTCTTTTTCATTCCTTATGACAGTAACACCCCAGACATGCATTTCTACAGGCATATACATATACACATGCATGCCCTTCTTAATCACTCTTCATGATTAAAATTTGCCCTTATTGATTAATGTACTAATATTTTAGATGATTAATTTGTCAATTAAACTAATGACAGCTTGAAGCCTTATTCATTTGTTAAGGCTTTGGTCAGGAAGACCCTTTTAAAAACCCATGCTGGGGAAGGAACTCTTGCATAGTCACTTCACATCTGAAGATGTTAGCCGTCTATTTCCTCTCCTGAGCCCCCCAAATGCCTCATGCTAGTTTGTTCAGCTATTTCACAGACCTTTTGGACTCAATCATGGTTGTGTGAAATGTGTCTAGAATCTAGAAGGCAGATGATAATAAATAAGACAAGAGGGTGATTCCATTAATAGCGGCTGCTAACAGATATTTATGTTCATTTTTACATATGGGGAACCAACATGGTGTAGTGGCTTGAGTATTAGACTTGGACTCCCAGATACTACAGTTCAAGTCCCCATTCAGCCATCTAGACTCACTGGGTGACTGTGGACACTCACACTTTCTCACCCTCAGAGGAAGGCAATGGCAAATTCATTCTAAACAAATCTTGCCCATAAAACCCCATGATAGGTTCACTTTAGGATTACAGAAATCAGAAATGACTTTAAGGCACACAACAAGAATAAGTGCATAAGGCCACAATCCCACTTAATTCCTTGTCCTCTTTCAGCTTATGTTGCGGACAGAACAGTTGAAACATCTGTTTCCGAACACAGTTCAGGATTTTGGCAATAAGCTGTGAAACCCCATATGACTTGGGTACTTGAATTCTGAAGGACCATATTCTGCCTTATGAAACAGCATGGCTTTTGAGATCTTAGGGGGAGGCTCTCCTCTTGGTCCTGCTGCCCTCAGATGCATGACTGGTAGCAGCACCAGAAAGAGTTTTCACAGTGGCTTCTCTTTAGCTATAAAACTCCCTTCTGATGGAAGCTAAGTTGGCTCCCTCTGGTTGTCCTTCCACCAGCAAGCAAAGGCCATTTTTATTCATGAATGCTTTTGGTAACTGACAGGCTGCTGAAGAAGTGGCTTTTGACAACATGGATGTCATATACCTTTTTTATTGATGTGTTTTTAAATGCTTTCCATTTTTAGTGTTATTTT
This sequence comes from Phrynosoma platyrhinos, assembly GCA_020142125.1. Classification (NCBI taxonomy): domain Eukaryota; kingdom Metazoa; phylum Chordata; class Lepidosauria; order Squamata; family Phrynosomatidae; genus Phrynosoma; species Phrynosoma platyrhinos. Next base: position 245,030,230 of record CM034706.1, on the reverse strand, counting down.
GTGGAGGTTGTATTTTAATTATTATCATTATTAGATTATTATATTAGATGAGTAGATTGTTAGCTTATTAGATTACTATTGTTTGTGTTTTTATTTGTAATTGTTTTTTAATCTTCTTGTGACTATCATTTGTAGTCCAGTTTGGGGGTGAAAACTGGATCTAAATAAATGAATGAATGCAGCTTGGGAGAAGGTTTAAACTACACCTCATGTGCATATGATAGATCTGGTCCAGATTGGGACTGTAGATACTTACTTAAATGTAAACATAGAGTAACCTTAAACTTCAGATGCCTTGTGGTGCTACAATCACAGAGACTAGCCAAGGTCACCCAGTGGGTTTCATGGCCAAGATGGGAATCAAACCCAGGTCTCCAAAGTTGTAGTGCAACACTTACACCACTATACCATGCCAACTCTTCAACAGAATCCTAACATGGTTGAGTTTAGTAGACTGTCAAACCACATTCAGGCTGCTGGCATTTCTGATTGCTTCCCCTTTCATTTTAGCAAAGGCCACATGCCTTTATTTGACTTTGTGGCTGGATTTTGCACAACAAAATTACCTAACCAAACTGCATAACAAAATCTTAATTACCTAATGGGAAAAGACGGGGGGAGCGCGAAATGCTCCTTTTATATTGGTATTATTTACAACTCAGAGACTTTATTTGTCATAAACAGTCTCAGAAATGATCCATTAAGAATTTGTTGGCTTTGAAGTAAGTGCCTATGGGCCAATTCAATCAAGAGGCTTATGGAATTATTCTATTAGGATTAGAGCCAGAAGATGTCATAATTAGAAAGGTATGATAGCAGAAATTAAATAGGGGCTCTTTGGAGGATGAGTTATTGTATCTGTTACATTGGACCTTATAGTTTGATTCAAATTGTAGTAATTATTTCTCAGTTTGAACCTATACCTACAAAATAACACATGCAAATCTATGTCTTTTTGTCCTCTTATTATGGTGATACATATGTGGTCACGTTATCCACACACAATCTTAATTACTTTCATAGTCATAGAATCATAGAATCATAGAATCATAGAGTTGAAAGAGACCACAAGGGCCATCCAGTCCAACCCCCTGCCATGCAGGAACTCCCAATCAAAGCATCCCTGACAGATGGCCATCCAGCCTCTGCTTAAAGACCTCCAAGGAAGGAGACTCCACTACTCTCCGAGGGAGTGTGTTCCACTGTCGAACCGCCCTTACTGTCAGGAAGTTCCTCCTAATGTTGAGGTGGAATCTCTTTTCTTGCAGCTTGCATCTATTGTTTCAGGTCCTAGTCTCTGGAGCAGCAGAAAACAAGCTTGTTCCCTCCTCGATATGACATCCCTTCAAATATTTAAACACGGCTATCATATCACCTCTCATTTCTTCTTCCTAAAACGGCTAAGAACTGTAATTCGTTAAGAAGGGGCTACAGTTCACTCTTAAACAACTCTCAACATGCTTGCCACCACAATTACTTGAGAAAAGCCATGAGAGGCAGGTTAAGATGCATGAATGAGATACATTCACTTTAGATATGCCATGACAGAGCAATCCTATACATGTCTAGAAATAAGTCCCACTGTGTTTACTCAAATTGAGACTATGAGTTTAATTTGTCATCTAAAAATATAATGGGAGCCTGGTCATCTTGCCTGGGAAGAATACCACAAAAAGGGGAGGGCACTGCTGAAAAGGTTGTTTTGCTGGCTATGACCTAAGCCTTGAAGTTTTAGGGAAGACCTTTAGTACCTTTATTTTTTGTTGTTGTTTTTCCTGTCTTTTCTTTTATTATTTCTTGTGACTTCAATTATGGTAGCAGAGCATGAAAAAAAAAAGTCAGGATTTAAAAACAAAAACAAAACAAAGGCTGGCTGGATAGGGCATAAGGCAGGGATAAGGGAGAGTCAGGAAGAAAGTGTGATGGGGTCAGCACTCCCATTTGTGCAAATGAGAAGAGATGCTATGATGATTGACTTGTGAACGGTATGTTCCCGTGTTATTTTAGTAGTGTGACTTCTGCTAGAACAGGCCTCATGGAAGAGTCCGCTGGTGTAGTATTTGGAACAGAATTGACAGACAGTTATTGCTAGAGATGGTGGAAATCTACTCTTTCCATGCCATATTCCTCCACAGTCATACAGAGCCATCCATTTAGAAAATACATATAATATATAAGAAATGAATACTTACTGTATATACTCATGTATAAATCTAGACATTTTAATCAGAAAAATCACCTAAAAAACTGAGTTGACTTATCCATATGTCAGTGTAAGTACTGTACTTTAACTCTTATTTTAAAAAGGATCCATCCCCTGGTGAAAGGCAAGAGTGCAATCTTTACTGGAAACACTAAAACCTCCCCCCCTCTCATCCATCCATTTAGGGTGAGCACAAACCGTTATGCTTGCTGGAATTTTGTAAGTTTTTTGGCATTGTTTCCCTTTGCTTATCCTTTAGATTCTTTATTACATGCCCCTAGGTTTTACCCTCGAATTATCCATGGATCATATCAAAATCCATAATTTTGGCCCAAAACTTGCCTTCAACTTATACATGACGTCAACTTATCATTGAGTATATATGGTAAATTTTGCTTCAAATAAAAGATACAAGATGTTTATTGATCCTGAAGGTATTGTTTCAGGTTTCTTTTTTGTTTTGTTTTTTAAGGCCCAGTGAAACCACAAGACAGAGATTTAATCGGCAATTTATTAACCATTGCAAAAAATAGCTCTATCCAAGAACAGGAAGATTGTATATCCAATGCGTCATACGTATGAGTTCAGAAAATTGTGAACCATCATGGGCATGAACAAGCTGGTATATTTCATTAATAATTAAGAAGAGAATAAACTGAAAAGACTATCAAAGGACAGATGGTTTCAACTTTTTCTGTGCTAGTAGAGTTGCCAGTTTTGTTTTCTGGGTCTACCTTTAGCAGATGCAGGAGGCCAGGCAGTTTGCCAGCAGATCCATAGAAACATCAGTTAAATTTGTGTCTTGGCACTCAGTTGTTAAAGACATACACACACACACACACACACACACACACACACACACATACTGCCCTAAAACAGTTTGCATCCTCTTGAAATATTTATTTACAGTGGTTCAGTGGTGGCTGTATCTCCCATGTTAGTGGGGTTGTGAATCCAGGTTTTGGTCTGAATTTACAGGAATCATACAAGGTTTGGGGATAGGGTTTAACACCTTGCAAGAATTCTTTAAAGTTCAGACTGAAACTCAGAGCATATTCACTGGCAAACTGGCATGGCAGCCATTGTAGTGGTTGAGTCCAACTTGGTTTCTTGCAAGCAATCACAGCAAATGACTAAATCTGGAAAGCACCAAATTCTAGGAGTTTTTTTCCCCTGTGATCTTGAACCAGACAGTTTTCAGAGTGGATGGAGTGGATGGAGTCCTCGTAAAGCTTTTAAAAAGTAATTGGTTAAAGTTGTTATCCCAAGTCTTAAAGTTACTTTTTCAAATGTATAAAGTATTGTAACTCTTTATCATTTCTTAAATGAGAAAGTAAACTAAGGGTCATTCCCATGACTCCCTAGCACTAAGCCAGGGCAGTGCCTCAATTTAATGTGCACTATTTCTGGAAGTCTGCAAAGGCCCTAAAATATTTACTTTTTGTTACATTGCCTTTCCAAAAAGTCAAAACCCAGAAGGCTACATGTAGCTGAGATATTTTTCAAGCTCACTCTCCTCCTGTCTACTTCAATGCCATCTCAACATCCACAAAATAATGAGTCACAGTATGAGACAAGCTTTGAACCATATGATATTCTTTATCCACTCTGTGATGAGACCACACTTCCATAACAAGAAATATACCTAAAACATGTTAGTTACTCTGCAAAAGGAATGAAATAATTGATTATTGAGTTACAATGCCTTAGATACTACAGACATGGAATAATTACAAATAACTACTTTCTGAGTTACTATTGACGACTAGTTACTTTTGATTTCTAGGTCTTCTGTGGTGAATCGCTATAATATTACAGTATTGCTAAATTTAAGGAATTTCCTAATAGCCATATAAGTGGGAATAGATAATTGGTTTGTGCTGCTATGTTCATGGCTTGTCACTATAGCTTCTTATTGTTGTTCCTGATGCCACTGGGCAAATGTTTGTTTTAGTCTCTTTTCTAGCAGTAAATATTTGTTTTTGCTTGCAGAATGTTTCCCATACTTATGCAGAGGCTCAACCTGCTTGCTTCTGATAGGGTTAAAATTAGTAATAATCTAATATGGCAACCTCCTTTTGCACTGCCCCAAGATGGGAGACACCCTGAGACCTTTCCTTCACTGGAATTCAGCCCTTGGGTTGAAAAGGGTTCCTATTTCTCTCCTATAGCATTGTTTAATTTAAAACAAGAGCCAGATCCACGTTTGAAGCATTAAACCACAGGGACTACAAGGGAAGTGAGAAGATACTTGTGAAGAATGGTAGCAATTTTACTCACTGCCCATCACATCAATCCATAAAAACAAATGGCCTTATAAAAAGTGGCCCAGATATTCTAAATAAAAATGTGTGTTCCCTTTTCCCAGCATTGTCCCCACCACATTTTAGAAATAACTGTAACACAATGATAGATCTATCTGTAGCTAGAAGGTGAGGTTTTGGGTATATAATAATAATCAAAACAATTATTTGTACTCCACCCCTCTGCATAGCAATCGGAAAACAATATATAAAGCTAGCAACAGTGAAGCCACTTGAATTCTGAAGCGGGGACTGAATTAATGAGACCAGATAAAAAATGATGTCCAGACAAGAGAAGCCAGATCTTACAAGTGATGAGCTGATGCAGAAATATGGCATGCTTTGGATCTGGGATGAGAGCCAATGGAATGTTGAATTTTGATACAAAGAGACCTAAACTCAAATCTCAGTCAAATTAAACATATGAGCAAGCATGAATCTTGCAATTAATAGAGACACCTTAAATTATGAGCTGGTTCCCAGTTAATAAATGTTTATTTGTATTAATGTATTGATGTGTTAATACTCCCCCCCCCACCCCCCAAAAAAGTTTGTGTTTGCTAGGTCTCGTGGTCTCAAAATTAGGATCATTGCAGACCTAGCCTAGGTATCAAAAATATTGGTGATTGTTTGCAATAATCCACAATTATTTAAACACTCCCAAGGAGATACACAAATGCAGAGGGCATATTGACAAGGCTGTTTGCTCACTGCTTCTTAGACTCAAGCACTTCAGTATCTATTAGCCAGTATTTCTTGTCTGAGGAGGTGGACAGGATCTTTGGAGTGGTGAAAGCCACCACAAGATCCTTGCCCTTTCTGGCTTATCAAACAGGCCAGAGGGGGACTGGATGAGTGGGTGAAGAAGGTAGTCAGTGCCTCCTTATAGCAAGGAAAATATTAATAAAAATAAGGTATAACCCCCAAACTGCTGCTACAGAGAAAAAAATCATTTATTTATTTATTTATTTATTTATTTATTTATTTATTTATTTATTTATTTATCATATGAATGGCTTGTGTCAGCCTACAGATATTTACATTTATCTCACATTTATATTTTCCTGACCAAGAGAAGCTAGCTCATATGAAGGACCACATCTCTTTATTATCAATGCAGAGCAAAAAAGATATTAGCATGATCCTTGTTTTAATAGAGGTTGCAATTTTTTTTCAGGTGGAAAGCAACTCCTAGGAGTGACCAGGCATAGCATGGTCATTGGTCCTGTTTGCAAAACTTTCTTTGGTAGTCCAAATCGTTGCCCCCCCCCAAAAAAATCTGCTGATAACAGCAGTGTACAGGCTTCAAGAAAGGTGTTCAAATTTACCATGTATAGACATTAGTCAGGAAGGATTAATGACACAGAGATTTTTTTTTTCCTGAGGCGAAATGAAAGCAAATTCACAGTAAACTGAAGTGTGGCATGAATATGATTAGAACTAGTAATCCCCTCAACCTATTTAGCCTCCCTTAATTCCTTTGCCCTTTTCCTACTGTCAAGGTCATTTTTAACTGCCATGCCATGCTACCTTCAGTTCCTTTCTTCTACTCACCTTCTCTTTCCATATTTCAAGCAATCGGCTTCACCATCCACTGCACACTGCTACTGATTTCAAACACAAACTCCAAACAGAGTTTGTTACAGGATCATTTCAAATGCAGAGTTCTGACTTGTCAAATGTTATGATTGCAGGGAAGGTAGTGCAGAATTAAGCCAATATACAGGAATCAGCAGCTAAAAAGAAAGCATAGATGTCAGCTGAACAATAATATAGCCACATAGTTTAGAAAGGGTATGTACTTCCAGACTATAACTCCCAAAATTCCCTATCAGAATGGCCCACGGTCAATTCCATATTGGCGGGATATTCTGGGAGTTGTAGTTCAAAAATAACATTTCCATCATTAGGCTAAACCTTATTTACAGATGAACAGAGTACTTTGACTAAGACATTTGACTTGGAAAAAACAGTTGGTTTAAGAAGTTGTTGTTGTTGTTGTTGTTGTTGTGTGCTTCTAGTCATTTCTGACTTATGGCAACCTGAGAGCCAGCATGGTGTAGTGGTTTGGGCATTTGACTATGACCCTGGAGGCCAGGGTTCTATTTCCAACTCAACCATGAAACTCACCTTGGGCAAGTCACAGTCTCTCAGCCTCAGGGGAAGGCAATGGCAAGCCTCCTCTGAACAAATCTTGCCAAGAAAAACCCATCGTCTTAGGGTCACCATAGATCAGAAATTACTTGAAGGCACACAACAACAGCAGCAAGGCAAACCTACATGGGGTGTGTTTTGGGGGGCAGAATTTATTGAGAAGGGGGTTTGTCTTTGCCTTCCTTTGAGGCTGAGAAAGCATGACTTATTCAAGATCACCTTTGATTGAGTGAAGAGTCAAACCCTGGTCTTCCAGTGTTCTAGTCCAACACTCCAACCACTACACCACACTACTTCCCTTTAAGAATTCATTCACTGATAAAAATTCATGCTTGATTCAACAATGCATTTTGCCGGGTTGCCATTTCGAAGCAAGGGTGATGTCCTGACAGACTCTGTTCCATCTACCCCATCGTCTCACCCTCGTTCAGTAGAGGGCTATCAGATGGAAAATCTCATATGGCCAGACTTTTGTTGGTAATCTTTAATCTAATACTTTTTGGGGAGCATTGATAGAAAACTCTGTTCCTTACCTAGATGACCATGGGCTAATTTATATGTTAAAAGTGTGTTCCAGATAGTCAGAAATGAAAGGAAGAAACATCCCCCAGTGGGACAAATCTGGACTCTTGCAGGCCAGATGAGGCCCAACGGCTGGAGGATTCTGTCCCTGAACATACTGGCCTCAACCCTATAACTTTATTGGCCATCCAGTTCTAATTTCTGCCTACTTATTCCACTGTACTACCTTTGTTATTGTCAAAATACCCAATTATATGACATTTGGAATTCTGGAAATCCATTTTGACTAAGCCAATACAAGATGTGAATTCAATCTGTGTGTCATGTTGAGAATACAAAGCATGTTTTTGTAAGGATCTTAAAAGAATTGAATGTATGGTAACAGATTGGTTTAATTTTTGTTTTTCTTGTTATGTTTCAGACCACGTTACCCAGCTGATTCCTGAAGCAGGAAGCCTCCTCCATTCCAGAGTGATACAGTACAGAGAGCTCCTGGATTCCTTGCCCATGGATGCCTATACACACGGATGCATTCTTCATCCAGAACTCACCACGGACTCCATGATTCCAAAGTATGCTACAGCTGAGATCCGCAGTAAGTGGCCAGTTCAGCAACACTGCCAAGCATTAGAAAAACTTACATTTTTGATTGATTAAAATCACATAGGACAAAATGGTTAAGAAAGAATAGACATAAGACAATGGAGGTGACAGACAACAGATAGAAAGGGCTGAAACTGGCACAGTGACCAAGAGAGTAACCAGGTCCTCAGTACACATCACTATATAGCCAAGGCTGCAGATTCCTTGGTAGATCCCCCACACACCCAAGGCCTGGAAGTCTAGACAATTTGGTTTCACAATAACTGTTGCAGTTATTCCCAATGGACAAGGTGTTTGTATGTTAATCGCTTGCACATATGGCACATTTTTTGGTTGATGCAGAAATGGACACTCTAATCAGGATAAGTAATACTGGCTAAGATGAATTAATGTTCTGAATTAGTATGAAACCAGTTTCATATTAGCTTAAAGATTGTTGTTGTGGAGCAGAGAATGTGCAGAGCCTGTGAGGTGTAGTGATTTGAGCACTGGATTAAAACTCTGGACAAAAGAGTTCAAATCCCCACTCGGGCACAGAAACTCATTGGGTGACCTTGGGCAAGTCATACTCTCTCAGTCTCAGAGGAAGGCAAATGGCAAAGCCCCTCTGAACACATCTTGCAAGAAAACTCTTGTCAATAGGGTTGCCATAAATCAGAACTGAATAGAAGGCCACAACAACAAGATACGATGTAATTTAGGGTGCAATTCTCCTTTTCTTTTTTCTTTTTTTTAAATAAATTTTATTTATTTTTTAATAAATTATTAAATTATTTTTTAATTCTCCTTTTCGGCAAAAAAGTAGCAAGTACTCTCTTAGCTCTTCCATTCCCCATAATCCAAAAACATTAGCTCTTTCAGACTGTGCCAGTCCCAGAACCAATCTACATGGCTGACACGGACCAGAGTGGAAGGAACAACATCACCAATGTCTCTTCCTTCATTTCCTCTGCTTGTCTTCACCTCTTTTCCTGAATCCACTGTGTACAGGCAAGCAGCAGGATGGTGGCCACTCCAAAACAAACAAACAAACAAACAAACCAGCCTCTTAAGGCTTCTCCATCATGGATGGAAACAGACTTTGTGTGCAGCTGGTCACTGTGCAAATTCAGCAATTGTCACCACACTGCTATAACACTTTCTTGTGTGGTTTATATGTCCTAACATGATAAATACTGCAGGTTTGCCTAATGATCAGGGGCATTTGAGATGCTTGCTTCACAGATACTGTCTCCATGGCTGCATCTGCACCACAGAAATAATCCAGTTTGACACCACTTTAATTGCCATGGTTCAATACTATGCCGAACCTTGTTTACTTTAAGGGTTTCTTCTTTCCTGTTGAAAGGTTTGGCTACCAGTCCTACAAAATAAGAAAATCAGCACTCAGCAAATGCAAATGGGAAACCAACCAGGGTCAGGGGCTTTCCCAGCAGACAATAGCAGACAATATCCTTGATTGCATATCCTCCCGCCCTGAAGCCATGCCATTAAAAACAGAACAATACCTATTCAACACAAAACAATACACAGTTTACATGGGAATCACTCCTCCCTACCCAGGGTCTCACAGTATATATAGACCCACTCTCTTCCATTCCAGTATTCTCTGAAGATGCCAGCCACAGATGCTGATGAAATGTCAGAAAGAAACTCCTCTAGAACATGGCCACACAGTCTGAAAAACCCACAAAAAACTATGGATGCCAGCCATGAAAGCCTACGACTTCACAGTTTTCACTCAGATAACACAGTAGGGAGAGAGGAGAGGAAGGGGTGGAATTTTGTCATTCCCCTGAGGCTCTGACAAAAGCAAACTGCTGAAGCATCTCCTGATAATTTTTGCCATTTTGATCACATTCTGATGTTGTTTGGAGACCCTGTGGTCTGGTTTTATCTATGAAATGTTGGCGGGTATGTTATTAAAGAATGCCTGCATTATGCTCTGATGCTAGAATTTTTATTGATGGGTGTGCAATGCTTCTAAAAATAATGGTTGCATATTGGATAGTACTAGAGGATGTGCAGCTGAGTTTTCTTAGATATGAATTTAGGGCATGGACCTTAGCATGGTTGTGCATGAGGCTTTGAATCTTGATTGTAACTGCCACCACTGCCCCCACAAGTGAGAAAAGCAGGTTTGTAAATGTTATATCCCAGGGGAAAAATGATCTCCCAGCCTCCCTAAAACTACACTCAGCTGGGATATTTAGGATCCCCTACTTCAAAGCTTGGCTGTCTGCTACATGAGAAGAGTCCTAACACGGGAGAGTTTCCTGTATTGGTATTATTCTGTTCAGTAGGGCTTACTCCTAAGGAAATGGTTATAGGAAGTATTGCAACTTGAAAGACAAAACGACTCAGAGAAAGGATTCCACATCTACGGAAATGTTTAAAAAAGCTCTTGAAGAGAATGATGCAGGGCTCCACATGCATGTCAAAGTCAGTGCTGTATATATCTGTGTTAGACACCTGATTACCTTTACAGTTTTAAATCTCTAAGGGTCTAATAGTATCAATCATTAACAAAAATAAAGATTCCCGTGTAAGAAGCAATAATTATGGCCCTCAACCAGATAGAGTTAGAATCACAATGTGAACTTGTTTATTCCTCATTATGCAACCCCCCCCCCAAAAAAAACAAAACCAAATGAGACCACTTTTCAGTTGTAATAGAGCTTCCTCATAACTGTAGGTAGCTGAAAGTGTATTTCCTCAGGTTAGAATTAATGTCCCTTTAGGTATTGGGGCATACCTATAGTTGGCATAATCCACTTCAAGAAATATTGCTGAGTTTCCCTGAGAGCTTTGGAGAAGGAAGAAGTTCCATCCAGAGCTTGAGAAATAAAACATTAATTAATTACTTAAGTTATTGTTAGATTTTCCCCCAACACAACCCCATATATTTCCTGATTAACACTGAAGTTAATCCTGCACTGTAATAAATTAATTTTTTGGTTCATTAATATTTCTTGGGGGGGGATGTCTCTTTTTACTCCAGGTGTAGTAAAACAGGATGTCTTTCTGGATGCGAGCAGGAACACAGAGGAGTACAGTGATTCAGTTACGCAGAACAGTGTTCTATATATTCTCAGAGACTCTTAGACATTTATGATTAATAATTCTTTATCTTTTATTCACTGCATGATCTTTGTAGCCAGCCACATTAATCAGATTACCATGGGCCAGTGTTCTTTAAATGAAATAAATAGATCATTCTATATTAACCTTTAACATCATTCCTTATTAGCCTTTAAAAAGTCAGGCATTTGAAAAAATGAAGTGAAAAAAAAGTACGGTATGTATTGGTGAGGGCCAGTGACAAAATGTCAGTGACATCAAATTGTAAAATGAGCAATGAGATCCCATGTTTTAAGACATCTTATTCTTATCCAGCAGTTTCCAGAAGTGTTGAACTCCCACCATCCTCAAGCAACAACCATTGCAATTATTCATTTAGGGAGAAAGTGACAGTATTGGGGAAGACAACTTTAAAATGACAAAAAAGCACTTTTGAAGGAGATGGTAACACAATGTAGTCCCAGGGGACAATGGTGACGAGTTCCATGCCACCCTTTGTAAATTGCATAATCTGTTTGAAAAGGAACATTTACAATAATGGAACATTATGTGCCAATTTAATAAATTAAATTATTTTAGTTATTAGTGGCAATGCGAACAAATTATTCTCCCAGTTTCTAATGGCTAACCTTTACAAATTAATTTTTAAATCTCATATTCTTGACTAGGGGTAGGCAACCTTTTTGAGCCGGGGGCCAGGTTGCTGTCCC